>WAAF01020093.1:10183-24538 GCA_013400475.1 Tricholaema leucomelas
TTCTATTCTATTCTATTCTGTTCTATTCTATTCTATTCTATTCTATTCTGTTCTATTCTATTCTATTCTAGTCTATTCTATTCTACTCTAGTCTACTCCTATTCTATTCTATTCTATTCTATTCTTTGTTCTCCTTCTTTTAGAGTGGCCCAATACAAGCGGAATGCCTTTCCAAACCAAAAGTAAAGCACAAAAGCTGTTGCAACTTTCGGTGCTCCCTGAGTTTGTGCCATTTTCCAGTTTTCCTCTAGCTCAGACAGGCAGAGCAGTGTCAGCACACTGCGAAGGTGGATCACCTCCCAGCTGTTTTTATCTGCGTGCAGAGGCGCCTGAAAACGGAAAGGGGACGAAAGCGAATCAACCACACACACAGAGGCAAATGTGATCAGTGCTCAAAACCCAACAGCCCAGCTGATTTTGTTACCTTTTGTGCCTCTTCAATCCAAACCTTTTTATCCTAAAGCTAAAATGCAACTAAGGCAGAAGTCATCATTTCACTTGGACAACAAAGGTCCAAAGAGGCGATAATGTTATGATGTATGGAAAATGAGATCTCACAACACACGGAGTGTTATCAGGAAAGATATGGTTTTAATCAGCGCTGGGTGACAAGGGGAGGTCCTCCTCCAAGGCCCTTGCACACCTTCACCTGGTTCAGGTGCAATATTTATGCTACAAAATCATGCATATTCAGTAGAGGGGTAGGGTTATCACAATTAGGTTTTGGGGTAGGAGGAGATATTACAGTTAATTCCTGGAACTCCTTTCCATGCTGTCCCACCTCTTCACGCATGCTCACTGCCACCTGGTGGTCGTCTTTTTGGGGTCTGTGGGAGGAAGGCCTATACCTTCCTCACTCTGACCTTTCTACCTTTCGACCACCTGGCATCAGTTGTGGATCACATTCTTGGCTAGAGTCTCCGATGTTCTCATCTTTGAATGCAGTATTCTTCTTCTTCAGGAGAGTGTTTCAATACCCTCTCAAGTTTAACTCCCCTTCCTTTGTGTTTATCTGATTGATAATGCTTAATATTAATTACACAGCTAATGATTTATCTAGGTTACTACACTTTATGTTCTCTATCCCTTTATTGATGATGCTCAATATTAACTACACAGCTAATGATTTAACTAGGTTGCCACACTCTATGTTCTCTATCCCTTTATTGATGATGCTCAATATTAACTACACAGCTAATGATTTAACTAGGTTGCCACACTCTATGTTCTCTATCCCTTTATTGATGATGCTCAATATTAACTACACAGCTAATGATTTAACTAGGTTGCCACACTCTATGTTCTCTACCTCTTTTCCTCATATCAGTTAGCACAACAGTTTGGCCACCATGGGAGAGCATGGCCCAGCTCTGGCACAACTGCATCTGGTGTAACCACCTGTACTGTCCTGCAACCCCCTTTGAGCATTCCTGAGCTCATCTCTCATGTGGAGAGAACTTTGTCTGTCATGCACTAAAGACTTAGAAATGATTGTTAGAGTTTATCTGTTTCCTTCCCTGTGTGAACTGATACGATTATTTGAGTAGCTCTGGGCAATTGTCTGAGAAAGGGACAGCTCCAGGGGAGCCCACTGGGACAGGGCAAAGATGGGGAGAGAAACTTTGCAACAAGTTGTAAGACATGAGTTTTTTTTGGCTTACTTATCCTCATCTGTGAACAGTGCTCTGCTCCTGGGGGGTAGACTTCTGTCTTCATTAACCTCCCCATCCTGCTTAACTTTTTCCTGGTCCAGAGCGCATCAGTCCTAGGAGGTCCTGTGCCTAGGGAAGAGAACTTCTCCATCTCCATTTAAATTCTTCAGCAGGTTCAGGAATGGCATCATAGAATCAGAGAACTGCTTTGGTTGGAAGAGACCTCTCATAGCAAAAATCCAACCATCGACTCAGCAGTGCCAGGTCATTAGTAAACCATGTCCCTCAGCACCACATCTACACAGCCTTTAAATACCTTCAGGATACTTAAGAAATGTTTCCTACTGTTCAACCTAAACTTCCTCTGGCACAACTTGAGACCATTTCCTTTTGTCCTATGGCTTGTTACTTGAGAGGAAGTGACCAACACCCACCTCACTCCAAGCTGGAGAGCAGCCCTGAGGAAGAGGCCCTGGAGGTTTGGGGTGGTGCAAAGCTCCACATGAGCCTGCAGCATGAGTGCAGCCCAGACAGCAACCCTGTGCTGGGCTGCAGCAAGAGCAGTGTGGCCAGCAGGGCAAGGGAGGGGATTTTGCCCCTTGGCTCTGCTCTCCTCAGACCCCACCTGCAGTCCTCTGTGCATTTCTGGAGCCCCCAACGCAAGAAGGACATGGAACTGTTGGAGCGAGTCCAGAGGAGGCCGCCAAGATGCTGAGAGGGTTGCAGCAGCTCTGCTATGAGGACAGGCTGAGAGAGTTGGGGCTCTGCAGCCTGGAGAAGAGAAAGCCTCAAGGAGACCTTAGAGTGGCCTTCCAGTATCTGAAGGGGGCTACAGGAAGGCTGGGAAAGGCCTAGTGACAAGGTCTGGTAATGTCAGGACAAGGGGGAATGGGTTTAAACTGGCAGAGGGGAGATTGAAAGTAGATGTTAGGAAAGGGTTCTTTGCAGTGAGGGTGGTGAGACACTGGCACAGGTTGCTCAGGGAGGTTGTGGCTGATCCCTCCCTGGAGGTGTTCAAGGCCAGGTTGGATGACCTGTGCTAGTGGGAGGTGTCTTTGCCTATGGCAAGGAGTTGGAACTGGATGATCCTTGAGGTCCCTTTCAACCTAAACCATTCTATGATTCTATGATTCTATGAAGTTGTTGAGAGTGAGAAGGTCTCCTCTCAGCCTCTTTTTCTCCAGGCTAATCACCCCCATTTTGCCCATCCACTCCTTCTTGTGCTTTCTTGCCCCTCACTGCCATTGTATGCAGTCCACCAGGAAGATTTAGAATTATAAGTCAGAGAGCTACTATCATAGATGCTGATGTGGCAACCTTGAGAGCTGGACCTTGTCTGGATGCGTTCCGCAGTGATCAGTGTTAGATAGCATTGTCCTGCTCGGGCAGGGGGGCTGGACTCGATGATCTCCTTGGGTCTCTTCCAACCCCTAACACCCTGTGATCCTATGACCATGTACACATGCCATATGTGGCCATCTTTTCCTGTTCTACCAAAGGTGAGTGTGCTAGTTTGAGCCTAGCTAGAATGTTTTGGTGAGAAGAACTAGATTGCAGGCTGTGAAAAGACAACAATGGTGATGGCTACTGCACTCATAGGCTTGCTGAGAGGTATAAGAATAAGAACATAAGTATAGATAACAGAGTCACTCTCCTGGCTTTGTGGGCTGAACTTCTCTCTCTAACCTAACCTGCCATCTGTGTGACTAATCCATCTGCTTCCTAACCCCCCTGGCCGACCCTCCAAGCTACCTTAAACATAAGACAAGATATAGGGTAAGGCAGAGGGGTGGGAGGAAGGGGGAAGGGTGGTTGGGAGCCCCTCCTGGGGACTCAGGTTTCTGGGAGGGCTGTTGTGTTTCTGTATTACCTTTTTAGCTTGTATATTTCTGTATCTAGCTGTATAGATTGTAACTGTCTGCTTGTCTATTGTGCTAAGCTGTAAAGATAAAGCTGCACTCAATTTCCAGAGCCCCTGAGTCTAGTCTGGCTGATTTTCCCAAGTGTGTGTGTGGGGTAGACCCAAACCATCTCAGGTGAGCCACACAAACTCTTCCAGCAAATGAGCAGGGCATAGCACTGCCAAGAAATGGGAGCCTAATTGTTGTGTTCCTTTGAGAAGGAATGCATTTGTAAAAATAACATCATCTCCCTTCTGTCAAATTGCAGTCAATTATCATGGCCCTCAAGCCAAGATCTATTAGCTCTGAATGTGATTTAAGACAGTTACTGAAGCAGACTGGAAAAATCTGTCATTTGGTTTGGGGTGGGGGGGAATTATCACTTTTTACTTCATAGTAGTCAAAAGGATTTTGAAACAAGCTTAATGGAGGCAATTTTCTTCCTTTCATCTGTAGCTTTTCAAGATTAACAATGCTATTTTTTTTCCTTAATAGTGGCTACCTGGTCTTGGGTCCCTGGACTGTCTTCAAGGCATCATTACATTAAGTTGCATATTCAATTAACTTTTACAGCTAATTTCCTCCCCTCTCCCTCCTCTGGTGCCATCAGAATACTAATTTGGACAAAGACAAATGTCCTAGGACTAAGACAAATGCATACCAAACTACCATGTGTGCTTTCTCAAACCCAAGTAGAGATCCATCACAGTCAGCAAGGAGGTCATAACAACCCCAGCAAGGCTACAGATTTGGGGAAGAGGGCCTGGAAAGCTGCCCAGTAGAGAAAGACTTGGAGGAGGTGTTGGATGGAGAACTAGCTGGATATGAGCCAACATGATCTCAGGTGCCCAGGAAGGCTAACACCATCCTGGGCTGCATCAGGCAGGAGTAGTGCAGCCAGCAAGACCAGAGGATTGTCCTCCTGTACTTGGTGCTAGTACCTTAAATAACAGATTCAGTTTTGGGCCCCTCACTACAAGAAGGACATTGAGGTGCTGGAGTGTGTCCAGGAAAGGACAACAAAGCTGGTGAAGGGTCTGGAAAACAAGTCCTGTGAGGACTAGATGGCAGATCTGGGGTCGTTCAGCCTGGACAAAAGCAGGCTTAGAGAAGACCTCACTCTACAATTACCTGAAAGAAGGTAATAACCAAGTAGTGGTCAATTGTTTCTCCTGAGTAACAGCTAATAGGACAAGAAGAAATGGCCTCAAGTTGCACTGGCTGAGGTCTAGATTGGATATTAGAAGAAACTTCTTCACTCAGAGGGTTATCAAACACTAGAATAAGCTCTCCAGGGGAGTTGTTGAACCCCCATCCCTGGAGATGTTTAAAAGGCACAGAGCTGTGGTGCTAAAGGGTACAGTTTAGCACCAGGAGTGGTGGAGTTAACTAATGGTTGGACCTGATGGTCTTAAAGGTCTTTTCCAACCAAAACAATTCTGTTGTGGCCACATTTGCGTGCTTCAGTGTAAGCAGCCCCCACAGCCCACAGTATTCCCCTTAATAGCAGCTCAGTTTAACACTGGACTAAGCCAGCTTCTTAATCCACAAAGCAGAGCTGTAGTTTACATTTTGGTCTGGTTTTCCTTCTTATCACCAGTGCTGTCAGAAGGCTCTAGATTCATTAGTGTGGCAATGGAAACACTGAAGCACTGAGGCAGTGACAAGGGTAAATTTGGAAGATGCAACACGACTGACCTGCCATTCCAGGACACTGTGGGTGTCCCAGGAGATTCCACTGCCAGAGGAAAACACAGTCCTGCGGATGGGTAGCTTGAGCTCCACAGAAGCATGTGAACAGGGAGTGAAAAGCAGAACACAGGGGAGCATGTTTGGTGGGAAAGCAAGCAGATATAGCTTCATAGCAACCTGATGTTTGAACCAACCTCAAATTACCCCTGGTAGGTCCCAGCCTGTTCATACTATCGCAGCTCGAAAGATAGACGAAGCGCAACGGTGCCTCTAAACAGTTCTGCACTGCATTAGGAGCCAAAATCCCAACATTTCCTCTGTCCCTAATGTTGTAAAGTCACAGAGCAGCAATGAGGCCCAGGGTCAAAGCTCATGAAAAAGAAAGCTACATACCATGGTCCAGTACCAGCAATCCAGTGGGACCAGAGACCAGTGTCAGATACTCGCCCATAACCTTCGCCTCATCTGACCCAACTTGCTACAATGCAAACTGAACCCCAAACCTCCAAACCCAGATGTTTCAAGAGGCTGAACGCGTGACCAAAAAAAAGGCTTTGCTAGCAGCTTGTTGGTTTGGCCAGGCTCCTCAACAGCTCACCAGCAGCCCCTGTGGTCCTGCCTACACCAGGTAGGAGGTGAGTGCCAGGAGGTCAGGCAGCAGCCCATAGACCCAGCACGCTCCCAAGGCAGATCCGGAGCCCCTGGCTCAGCCTGCGGCATTGCAGCACTGTCAAACAAAAGGAATCGTTTCAAAAGGAGGCTTGAGAAAAGGACCTTGTAGAATTTTTGCCCAAGCTTGTTAGTGGCAATCTATCTGATGTAGTGAAGACACGTGGGAACTTTTCCAGGAAACGTGTTTCTTTATTTAAATAAAGAGCAGTGCCAGTAGAAACAACAACCTTTAAATACACCAGACCATTATATACAACTCCACGCTAGGAATTATATACATTATTTGGTAGGGGGCTGGGGGAGGGTGGTTGGGTTTGGGTTTTTTACAGCTACAAATACGTTTGTACCTAAAGTAAAAGGCTGAAGGAGAAAGCAATGGAAAATGTGACCACTCGCCTATGTCAGTCTGGGTTGGAAAGTTTCAGGATTCAAGTGATTCCAGGCAAAGCGCCAAACTCTGTTTGGCTTCTTTCAAAACTTAAACCAGCCCCTTTTTGGAGGAGATCTACCAAAAAGCTGGCTCTGTTGTTTTTTTTTTTAATGGTCTGATCCAAAGTTCACTGAAGTTAGTGGAAAAACTCCCACTGCCTTCAGTCTGAACCGGATCAGACTCTTTCTGAGCAACAAAGGAGCTTTTGTTCGGTGTTGAGCGAGATAGGGAGCGATACCTCTGCAGGCTGCAGCGTGTTAACCCTCCAAGCCAAAAGCAGAGCTCTCCCTCCTCAGGGGCAGAAGGAGCTGGTTTCTGCTGCTCAGCAGCCGTGCTTTTCAAGCTGCCTCTCAAGCTCTCATGCCAGTGGATAAATCATGGAGCTTTTTAAGGGCAGGAAACATGTGGAGACCTGTTGCGAACGTTTGTGCTGCGCCAACGCTTTAGATTCCGGCTCTTAGGCCCTCATGCTTCAGCACTAACCCAAACATCAATAACTTATTAAGTTATTATAAAACATAAAGTATGATTGAAACAGTCACTCTTCTAGTTTTATTCATCCTTCCTTCTTTTAACAGTGCAATAATGTAGTAGCTGATTTCATAAGCGTCTGAGACAATCACAGTACCTTTAAATTAGGGGAAGGGGGAAGTCTGTGGTAGTTTTAAAGGCTAGTTAATAATGACTGTACAGAAATGCATGTGTCACATGCAAGCTGATGGGGGGGGGAGGGGGAAGGTAATGCAATGTTTATCTACCTTCAGTAGAGCAGAAAGTCTAGATTCCTTAAGGATGCACATGGCTGAAGTCATACTGACCTCAAATGGACAGTTCAACTCCAACAGAGAAGCATAAAATCTTGTGCATGTCCCTTGAAGTCAGGAGAACTCAGCTGGTGGCTTCCACTGGGCAAGAATTTCACCCTTGTTAGTTAAATCCTATCCTGATTTCCACCTGTTTTTCAAAGGGGTGTAACAGAGCAGCATTTGTTCAAGCCTTTCTATGCTTTACATCTTGCAGCAAAGATCTTTATGTGTCATCTTTAGCGTACAGATCTTTGCCTTTACTGATCAAATGCAAACTGAAACCACACTTTTCCTATTGGTAACTCAGTCAAAGGCTGGATTGCAGCAGAAACTGGTGAACCTGAGCCAGTCAGTATGGCTACAAGTGAAGCAAAGACAGATAGAGTGGCAGGACCTGAAACCAGGCTCTAGAGACCTCCTTTTGTCTTTTAATCTCATTCTTTCTGTGCCTAAAGTCAGTCTCCAGCCATACTGCAATCTCCTTTCACCTACAACATCTACAGGTCCTCAGCTTTTGAGGCCTCATTGAGCAAGTCTGCTGCTGGATGTGGTTAGAAAAACCAAAACCCACGGTGAAAGTACTTCTGGTGTGCCACAGTTTCGTGCCGATGAGCATTGCCCAGAATCTCTAAGAAGCAGGCACTCAGCTCAGGGTAACTTCCCTGAATGCTTCTCACGTATTTGCAGAATTCCAAGATGTGCAGAGACCTGTCAGTGACAGTTACCTCATGAGAAAATACATTCTCCTCCTTCTTTGCTCTTGTGGTAGAGAAATCATAGTGGAAACATGAAAATTAAGCAGCCCAAGGATGTGCAAGTTACATGTTGGAGTTGAGCGCCACTGCGTCCTTATCCTGCCAGCTCTGGGAACGCCTCAGGCCTAGGGGCACAGGTACCTGTTCAGAGTTCATTGGAGAACAGGAAAGGAGAACCACAAGTTCTTAGTGGGAGCTCCGCTCCCCCGTTGGCAGCTGTTCAAGGTAGCTCTGCAAGTGCTAGGAGTTCTTGTGAAGGTTTTCTGCAGATCCCTCGCTGCTCTCGTTGAGGAGTGTCTCTGACACTTCTCCCAGCTCAGCATCCAGCACTTCCTCCTGGATGGTGAAGTGGACGTCTGGGGAGGAGGAGGATTCAGAACTCACACTGCTGCCTTCCATTGAGCAGATGGCGCAGGACAGGGACGGCACCATGCTCTCCTGCAGCATGTTCAGCATCATGGGGATCTGGACAGACTTCAGCCCCGATATGGTGGGGAGAGGCTTGACAGCTTCCCCCCATTCTCTCTCCTCATCTTTGTAGAGCAGAAGCAAACTGGACTTCTTCTCTTTTCTTTTGGATTTCATGTAGCCGAGCATTATCCCAATCAGGAAGACCCCGTAGAAGGACATGACAATCAGGATGTAAAGGTACTCATTGCCACTGCGCTTCTCTGCGGTGCGGGACTCGGCATCCAGCATGGCGTGGGTCATGTTTGCATGGTCCATCTTCAGCGGGGAGTGTTTCACCACAGCCAAAGCCTGCAGGAAAACATGTATGTACATGTAAAATGAAACTTCAGAGATACAAAAGGACAGCCCCAAACAGAACAGAACAAGACAACCTCAAACTGTGCCTTGCTGCTTGCAATCTCTAAGCTTGCAAAAGCCACAGCTGACTGGAGCTTGCAGTCCATCATACCTCTGAGCGAGATGCTCTTCAGAGACAGAAAACATTAGAGGAAGGAAAACACACAACATTAGATCACGTCAAGTTCTAGGCTGAATCATAAATCTCCCTGATCTCCACGATTAAGGAAAGAAAACCAGATAGAAACACCCTGCTGGGAATAGTTTTGTGCTACTTACCCATGCTTCCATAGAAGGTTGAGAAAGTTAGGAGTTCTACTCTATACAGTGGGGGGGAGAGGAGGGAAATGATCAGAAATCAACTTACGTCAGCATGCAAAAAATCCCTCCTCTTGCAGAGCTCCAGAGACCTTTCCTCCACCAAGTGCTGGGTGCTCTGAAAACTTCCCTCTGCTGCCGCTGGAATAAATAGCTCCCAAGAAATGTTTCATCACGTGTTTTAGAGGCACAGTTTATAATAGTTTTGTGTTGGAGTCAACAGATGAACTTGAAGGATTGCAGTTCAACCCACTGAACTCTTAACAGCTGTGAAAAGAAAAAGAGTTGGGAATTCAGGCTTTACTCTTTCCTAATCGGTTCAGCACTGGCTCTTTCAACTTGTTCCTTTCACTGCCATCCCAGCTGCTAAATCTGACCTGTACCCCTGAGAGCTTGCTACGCACAGAGGGAAAACTGCAGGCCATTCTGCAGCGTTTGTAACAAGATGCAGACAATGTGACTCTCACAGTGGACACTATTATGTGATCTATACACACTTTCCCCAGAGAGACAAAGCAGAATCAGATGATTTCCTCTACCTAGGACTAGTGAGAAAGATTTACAAGCCTATATGAAACAAATTGGTGACTTGCAACTCACGTTGCTGCTCCGCGTTGGCACAAACTGTGAGACTGTGGAAAGATGAGCCCTGGGTCTCTAGTGAGTTCTGGATGGAGTGGTGCTGGTGCCACCTAATTTTGGCCATTGAAGCAGAAGCTGCAGGATTTTGATTCCTCACATAACCGGTGGAAGAGTGCAGCCCCCTGCAGGGAGCGACTCAGAGCTCCTGAAGTTTACAGCCTCCTTCTGCCACTGTAGAAGCATCCAACAGCTACATGGTCTGAGTGCTATTTATGGATGAAGAGGCCAGGACCACCAAATTAAGGCAGAATTTAGTGCAAAGGGATGTTAACAGCTCCTGGGCAGAGGGATGCTGCAAGTGACTGATGGAGGCTGCTGCAGCTGGTTGCTGGGCTGAGCAGATACCTCCCAGTTTGCTGGGGAGGGATGCAGGCTGGGTTGCAGGGCCCACATAGTTCCCAGTCATCAGCTCAGTGGCACAGAAGGCTCTGAGACCCCTTTTCAACACGTAGGCAACAGCACAGGCCATGGGAAGAAGGAGGCCCAGCTTGCACCTTGGGGATTTCACTTCCTTATCCTTTCCATCCCCGTTCTTCACGCACAAAGACCAATTAGTCAGGCCCCACATGTGAATGTCACCCCCTTCTGCAAAGCTTCAAGGATGTTTATGTAACAGAACACTCCACTTCCAGAAAGCAGCCGACTGGTGCTGGAGTTTCCCAACGGTAGGTCTGGGGGTTTAATTCCGCTGCACTCAGTTGTGGATTCTTTGCATAGATGGCAAATTCTTCTCCAAACCCTGCCCTCACAATCCCTCTGAGGTAATGGCAGATAAGATTAACCTCTCTGCACATGTAGGAAGAGGAGAGAGAGGGAGAGAAGAGTAAAAGCAACTCTAAATGAAGAATTCAAGAGAAGAAGACCGCCTGTATCTGTGCTCGGAAGCGGCATTATCCGCTGCTCCTCTGAATGGCTCCACAATAGGAGGAAAGGACTACATTAGCCTCCCTTCCTTCTCTGCCCCCTCAAACCGAGGAGCCACTCTTCAGGCTGCTGGGTTTATCTACTTGTGCATTCCCATGTGATAGCTCAGGAGCTGTTGATGCTGGACTAAGGTCTACTGGGATTTCATCTGACAAAATCTGTCTGCAGCACCCGCTTGCCAAGTCTGGATTCTTCATCCCTCTTCCCGACAAAGTCCTCAGCAGGCAGTAAGAACATGTTAACCAGTAGGCTCCAGCACAGCCCAGAGCAAGTCTCTGGCTTTTTCTAGCTAAATCTGGAGGAGAGTTCTATTTCACATCTTTTGCAGCTCCATAGAATCACAGAATCAACCAGGTTGGAAGAGACCATGTGGTATTTGCTCCTCTATTCAAGCTCTGGAAGTTTGGAATTTGAGAAATTAAAGACAGTGTGACAGGTTCTACCAACACCCTTTCATGTAGGGCCTTGAGAGACCTGGGGCTTTTTAGTCTGGAGAGGAGAAGGCTGAGAGGGGATCTAATAAATGTGTAGAAATATCTGAGGGCTGGGTGTCAAGCAGGAAGGGACAGCCTCTGCTCACTTGTACCCTGGGACAGGACAAGAGGCAACGGACATCACAGTCTCACAGTATCATCAGAGTTGGAAGAGACCTCACAGATCATCAAGTCCAACCCTTTACCACAGAGCTCAAGGCCAGACCATGGCACCAAGTGCCACGTCCAATCCTGCCTTGAACAGCTCCAGGGACGGCGACTCCACCACCTCCCTGGGCAGCCCATTCCAGTAGCCAATGACTCTCTCACTGAAGAACTTTCTCCTCACCTCAAGCCTAAATTTCCCCTGGCACAGCTTGAGGCTGTGTCCTCTTGTTCTGGTGCTGGCTGCCTGAGAGAAGAGAGCAACCTCCTCCTGGCCACAACCACCCCTCAGGTAGTTGTAGACAGCAATAAGGTCTGCCCTGAGCCTCCTCTTCTCCAGGCTAAACAATCCCAGCTCCCTCAGCCTCTCCTCGTAGGGCTGTGCTCGAGGCCTCTCCCCAGCCTCGTTGCCCTTCTCTGGACACGTTCAAGCATCTCAATGTCCCTCTTAAACTGGGGGGCCCAGAACTGGACACAGTACTCAAGGTGTGGTCTAACCAGTGCAGAGTACAGGGGCAGAATGACCTCCCTGCTCCTGCTGGCCACACCATTCCTGATGCAGGCCAGGATGCCATTGGCTCTCTTGGCCACCTGGGCACACTGCTGGCTCATGTTCAGGCGGGTATCAATCAGCACCCCCAGATCCCTCTCTGTCTGGCTGCTCTCCAGCCACTCTGACCCCAGCCTGTATCTCTGCATGGGGTTGTTGTGGCCAAAGTGCAGCACCCTGCACTTGGAGCCATTGAATGCCATCCCCTTGGACTCTGCCCATCTGTCCAGGCGGTCAAGGTCCCGCTGCAGAGCCCTTCTGCCCTCCAGCCCAGCCACATCAGCCCCCAGCTTGGTGTCATAAACCCCAGCACAGCAATTTCCCCCTCTTTACTGTAAGGGTGATGCAGCACTGGCACAGGCTGCCCAGAGAGGTTTGTGGAGTCTCCTTTTCTGGAGACTTCCAAGACCTGTCAGGATGTGTTCCTGTGCTACATGCACTAGGTTATATGGTCCTGCTTTGTCAGGGGGCTAGGACTTGATCTGTAGAGGTCCCTTCCAACCCCTATCATCCTGTGATCCTGTGGTCAGTGTTGTTAGGTCAGTAAAAACTGGCTCAATGCAAGAAGAAATCATTTCTCTGTGCCCATGGCACTATGAAAACAGCTTGATCCTGAGAAAAAGGCCATCTAAAGCTTGTCCTTTCGCCTGCTGTCCATGCATCATACAGGTCATCACTCACTTCAACACAATGAGCACTCTCAGACATCTGGAGGGCACAACACTCCATGACTCCCACCAGTGAGCCAGCGGTGCAGAGGCAGGCAAGCAGTTCTGCAGGTGGTAAGAGAGTCTCTTTGGTGGCCAAGAAGACCAAGGCCATCCTCGACTTTATCAGCAATAGTGTGACCAGCAGGACCAGAAGAGTGGCTATCTTCCTGTACTTGGTGCTGGTGAGGCCACACCTCAAACATCAGGATCAGTTTTGGGCCCCTCCACTAGAGGCTGGTGAAGGGCCCAGAGCACAAATCTTGTGAGAGGAAGATGAGGGTTTGTTTAGCCTGGAGAAAAGGAGGCTGAGGGAAGACCTTCTCACTCTTTGCAGCTCCCTGAAAGGAGGCTGGTGTCAGATTGGGGTCAGTCACTTCTTCCCAACTGTTAGGTCAAGAGGTGTGCTAGTTTGAAGCTAGCTAGAATGTTTGGTGAGAAGGACTAGATTACAGGCTGTGGAAGGAAAACAAGGCTGATGTCTACCTCACTCATTGGCTTGCTGAGAGGTATAAAACCAAAACTCCAAAGATAAAAAAGTTGCACTTCTGCTGCTGGGACGCTCCGAGCTGCATCTCTCTCTGACCCCTCTCTGCCGTTTCTCTGAATAATCCACTTTGCTTCCTAACCCCCTGGCTGAACCTCCATTCTTCCTCAGGACTGGGGTAAGGTTGAGAGGGGTAGGGGGGAAGGTGAGGGGGTGGTTGAGAGCCCCTCCTGGGGACTCAGGTTTCTGGGAGGGCTGTTGTGTTTCTGTATTACCTTTTCCCTTGTCTATCTCTGTCTATAACTGTATCTACTGTAAATATCTGCTTGTACATTGTGCCAGCTGTAAATATAAGCTTCATTCAATTTCCAGAGCTGGCTGAGTCTAGTCTGGGTGATTTCCAAAGTCAGGGAGGTCAGGGAACACCCAAACCATCACAAGAGGAAACAGCATCATGTTGTGCCAGGGGCAACTGGGTTGGACATTGGGAGCAATTCCTTCCCCCCTAGGGTTGGCAAGGCCTGGAGCAGGCTGCCCAGGGAAGCGGTGGAGTCATCACCCGTGAAGCGGTTTAAAGTCCGCATGGATGGGGTGCAGAGGGACACCCTCTGAAAGGTCTCTTCCGACCCAAACGATTCCATGATTCCTATTTGCTCCAAAACCTTATACTGTTCATGCAGATGGAGCTCTGTACAAGGTCACCCAGCTGAACTGCAGCACCCCAAAAGCAGCAGGGGCAGACTGGGTTAGGCACATCCATGGATTTGTGCAATCCCACAAAGTTCCCAAAAGTCGAATTGCTTAACTCTTGCCCAAAACTCTCTGCGAGGCTGTTTAGCTTGGCTAGCTGATGACAGCCCTTCTCCAGCTGTTTGCTCCTGGCTCTGAAACACAGATTCATTTTAAAGAGGCCTGGAAGGAAGCCCTGAGACTTCTATAGACCTGGAGAGGAGGGATGGGAAGATATTGAGCAATAATCACCTAAAAAATATGTCACCTGCTTGCTGGTTGTTATGGAGGCAGGGAATTACTGTGGCTGAGTCAGGAATTTATATAGAGTTACTTTATTTCCCCAAAAACTGCCCCCAAAACTAGGCACAGAAATTAACTTAGTTTTAATTAGCAGGTTCAGTTGGTTGAGAAGATCTACAGGGATGCCACAGGTAAACTTGACTATTTTGGAAGTCAGAAGTTGGAAAAGGCTTCAGCTATTAAATACATATATAGTGTCCCCCATCTCGTAAGTCCATGAGGCCAGATGGGATCCATCCTAGAGTTCTGAGAGAGCTGGCAGCTGAGCTGGCCAAGCCACTCTCCATCATTTATCAACAGTCCTGGCTCACTGGAGAGGTCCCTGAAGACTGGAAGCTGCCA
>WAAF01020096.1:7454-28529 GCA_013400475.1 Tricholaema leucomelas
GGAAGTTCTTTACAGTGAGGGTGGTAAGGCACTGGAACAGGTTGCCCAGGGAGGTTGTGGATGCTTTCTCCCTGGAGGCGTTTAAAGCCAGGCTGGATGAGGCCTTGAGCAGCCTGCTCTAGTGGGAGGTGTCCCTGCCTATGGCAGGGGGTTGGAGATGGATGATCCTTGAGGTCCCTTCCAACCTAAACCATTCTATGATTCATTCTATGATTCTACGATTCATCTATTCCATTGCCTGCTCCTTTAACGTTCCATGCCTCTCTTAGTTTCTTTCAAAGCTGAGACCCAAGGAGTCTGGGAGATTAGGTAACTACAATATGGGACTGATCAGTTATGTACTAGAGTTTGCATCCCGTATTAATGTTCTAAGTAAATACTGTTCTTGTGACAATCTAAGAAGAATGTTTGGAATATACTTCTTTGGAAAATCTATTGCCCAGCACTTTCTGATCCTAGCCAGACATCTGAAATTGTACTAAAGAAAGATATGCATAAGTATCTCTACTTGATCATCAGAATCTATTTGCTCAGAGAGTAATGTGGCTAGGATTTTTTCTTGTTTGTTTGTTTGTTTGTTTTTTCCTGAAGTCAGTTATCACATCACTGCTTTCACATATTTATCAAAAATACTGCACCTAAAACAAATATGAATGTAACTTCTAAAGCTAAACAGTCTTTTAAGTAATAGAAACTGGGTGATTTAGCATGAAATACAGTTAGTGCCTGCTTTTGCTTTTTTCCCTACTCAATACTTACTATATGTATTGATGGCAATAGTGAAAGATACTTCAAAGATTTCTTTACCAGAAATAATTTTCATTTTCCAGTCAATGCATATCTTATTTCTCCCATCATTAATTCCACAAGGTGGTCTCAATTATACCAGTAGAAGTTGGAAACAACCCATTCTGACCCAAATATTTCTGAATTAATAAATGCTCTTTATCTATCTGTTAGACAGATTAATGCACCACAACTTGCAAGATGATTAAAATGACCCTTTGTTATGGGAATCATTTAATTGCCAGAAATTTCAATGTCATCTGGCACCTATCAGTTAATCTGTTACTGCTGCTGAATGTGACTAGTCTGAATGTTCAAAGTGAGTGGTAGTATTAAACCATTTTTCCATTACTGTATGAATCTTGCTGCCAGAGTTTTACTGTTTAACTGCATTTGATTTTACCTAAGACTGTGATCATGAGCTGATGACATTTACAATATAACTCTTTTAAAGGGAAGAAGTTAACAGGTCAAAGTGAATCATTGTTGCAGTTGAATCAAATGAGATGATCACATAGTGAAACTGGTCAAGAGGAAACACAGGCTTCAGCCAGCCAGGAGTATTAAAAATCATTATTGCCTTTGAACAGTTAGTTTTAATCCTCTAATTAAGGATTCTCCTGTTGCAGTATGTACTCTTCAGAGATGAAAACGGAGGGACCAGGACATGCTGCATCAATGGGCAGAGGCCAACTGTATCAGATTCAACAAGGCCATGTGCCAAATTTCTACATTTTGCTCACAACAACCCCATGCAATGCTACAGACTTGGGGAAGAGTGGCTAAAAAACTGCACAGTAGAGAAAGACCTGAGGGTGGTCGATCGACACCCAGATGAAAATGATCAAGCAGTCTGTCTGTGCAGGTGGCCAAGAAGACCAGCAGCATCCAGGCCTGTATCTGAAATGGTATAACAAGCAGGATCAGGAAAATGATTTTCCATTTGTACTCAGCACTGGTGGGGTCACATCCTGATTACCGTCTTCAGTTTTTGGACTCTAACTACTGGAAAGACGGTGAGGTGCTGGAGTATGTCTAGAGAAGGGCCTGCAGCTGCTGAAGGGACTGGAGTTGTTTAGTCTGGAAAAAAGGAGGCTGAGATGAGACCTTACTGCTCTCCACAGCCACCTGAAAGGAAGTAGTGTAGTAAGGGTCAGTCTCTTCTTCCTAGTATCAGCCGATAGGATGAGAGGAAATGGCTTGAAACTGTGCCAGGGGAAGTTCAGATTTGGTATTAGAAGGAATTCCTTCACTGAAAGAATTCTCAGGCACTGGAATAGATATCCCAGAGTAGTGGCTGAATCTGTTCCTTGGAGGTGTTAAAAAGACAAACAGATTTGGTGCTAGGCTGCACAATTTAGCATCAGACTTGGTAGTGTTAGTCGTTGGACTCAATGATCTCTTCTAACCAAAATGATTCTATGAATCTTTGACTTTTCTGATCAGAAGACAGATGAAAGCCCTTACAGCCTTTGTTATTTTGAAAGCTTTGTACAGCATCATTAGTTTGCTGAAGGCCTTTACTTTCCTTACATTTTGGTGCAAACACTAAAATTGGTACTCATTGTTTCAAGGGGAGGGAAAGAGAAAACCTCTTCATTGCTCACAGATGATCATTATTTCCCAGTGATTGTACTATGGGGAACCACATGGTGAAGCTCTCTGAAACAAAACTCTTGCATCCACCAAAAGAAAATGAAAAAATAAATATGATTCAGTCAAGATATCATTAAATCAGGAGTAAAGAAACTAAATTTTGTCTCTGGTCTTTGCTTTGCAGATTTATTACTGGTATAAAATACCACAGCATCTGCATAAGATCTAAAATCCTAGCCAGATACAACAATAAAAACACCACCACCACCTGTCTTTTCTACAGAGCTTTCATATGGGGCTCTCAAAAGTGCTTCGCAATGCTAAATATTATCATTATTCAAAATTTACATATTGAAAGAAGAAAGACAAATTCGCATGAGCTATAATGTCCTTCAGTAAGAAGACAGGACTCAATGTTGACACTATTTTTCATGGAATCATTATTATATCAGAAAAATGATTAATTGCTTTCTAGCATTACAAGGTTTATTCCTTCTATTCTTTGGGTTAATGTGATTTATAGTGCTGAGTGATGACACAATGTTGCACTTCGTCCATTTATTTCTAAGAACAAACTCTGAGTATAATGAAGACTACTGCAAAACTTTTCTAACCAGAAGAATCACAGTATGTGAGAACTGGGTAAAAATACCACAAAGAGGTCAAATGGTAAACTGCAGTGCAAATTGCAATTTAGTATTTGTTACAGGCTTAGTAAACACTGCACTAATGAACCAGAACTTTATTAGAGTTCATATCATTGGTGATTAAGCCTTTGCTGACAACTCATTTCACCTCTTACACTTTTGCATTATGTTTTACAATAATAAAATAATAAAATATTAATGCCAAGAAAGATCATAGACTTTATGTGCTTTATTGAAACCTAATATCTTAATTGCCTTCTAATTTAAGTAATTTGAACTTTCATTTCAGTCCCTAGAAACTATTTCAAATAGAAATATAAAATATCCTGACAACTGAGACTTCTAAAACCGATGAGTCAATCACACACCACTAATAAGATTGTTTCTTTAACAAGGACAAGGCGACAACAAAAACATACAGTACCTCATCTAGTTCCATTTCATCTGGACTCTCCCACGGTTTGATAAACTTCCCACGAGACCTCTTCAAAGGCACAATAACTATATAATAACCTCTGCAAATGCAATGGACAAAGGTGAGTTTGAAGGAAAAGGAAGAGATAAATTGTTAAAAGTGTCTGTTTGGAGGAAATGAAGAGAACAGTGGTATGTTGAGAGCACGTTATTATGCTACTGCAAGCCTTCAAAATACAGTTGTAAAGATTCACACTCTCAAAACCACATTCAATGTAAAACATCTGACAAACAAATGGCACTAATTACCTGCCTTTTTCACATAAACATATAAATATGTATAAGAAACTTTAATTACAATGTTCTAAAATGCCTACATTCGAGTGCAGTTTATTATTTCATTTGAAATACAAAAGCTGTGGGATATTTGTGCCTTGCCACCACCACACTGCAAAAAAACCCAAACTTCTAAATTGAAATGTATTACCATATATTTAAATCTCAATTATCACTCCATCTTCCCCCATTTTTATGTATAATCAGAGTAGTAGTTTGACACAACACGTTCGTTGATGCCATTAGTATTATCAACAGAAAAGAAAGAAGACTGAATATGCTCCACCCACCTACTCTTTATAGAGTATCAGTGGTCGTAAGCTTTATTCATATAATTACTCTGTTCACAGTTATAGATGAGAGCTTGATGTATGGTCTTTCTACAGCTAAGATTTTCAAATTACATATGCCAACTTTCCTCAGAAACATTTTTCTGAAAGTATCTTCCTCCTCACCTCCATGGAGGTTACTAAAGGATAGAACAGAATAGATTAGAATAGAATAGAATAGAATCAACCAGGCTGGAAGATACCTCCAAGATCATCCTGTCCAACCTAGCACCCAGCCCTATCCAGTCAACTAGACCATGGCACTAAGTGCCTCATCCAGTCTTTTCCTGAACACCTCCAGGGATGGTGACTCCACCACCTCCCTGGGCAGCCCATTCCAATGGCAAATCACTCTCTCTGGGAAGAACTTCCTCCTAACATCCATCCTAGACCTCCCCCACCACAACTTGAGACTATGTCCTCTTGTTCTGTTGCTGATTGTCTGGGAGAAGAGACCAACCCCCACCTGGCTACCTCAACATCTCTCTTGAATTGAGGAGCCCAGAACTGGACACAGGACTCAAGGTGTGGCCTGACCAGTGTTGAGTACAGGGGAAGAATAACCTCCCTTGTCCTGCTGGCCACGGGATACCTTCTAGTGTAACAGATATATCTTTATTTAGCATGTTTCCTTCATAAAGCCTGGATAGATGGCAGGCAGATGCATAATTTCATATTAGTGTGAGTAAAGAAGCAGTAGACTCACAAGAACGGATCATCCAGTACGGTATAATATGCCTACTCTTGATAAACACCCTTGTGGAAAAGTCAAGCACTCACCACATCAGAGAAGATGGAAAGAAGATGCTTTCTTTTTGTTTCTAGCAACAACAGAGGTTATTAAGACGGTGTTTGTAGCTCTCCATTAAGGAATATAATTTTAGTGTCTCATGCACCATCTTCCAGCCAACCACTTTTTAAAGCCTATTCAACCTCCTGCAGCACTGACTTCATTTTACTCAAGCAATGCAGCAGAAAAATCTGAAGTAATTTAATTAATGAGAATCCACAGAAAAAAGACTCGTGTCACAATTGATCAAAAGCTATTTCAGTCTAAATAAACTTTATAAACTACCTTTCTTTCACAGTAATAAATGCTATTGGTTCATTTTAATGGTTTCTTTTTAATTAAACCCCTTCCTATAAAAGAAATGTAAGAAAGCTCTGACATTTTCTCAAGTGCAGTAAATGCACATATTTAATAATTCTTGGGTTAAGAAACTGAGTAAGTTTCTTTGTGGAAATGCTGAGCTCCAACAGGAGGTGCTGGAGTTGGCAACAGATTTTTAATAGATGTAACACGTGCAGTATTCCAGTATTTATGCAAAATCTGCAGGATACAGTCTTAAAGCAATGATATGATAAACCATCTTTTACACTAATATTCAAAGCTAGCAAGAGTGACTGAACGCAGATTTTGAACCACTGTATGCATTATTTTTTTGGTTACAAGAATAACAAATCCTAGTGAATGCTCATATATATATATATATCTATCTGTGTAAAAAAGCTACAATGTATATAGCTTTTCTTTTACAGAAACATAAGAATGAAGACAAAAAACTACTGAAAATCCAACATGTACATGTTGCTTTCACACTCCTTCATAGTTTCTTCATGCATGCCTCCCACTCATATCTTTGATCATCCACTAAGACTTTGAACATATAGGGAGTATTTTGAAGCTGAAAGCACAATTGCACCAACAGCAAGCAGAAAATGGAAATTGTTCACATTGGTGTAAAGGGCAAAAAGTTCTGTAACTTCTAGCTAACTCCAGAAAATGTAACATCTCTTGAAAAATATGTTTTATTATTTTCTTGTCTTCTGTTGGGTTGTTGGTCTGTTTTGGTTGTTTGGGGTTTTGGGTTTTTTTGAGGGTATGGCAGAAGGGTAAAAAATGGAGGATTTGCTTGATATTGCCTGAACTGCTGAGTATTACAGAGGGCAAAGTCTTCCAGAGAGTCTTCGTACATAAGACTCTGTGAAGATAGAGAAGATTGAGAGAACAAAGTCTGTCCCTTAAATATAAAAATTGCTTCGGATTAGCCTGAATACTACAGGAAAATGAACACATTGCTCACATGAGAGGATAGCAGCAAAAGGATCCTCTTTATCATAAGATGGGCTGTGCTCCAATTTCTATGCTGTATCACCATCACGCATTGAAATAATGAAAATTACTTCTAACACCTTTAGTAACTTACACAGATTCTTATAACATCGCCCTTAATCCCATTACAATTTACCTATAACTCATTAAAACAATTAACTGTTTCACCTTCTACATAATTAGCATTATAGAAAAACGCATAGTGTACTTCAAACTAAGAAAGAGCCAATCAGAGTAAGTAATGCACCCACAGAGCAACAGTAACAGCAATAATGTCATTATAATTATTATACAAAATTGTTCTTCCAATATACAGACCACAGCTGCAATAATCTTACTTAATCTAGCTAGCATCAGGTCAGCTTTTCCTGTTCAGTATGTATTTTCTTTGATATAGTCAGTTCCAGGTATGAAATAGATTTTTTTTTCCTTTTCTTTTTTTTTTTTTTTCCAATCTTATCTCAAGCCTGAACACATCTTCTTAGGAAAACGATATAGAAGGAGGAGATGCATTATTTGCGAAATTGGCAGTTAGACCACACAGGTTTAATGTACTTTTCCTGATGTCACTTAGCCTCTCGTTATTTTACACTACATAAAAGGAAGGGCATTGGTTCTTTTTCCACTACTGTCTTCTGTGATCATTTAACCAGCTAAGCTACCCTGTACTTTTTTCTCTGTATGAATGCTCAGCCTCATAAATCTTTTTTGACTCATTCCATCTTCAGTCTTCCTCTGCTGCATTTGTTGCTGACCACATCTTACTCAATATAATGATAGTAGCTACATTTTTTTCAATTTTTCATCCCTTTAATGGCTCAACATCATTTCTTTCTTGACCTCACTTGCCTTAGAACCCTCAGCCAGTAATGAAAAAAGAGACCAGCTTTCTACAAAGCCATTGGTAAAAATCCATGAGGGAGATGACAAGTTGAATCCTCAATAATATTTAATGACTTGCTCATTTTCCTTCTCATTTCCTTTACATTACACTTGGGAACCTTACAGACTAACAAAAGCCACTATAAGCAGAGCAACAACAATTATTGATTGTACCACACCTCTTGTTTTCTTGGTAAATCTTTATTGTCTAACCTCTCTATTCTCTGCTGGCCATGTGCTGTCAGCCCTTTAGTCCTATTTCTGCTGATTAAATCTTCACAGCCCCTTTCATCCAAAACAATCTAAGTAATCTCTAGTAAATTCTGCCAAATTCTTAAGCAAAACCTACTGTTTCCTTTCCGGGACTAGAAGAAAGGCCATTCTTTAAATTTAAAAAAAAAAAAAGGTCAAAATCAGTTCATCTTAATATGACTGCAGTAATAATTCTTTTAAATACCACATAATTCTGGAATGACAGAGTTTGAGTAGTTCAAAGTACTGAAGCAAGGTAGCTACCCATCAATGGGTTATCCATTTTTCTTGAGAGGATATATTGTTCAGAATAAAATTGCTTTCCTTAATCTCTCTTTGCTATTCAAAATCGGTGATGATGAAAGACAATCTTCACGTATTTACATTTCACCCCCTCATATGTACTTGGCTAAATCTCAAACTTAGAGAAGAGCTCCAGTCGGAAGGGACCTACAACAATCACTGTCTGACCATTTCACAGCCTCTTACACACTGACAGGCTTGGGGCACTGACTACCTCTTCAGAAAGCCTGTTCCAGTGCTTGACCATCTTCTCAGTAAAGAAATGCTTCATAATGCCATATGAACCTTTTTTGAGGCATCGCTGAACTATTCTCATGTGTCCTGTCACTTGATATCATGTAGAAGAGGTCTTCTCTCCACTTCCCTCCCTGAGGAAGCTATAGAGATCAATGAGGTTCCTCCTCAGCTTCCTCTCCAATCTAGACAAGCCCAAAGTCCTTAGCTATTCCTCACAGGACCCCATCACCAGCTATGCTGCCCTACAGCAGACACATTAAAACATCTTAACAACAGAATCTAGCATGTGTTCTTGTTACATTTCATGTCACTAGTTATTTCCCAATGCTCCAATCTGTCTACACTGTTCTGCAAAGCCTATTGTCTCTTGAGAGTCAACAACACTTCCCAGTTCAGTATCATCAAACATTAACCCAAACAATGCTGTGTTATGATGAATAAAGTCCTGGTCCATCACTACAGCTCTACATTTTATAAACAATAAGAGTAATCATATTTATGGAGATAAAAACAATGTTCTGTCATTAATTCACTCACTTTATATTCTCATTTGAAGGTACTTCTGGAAGTTCCACAGTTATCATGCCATCTAAGTTGGTCTTTCCAATGAACACTGGCTTGGTGCGAAGCACATCGGGTGCAGTCTTTGCTGTTACTCTGTGCTGAAGACCCCCAGCACTATTCCCTCTGTTCGTCAGCACAAACGAATATGATGTCTCGGGCTTCAAGTTAGTGATCAGCTTTTGAGTAGCACGTCCATCAACCTCCACCACCATTTTCCCATCATCATAAAGGATCTAAATTAATATATAAATTGAAGGTGGTTTTGGTTACTAAGAGAAGGCAACGGATACTGTGACAGTGAATTCATGAATGAGCCTATCTATAAATTGAAAATTGTTGGGCATTTTAGGCTGTAAGATAGTACTGCATTTAAAGAAAAAAAAACCAAAACAATAATTTAAATTACAGTAAGCACTCTTAAAATTCCATTTCACTTATTCAAATCCAGTAGCTTTGAACCTAGAATTTACGGCAAGTTACACTTGTTGTTTAAGATACCCTGACTTTTTCCCCCACTATTCTGACTCAGAAAGGTTTTGGCAACACTCACAAAATATTGCTCTTAGCTCACCACTGCCAGATATGACAGAAGTGATGAAGAACCATGCAGAGGAAATGCCAGACAGATTGTAGGTTATATTGACTGTCCTTATCTTGCTAATGCTATATAATTAGTGGAGTTAAAAGAGTTATAATGAAAAATGAAAGAAGACTGAAAAAAAAAAAAAGGGCACTTTACTAAAGTCAATACAGAAATGATCAAGAAAAAGAAGAAAAAAAATTCTTTTCTTTCACAATTTCCTCTCAAATATAGCAGCAATGAACTACAAATTAGCAAGGTGTTAATAAAACCAGTATGAGCCTGACTTGGATATACTGCCACAACAGCTGAAAACTCATACTGCCAAATTTCTGAACTTATCATCTTATGTCAATTTTGCTGAATAGTTTGCATTCTTAAATATCACAACAACATTACAATTCACATGTTCAGTAAGCTATTTAAACAGATCAATGACATCCTGCAATCTCTGTATTTTCTCTCACGCAAGTGAAAAGTAACTTACTTTGAAAGGCAAGGCTGAATTGTAATTTTCTGGAATTTCCCAGGACAGCAAAACAGAAGTCTTCATTACTGCTTTAACATGAAAATTTTTTGCAAACACTGCTGGAAGAAAAGAAACAATGTATATAAACAACACCTTGGGAATTAGGTTTTGTTTTATTTCCACTGCTACCTGGGAGTATTAGCTTTCCATTTAGGTCAAAAACCAACAAGGATTTAATTCTCCTACCTGTTTTCTCATATTTAAATATCCCATTTTAATTCATTCTCACTCGTGCCTACTGACAACCCAACATGTACTTTTTTTCTTACCTGAAAAGATTGTGAAGACGTTAGCCAGAACTTGCTTGGCAAGGGACAACTGAATTCTAAGGCATCCAAAACATATTAAGATTTACATACTTTACCTTTTGTATTTGATGAACCTATTTTATGAATGGGTCGGTCAGTTTTATTTACAGCTTCAAAAACACTGATATCCAAAGACCGATACTCCTCTAAAGGTCAACGCCATAAGCAGACAAATCCTACCTTGATCCACGGGTAGTGTCCTGAACTGGACACTTGGACTATATGGACCAGGCCCTTTGCTTGTATGGGCACGTACTTTTACATCATATGTGGTATCTGGTTTTAAGCCAGAAAGTGTCACAGTTGTATCAGCAGGAACAACAGGGAGTTCAACTGGCTGGTAAGCAACATTGATATCTCTGTATAAGACCGTGTATTTGGTGATAATGCCATTTCTCTCTGCCAAGAGTGGCATCTGCCAAGTTAATTGAACTGACGTAGAAGTAGAGCTTTCCGAGTGGAGATTTTGAGGAAATCCACTGGGTACCTCTTCAGGAACAGAAATCTCTTTAACCATCTCCTCCCCAAAGCCCACTTTATTTCTAGCTGATAGCCTGAAGACGTAAGAAGCTCCTTTGTGAATGTCTGTGGCCGTGAAGTGATCCTCCTTCTCTGAGAATTCCATGATCGTTAAGGTATCCATGTCTTTGCGACCAAACTTCAGGCGATAGCCCTGCAGTGGGCCGAAAGTGTCCACGGGAGGGTGCCACTGAATTAGAGCCGTGTTCATCTGTGTGTGGCTAATCACAAGTCGAGGTTTGCCTGGAACTGTAGCACAATGTTAATAAAGGTGATAAATACAAACAGAATTGCAGGTAAAGATTTTGAAGCTAGTTTTAGTAGCAGTTGGAATAAATTTTCTCTTCTCTCGCTATCAGTTACACAAATTACTGTGTTATGGATGAGGTAATGCCTGCTTCCTGAACTGCTGAGCCACACAAACCTATTATGTTTTCTTCTTCCCTAATTTCTAAATACAGAGAACATTCAGAGTCAGGGGACTTAGGAACACAAGTGAAGAAGTAAAACTTCAAACAGATGTCCTGTAAATGGTTGTCTCACAAATCTTTGCTTGCAATTAAAAAAATAAAAAAAGTATTTCCATAAGTATTCATTACTTTACTCCAAAGGCTAATTTCTGCCATTCCTGTAAATGGAAAAATAATTAATTATAATAATAGTAGTAGTAGTAGCACTTGGAGAAATTACAAGCTCCTAGATGTGTCTAACATAATTTTTGCCATTAACATGTCATAAAAGGGAAGTGATACCAAGTATTGTTGTCATCAAGATAATTACTACATATAACACAAACCTATAATTCCACTTTCCACACAAAAATCACTTCCACCATGGTCTGTTTCAGCTTGGAGTGGTACCACAGTTTGGAATTTGATTTCCTGATTGCCCTGGCTATTACATATGATTTAATTTCCAGCATTGTCTTGGTGCATGTGAAGTGGATTTCTGAAGAAGAATAAATTGCAAATGTCTCTCAACCTGCCACATCAGATACGCTCAAATCCTTAACTAGGATCCATCAGTCCAAAGTGACAATTTGTCTTTCAGAGAAGTTAAGACTGTCAGTGTGGTGAGGACAGTCATCCTAGAGGATTGACTTAGCCCTAACAGAAGGGAAAATCTCATTTTACTTAGGTGCATTTTTGGAGTTCCAATTTCAACTGGTCTCATCTACTGTTACTATTTCGTTCGGACAATTTATTTTTATTCATTAATTTATTCATATTGATTTATATACATATATATATTTAATTTATATTTTCATTAGTACTGCCATTTCAAAAGTCTGTTGCTATTGCAATTACTTATTTGATAATGAAGTATATCCATAACTAGAAATTTCGTATTCATTGTATATCAATGCCTGACAGAACAAGAGACTAGAATAGTTTCGGGAGCATTAGTGCCATGATAGCATAGTTTTCCATGAAGATTAATTAGTTCCATCCACATTCAAAGCCTTCCCACGTGAATGTAACAGCTGCACTGTGAGCTATGGTTCCTGTATTTAAGCACTTCAATGGATTTTATTACTTATCTTCAGCTCTCAGGCATCCAGCAAATCAGATTGTTATTGTCAGAAGTCCTGACTACCATTCCATAATGCATTAGGAATAAGAAGGGAGAAATGGCATGGCTTGAAGAAAATTCTGTATTTTCTGCTCTTTTCTCATTATACCTGTTGTAAGTTGTGACATTGCTTCTAATTGCATAAGAATTACAGCTAGTTTTCATATCACTTTTCTAAGTATCCTTCCTTTTAAATGTCTGTTTCACCTGCAAGTACTATTCCCAGGAAATTTTGTAAGTTTTTTCCTGGAATTTCTGCTGTGTAAGAAACAGCTCTCTGACAAGTTACGACTGTTCTTCACTGATTGCCATCAGCCTTTAGAGAACAAAGAAGGCCTTTTGCAGGACAAATTTTTCTCTATATTACAACTACTGTCAAAACTAATGGAGTATATGAAAGGAATCTGCACAAATAGAAATAACAATCCCTTCAGTTTTCCAAAGGTGTGACTGCTTTAAGGTGTTACTAAATCTACGTGTTTTTTTTTTCTCTTGTGGCAGAGCTTACAGTTTGAACTATTTTTTAACCATTGTGGTAAATACAGAAAAATAAATAAATTGCCACTTGTTTTTGATCAGAACAGGAGAACCAATCAAGCTTACTTATCCAATAAAATATCCTATGCTTTAACAACAACAGTTACTTCTATTATTTTTTTAAAGTAGAGTCTATCTAATTTTTGTGAAGTGCATGAATGTCCCTTTTGTTAAGATGCAACTATTGACAGAGAACAGTCATTTTTCTCTCTTTTGATTTCCAGATTGTTTTCAATTAACACTTCCTTTTAGTATAATCACTC
This sequence comes from Tricholaema leucomelas, assembly GCA_013400475.1. Taxonomy (NCBI): domain Eukaryota; kingdom Metazoa; phylum Chordata; class Aves; order Piciformes; family Lybiidae; genus Tricholaema lacrymosa; species Tricholaema leucomelas. The sequence continues at coordinate 20,222 of WAAF01020096.1, forward strand.
ATGAAGATTACTCTCTTGGAACAATGGTAGAATCCTGTGCAGTCCTATATACAGAAACATCATCTATAAACTTCTAATAACAATACCTCAATTTGCCACGAGCTGAAAGTGAAGTAGGATTGCTCATGAAAAAAAAAAAATCTCTGATTTTGTGAATTCCACCTCTGCAGCACGATGTCTCTCACATATTCCTCGGCATCAGTCATTACTCTGAGCAGCTGCCATTACTGATAGAAAATTGTTCAAGGGGCCTTTGACAAAATTTGTTTGAACTGATTTGTTTCTGCTAGCTGTTATACCACCACTCTAACACAAATTTTCAGCTCTCTGATGAAATTTTTATTCCAGGTGTGCTGTCTAGTACTGAGGTTAATTTCCAAATAAGGGACAAGCTGCAGTACTATAAGATTCTTCAATTACTATGACTAAGAAATTAAAGGTCTGTTTAAATTCTTTATAAAAATTGTATGATATCACCAACTAATCTTTATTTTTATCAAGGTCATGCTAATCACAGATTTTATATCTTTTGCCCCAACTAAATTAAAAATTTCAAATACTTTGACTTGGAAATATTTAATAACATGTTTTCTTCTGCTGAATTAAAAAACTTAGGAACAGAAACAATATAAGCAAAACCACACTCTAGAGTGAAAATACTAACCCTATTCAGTGACTTCATTAATAATTGCAGTTATCATACTGCAGACTTACTTGCTTTTGGTGAGTCCTTCCTGTCTCAAAATTTAAATGATGCTTTCATATCACTGACTTGACACAACTTGAACAGTTACTTATCATGTGGTGATGTGCTGGGTTAAGAACTGGCTGGCTGAGTCCAAAGAGAAGGAATGGAGTTAAATCCAATTGGTGGACAGCCACAATCAGTGATCCTCAGGAACCAGTTTTGGGGCCAATTATCTTTAATATCTTTACCAATGATCTGGACGAGGGAATTGAGAGTACCGTCAGTAAGTTTGCAAGTGACACTAAACTGTGTGACACTGCTGATCTTCTCAAAGATAGGAAGACACTGTAAACAGACCTGGACAGGCTGGATTCATGGCCCAAGGCTAAGGGTACAAGGTTTAACAAAGCCAGGATGCTGGGTCCTGCACTTGCGTCACACAAGCTGTATGCAATGCTACAAGCCTGGAGCAGTGTGTCTGGAAAGCTGCCTGGCAGAAAAGGATCTGGGGGTGTTGGTTGACAGACATGAGCATGAGCCAGCAGTGTGCTCAGGTGGCCAAGGAGGCCAACAGCATAGCATGGCCAGCAGGAATAACGGAGTGATTGTGGCCTTGTATTCAGCACTGGTGAGGCCACACCTCAAATACTCTGTTCAGCTTTGGGCTCCTCACTACAACAAGGACATTGAGATGCTGGATCATGTCCAGAAGAAGGGCAACAAAGCCTGTAAAGGGTCTGGAGCACAAGTGTTGTGAGAAGAAGCTGAGGGAACTGGGATTGTTCAGTCTGCAGAAGAGAAGGCAGAGGGGAGACGTAACCATTCTACAACTACCTGAAAGGAAGTTGTAGTAAGGTAGCTGTCAGTCTCTTCTCCCTAGTATCAGCTAATAGGATTAGAGGAAATAGCTAGCCTGAAATTAGCTAATAGGATGAGAGGAAATAGCTAGCCTGAAATTGTGCCTTGGCGGGGGGAGAGCGGGGCTAGATTGGGTATCACGAAAAATTTCTTTATGGAAAGAGTGGTCAGACATTGGAATAGGTTGTTCAGAGAGGTGCTGGAATCACTGTCCCTGAAGGTGTACAAGACACATGCAGACATGGCACTTCGGAACCCATTTTAATGGCCATGGCAGTGTCAGGTTGGTGGTTGGACTTGAAGATCTTAGAGGTCTTTTCTGATCAAAAGAATTATGATTCTATAATTCTATAAAAGCTCAGACCTTTTATTTTCTTTATTGTAGAATTGAAGTAGCACTATTTTAGTTAATAAAAATATAAAGTGGAAATTCAGAGAACAGGAGGATGCAGTTCAAATCTATATACCTTCAATTTTTTATGTCTCCTATATTCTCACAGAAGGGCAAGGAGCTGAAAACTCTTGTTACTCTATATTTACTGTGTCCTTTTTCAAAAGATTGTGCATGAATTTTCCTTACAAAAAGAGCTCAATCACGACAAGGTATAACAGGAAGTGAAGAAGCGCTCATGGAATCTGGAATGCATGAAGGAGCAAAATACTAATGAGGGTTATCCTAGAGACCAGGAACAAATATTGCTTGTCCACAGCAAGAATGTTATAATATATATTACATTTACAGGCATGCCTCTAATTCTCAATTGCTTTTTGGTTCATCTTTCTAAAGCAGAAGCAACAGAGATCTTGGATGAGTGAAATACTAATAGTCAGTCAGGACTAAATGCACGTTTATGTCTAGATCATTATCTATATAATTATGTTTATTTAAGTAGAAAACTGAACTTCAAAAGAATAATGGATAAAGTGCCTTTTTTCTTATATCAAGTTTAAATTAACCTTATTATTATTAAAAACAAATTAAATAAATTATACTTTGTTATCCCTAGACCATGATAATATAAGAAAGATAAGTAGCTGGAGGGTATGTTTCAGTATCAGTCAACAGTAATGACTAGAAGATACTCCAAAATCTGAAATGAAACTATACATCTAGCCATCAGGACAGATTTTTCCAAGGAAGCTGATGAAACAAGTACATAGATGTTTCTGATACTAGTAGAAGATGTGCTTTACATTCAATGATTCCTTTAAAAAATGAGTCAATCTGCATAACCAAAAACCTTTTGGACTTTATATATTAGCATAAGCAACATCATCTTATTAAAAGAGCTTGTAACAAGTAACAGTACTACAAGGTTTTCTGTGTGATTGCGATAGGGTATCTACAAAACCCAGAAAATGAACACATATAGTCTGTGAACACACACAGAAGTGAACAGCACACTAAGGCTGTGGTAGCATCACTTGGTATAAGAAATGCTACAGAGAACCATTTAAATTGAAAAGCCTTGTTCATGATTTAAAAACAGTTCAGCCCATCCCATGAGTGCTAACTCAGTCAGCTGAACCGGTCAAGCAGATACCTACAACCTAGTACCACCCATGGTTACATGTGGACTGAACACAGTGACCTCACACTGCCATGCCAATGAAGTAGCATGGGTTTCAGAGTTTTTCAGGCTGGACTTTCATTATGTCTACTATTCCTCTGCCTTAATCACATTCTTCTCAGTTGTGATGGTCATATAGCAAGGTTCTTTCAGCGTTCTTACTGGTAGACAGCAGGACTGGTGCTCTGACACGCATCAGGAAACTCATTTACAGATTTTTCAAATACACATCTCAGCTTTATTTTATCCTCTCCAAATGTACCAATCATAACTAGTATCTAAGTATTACCTGCACCAGTAGTAGATATTAGTTTGGGCTTGCTGCGTGCTCCATCGCCTTTTGTTGTATAGGCTGTCACAGTGAAGGAGTATGTAGTTTCAGGCTGCAGTCCAGCAATTATCATTTCCTAAGATAAAATAAAATATTGAAAAAAAAAAATAGATTGTGTCCCATTAGATCTTGGAATACTTCAGACAAACCTTGTGTATTATATACAGTGCACATGCTTTTGTGCTGTTGTCATTGATAGCAAGCATTTGAGAGCATCAACAGACTGTTCTGCAGGATGCTTCACTCAAGCAATAAAAGCCAGCACACTTCTAAATAGGATGCCTAGGGTAGTCTGAGGCACAAGGACAAAGGCTTAGTGGTGTGAACAGTGAACAAAGCCTTTTGAAATACCTTGGCTGAGGAATACTTCTGATATTGTGAAATGTACGCATACGTAGACACGAGAAACTCTATTTACCTTAAATCATTTACAAAACATCACTGATACAGTTATAAAATGCCTAGTGAAAAAAAGTGTTGCATTTGTATCCACACTTTGTGAGTAATGATGCTTTAGCAGAACAAAAACACCTTGATAATTTCCTAACACTTTCATTGCAACTTGTGTCACCAGTTGTAATGTGCATCTAACATCCCAAAGGACTCCAGAAAACTCGTCAGGTCTAAAAGAACTACTTAAGACAGCACAGAAAAACCCATAGTCATAGAATAAATCTGACAGCCCTCTAACAATCTGCAAACAAACAGCTATAAAACAGGCAGCTCTTCAGCTAGTACAACTGAATATGAAGAGGCTCAAGCTCCACGTGTCAAAGCAAGAGGAAACCTTCTCCACATACATACACAAGCACACATACATATACACACACACTATATGGTGAGGAACCAGACATCTGAAATGAAATGAACATCTATCATGCTACAAGGGCAGGCAGAGGAATGCAAGCCTTTACACACATGATATAAATAATTTTTTAATGCAAATTCCAAAAGACAGTATTTGGAGCCAACTAGCTGACCTGAAGATCTCAACACATTAAAAAACTCTACAAAAAAGCCCCTTAGACTCTATCTCAGAATTGCATTGACTCTAAAGGCCATAAACAGTAAAACTGATTTCTCATCTTTCATGAGGAAACTGTACCTAATAGGAATAGAATAAATTTGTAGGAGTTAATAACAATAATAGAAAATATATTTAAAGAAACACAACCAAACAAAAACAAACAAACAAACAATGCCATACTTTTAAACAGTGGTGAAGATATTAGCCTCACCTAAAACAAACACTACTTCATGGCGTAAGAGACATGGATGCATGCAGAGTTGTAGTTTTAAAGTGTGATTTCGATACAGCAAACACTATTACTTAGGCATAAACACTGCAGGCAATTGACTTTCCTGATAGTATGCAAAATACATTTATCAAATTACCAGAAAAGAAAGCACAACTACAGTTTTCAGCTGCACAGAAAATGTTAACCTTAAAATGGATACATAAAAATCAGTTGTGCTAGTTTGAGGCAAAATGGAATATTTTAGTGAGAAAAAAATAGATTATAGGCAGTGAAAAGGAAACGATGTATACTTCACTCATAGGCTTGTTGAGATGTATCAAAACAAGAACACAAAACATAGATAAGACAGAGCGAGAGAGTCAGAGAGTGTGTGGCTCTCTGTTGCAGCTGGTGCCTAAGCTGTTCTCTCTGGACTTCTGTGTAGCTAATCTTTCTGCTTTCTAACCTCCCTTGCCAATCCTCCAACCTCACCTTACATGTAAGGCATATGCTGGGATAAGGTAGAGAGGCAGGAAGAAAGTGGAACTGTGGTTGGGAGCCCCTCCTGGGGACTCTGATTTCTGGGAAGGTTATTGTTTCTGTATTACCTTTAACTTGTATATTTCTGTATAGAGCTGTATATATTTATGATGTATATTGTAAATATCTGCTTGTATATTGTGCTAAGCTGTAAATATAGCTTCATTCCTTAACTTCCAAGCAGCTAAGTCTAGTCTGGGTGATTTCATAAGAGTGGGGGGGATGGGTAACTCCCAAACCATCACACTGCTGCCGCACGGCTCTGAACCACTTTTGGATTATTTCTCTAATGTATTCTGGTAAAGAGGAAATTGTGAGGCAAAGTCAGTGCCAACCATCAAAAGGAAGAAAACGTAAATGAGTTCCACATATTTTGGTATCATGCTACACCCCCAAACATGCAAGCAACAAGACACCTCCACTCTCCCTGGGAAAAGAAAAAAAATGGAAAAAAGAAAGGGCATGCACTTGTGCAAATGATCAAAAAAACCAAGCAAACAAAAAACCTGAAGAAAACTCCAAACATTTTAAAAACAAGGAGGCTACAAGCAAACAAGCAAAAAAAAAAAAAAAAATTCCCAAACCCAAATGTCTTTCTGGTCAGCCAAAAGCTACTCACATGTTCAGCAGTATCATCATATTCCCACTGATTGAGGGTAAAGAACGTTGGAAGGAAAAAACAAAAGAAATGAAGTGATTTGTAGCCTAGGTGAGGTAATATTTTCTTCTTAATAGTAAAATAAACATGAAAGATATCTGGAAAAACCATGTACAATTTGAATTAATCATGTAAAATTGTACAGTATTTGGTTAATGAAATTAAGCCAGGAACTTTTAATTCCATTTCACCTCTCCCTAAAACAAAACTTCTCTTTCCTTGAAAGATAAAAGAAGTAGCAAATCCTTTTGCATAGTGTACTAATATTTGGTAATAGATTGTGTTAATAAAAACTACCAAGGCATAATTAAAGGCTACCTAATTTATTTAACCGTGCTCCTAGGCTATATGCATGAGCTCCCTAAATGAATTAAATGTCTTAGCTAAATTAACAGCAAGACTTTTTGGTTTTGAAACCTGATCACATTGAACTTTTACCATCAAGGTCTTCACATCTCCACAAGCCCTGGTCAAATGTATCATAGAAGCATGATAGGCAGAGAGGAGTGGTGGAAGGAGGAAGAGGTGACCGTCTGAAGTGAATTGATAGCAAACAGGCAGGTGAAAACCAAACTTGGCAAAAAAAAAAAGAAAAGTCTTTTGCTTCTGTTATGTTTGGATTCCAGTATCTCATCTAGTCTCTGGGCTATGAACTTACAGTTTTTGAAATTATTTTAAGTATTGCCACACAGAGATTGAAAGTAAAATATGTGCGCAAGGAAGGGGAGAACTGAAGTGCAGCATCATATCCTTCTCCATCTTCTCTCCCTTTTTCCTTCTTTCTTGCCCACCTCTCCATCTTCCTCCCTACTGAATTTAAGATCTAAGCACACTGTATTTTGCAAAAGTAGGTGATGAGTGTGTTTAGATACATAGACTGGTAAAAATACAACAAGGGTCTTCATAAACAGAGCAACTGCTTCAGGAACAAGATCATCAGGTGAACAGAAATGCAGGTGTAGAAGACCTGATAGCAAAAAGAGAAATCTGCAGACCTGAAATTTGGAACTAAGACTGTAAAGATAAACAAAAGAAGCCAAAACCTCATCTGTTTATTACCATAAAATGTCCAAGAGGCAAATGTAACTTTTTACTTTATGCTAAATCGATAATTTCTTGTAATTTCTAGTTATTCCATCTACAAATTGAGAGGTAGCAGTGAGAGGTGTGAGTGTAACCGTATCAGTAGAACCTCATTTTTGGAAGCTTTTTAAAAGTTGATGTGAGCAGAGTTTTGTTCTCATTACATCTCACAATTTATAAAACAGGACATTTTGCAGTAGAAGTAACCTCAAACCTATTTAGGCTAAGATCTTTATTTAACTGCACAGTTATTGATGTGAATAATGACAAGTATAAATACATCTGTGATTTTGAAAACTGCACTAATAAACCTATTTCCTGTGATATGTATCATGCAGTGGATACAGGTTACAAAAACTGTATTAACGGGGCAGCACAGACATCTAATGTTTCCAAGTTCTTCACGAAAACAAAGTAAGATCATGTGGGTGGATCAGGCAGTCCATAGTTTGCTGCACTGACAATGGTCTCACTCAGATCTCACTGATGCTTTAAAACTTCAGAGCAGAAATGTAGCCTTCCAGTTTAAGGGAGCCTCAGGAGCACTCAGCCTAGCATTTACTTGCATACCTATACAGAAAAGGGTGCCCAGGTTTGACTGAAGAACTTTTAAACATAAGTATCCTAAAAAAAAGTTGTTAGAGATTAAAAACTGCTAATTAAAATGTTCAAGAAAATAAAAAGCAGTTCTGCATAACTCTCTGGTATGCAAAATATTGTCACTGTGATCTAAAAAATAACATAAAATACCCTATTTACCTGTGCATCAGCCAGCATAATGTCCTTCAGCATGGGCTGACCCTTTGGCTCTCCATTTTCCATCCTCACATAGTGAACCTGGTATCCTCGGATCTGACCATGCTGCTTATTGGGTACAGGTGAGCGCCATGACACTTTGACGGCAGTAGAGTTGACAGCCTCTACCTCAACTTTACGAGGAGGACCACTAGGAACTGGAACAACATCATTGGACAGAAGAGAATTACACGCACCTGTCCCACCCATGTCTTTTGCTTTTTTTCCTTTTTTTTTAAGTGCAGACTCACTACGTTTTCTTTGAAGTATACAAATTGATCAACAAATGAAAATACTGAACCGTTCTGCTCTACCTTTCAGTGAAAAGATCAAAAAACATGACTGATGCAAAAAATGGAAGAAAAAGAGCATTAGAGAAATAGAAAAACATGTAAAAATGCACAAAAGCCAAGGAAGATGCTTTGAGATTCAAAGCATTATAGTACAAAGAGGTATTTTAAACATTGACATAATCATAATGCTTCTAATAATAAAAACACAAAAGATTTTTAAAAAATCCTTTATTTTTCTTTTCTATGTTCTTTG
>WAAF01020102.1:0-18642 GCA_013400475.1 Tricholaema leucomelas
AAAAAAAAAAACCAAAAACAAACCCAAACCAGAAAAACCAACCCCAAAACCAAAGACTTTCCAGTTAGCAGCAGATTTTTGAAACATCATAAATACAGCTGTCCTTGGTGATAAAAAGGTGTTGCATTTTGGTATTCAGAAGAAGCTTGTGCTCTTGCACATCAGGAATAAACTGGAAGGAAGAACACTTGCAGAAAATACTTAGAACTCCTAGAGATCATGAAACTTTTAAGCGTGGTTGTGGAATTCCAGGCACCAGTGTCAGTGGCTCCATAGCAGATGGGTGGCTGGAGACTTTGTAGTTTCTTGAATACACACATGCACGCACACTTTTCACTCTTTTCACATATCAAAAGTTCACATCATACATAATAAATAATTTTATCTGACCAAATACTTTATAGCATATGCATGTATCTCAAATGTCTCCTCTAAAACACTAAAAACTTCTGAAGATCCATACTGTATCATTCTAAAAGAACTTCTAAATATCTTTGGTTATTGTGAATTAACATAATCCAAATGGCAAGTTTTGGTTGATCTTGTCCTGGTAGAGAGAGGATGAAGAAGGCAAATGAGGGTATTATTTAACCTCCCATTTCCCACAGTTGAGTGATATTTGGTTTTCATTATACTGAAGATGTCCCCACTAGATGCTCTTCTCCACTTTCTTAAAATCATTGTCTGGTACAGCCATTTCAGCAAATGACAACAGCTGAGAACACATATACACAAGCTACATATATATTCCATATCTCAAAGTCAAACTTTGAAATCTCTCAGAAGAGCACATTCCCATTATTGTAGTGATACACTCGGAGCAGCAGATGTGGCTTTGTACTCAATGACTTCACAGAAGTTTCAAATAGCATTTTGCATAATGAAATTGTGTAGGTACTAAACCCACTCATTTGTGAAAGATGTATAAAGGCTGAATTGCATTATATAGAATTAAGACATAATTTTCTATTTGTTGTCAGCTTTTCATCGTGATAGACTATACTTCCCCATGTCCCCTCCATGTAGGTACACTTCTGCCTATGTCAACAAAACAGCAGACAACTGGTCGAGATAACCTGCAAGTACACAGTAGCAACTACCTTCAAACACAGACAAATGCTGAAGTTCTTTTTCTTCCTCCAAAGCAGAAAAATGCAAAGGAGACTCTGCCGAAGAAAAAAATCAAGCTCAACCACCTATTATTTCCTTCTCTTAAACTGCACCACCATTCTCCAGGAATATCTTTACACAACATCAGTCTGTAACACACAGCTTTGAAGACAGTATCATAACTTGCTTGCCTTAACTCTGTAACATCAAGACTCTTAGTTTACGGCTCCATCTTGGATAGTACAAGAAATCCATTTTGGTTGTCTCCAATGAAGGTAGTAAAATAAACAGTTTCTGAAACACTGCCTCAGCTGAGGAATCAGTAGGTGAAGGCAGTTAACTGCCTTCTCTTTCTCAATTAGCATAAAGTGGCACTTAAGACCTCATCAGTTTTACTTACAAGGAAGCAACCATGTCAATCAGTTAAGAGTATAAAAAGCATTTTGCAATTTAAATCTTAATGAAAACCTTCTAATTGAGAACAAACATGAGAAGTTTCCACTTAGAAAACCAGGTGAATGAAAAAATGTGTCACTGAATTCAGAAAACCTCCCTTCTATCTTCAGAAGAGAAACACATAATAATTCCTGCTGAGCACAGCATTTGCTATAATCGTGGGAACAGTGAGCAGGATAAGCCTGCCTGGAGACATGTCTACATTTCCAAGAAAAAAAGAAGGCTTTTTAAACTTCATAATCTGTTCTTCAATAAGAAAAGTATTTATTGTTAATATCAACAGATAAGAGTGGTGCTTCTCTTAAAGTTTGTAAACAAACTGCCACAGTGGATGCAGACTCAGATGTTATCTAACTTTTAAAATTCTGATAGAATTTGTAGAACTATGCACCAACAGATAATATTTACAAAGCTTAAAACAAGCTACATTTCAGAAAATATACTTTACTTCAGTAATAACAGTTTTGAAGAAAAGTTGTGCTTCTTCAAAGCATTCAGAATGCTCATCACTGCTAGAAAAGTGGAACACATAGATGAAAACATTCAGTGTAATAAAAATATGTAAGCTGTATGTTTATATTAATGAGTGGAAAGAGTGGACATTAATGACATTACCGTGGATTCTTACCCAGCAACTAGAACATATTTTCCATCTGGTTGATCCTTTAACCTTTCCAGCAGGGACAAACGTACTTTGGCTTTGGTTTGGCCATAGACCTCAATTTCATCTGTAAGCAATCCTATCTCCTTGGCAAGTACATCAACAGCTTTTGGACTCTGTGCTCGAGAAATCTCAATATCACTGGAAAAGAAAACAAATAGGAGCCAGGAGATTTCTCTCAGCTTAGGTGGTCGACGACAGAGCACAAAACAACAGCAAATACTCCAATGATGGGGTTATTTTAATAAGTTTTTCAATGCTCTCTCTCATTTTATTACCTAAACCTATATATTAGCTAACATAACACTGAAAATCATGTGCAGTGTTTGCTAATTGTTAGAATTCTGCAGAATTCTCTTGTTTAATTGGGTTCCAAATATTGTGTAATGCTTTAATATCAAGTTAGAGATGTCTGCTGGATCCTCCAGCATGTCCCACTGGAATGAATGTTTCTGGGTTTGGTTTAGTTCTCCTCTAGCTCATTTCAGCACATAAAAAGCGCACCTATTACTGGCCCAATCATCACAAACACATTATCTAAACCTGCTGCTTGTACTCATCAGAGAGTGCCACAAAGCAAGCTAAGCCTCACTACTCTTCCACGAGGGTGCCAAAGGAAACAAGGCAATTGAGTTTGACCTAATTACCCTTTATGTCTGCATAATCATTTACCAGCTGTAAGCTCCTACAACAACAAAAAGTTCAGGGCCCAGCATGCAAGATGCGAGGAGTTCTCTCCTCTGCCTTTGAATTGCTTGTATCACAAGAGCAAGTTGAAAAATTGCCAAGAGATTAATTACTTTCAGCGTAACCAGGCTAAATTCCTTCCTGCAGCTTTAGTTGATTGCAAAATTTTTCAGCTAGAATCTGGCAGCGGCATCAAAGCTGATGTCTTGAATCTTCAAATGTATCTGCAAGACTTCAAATATCCACAGATGAACACAGAACTACTGCGAGATCTCAGCTCTATGTGTGGACTCTGGCTAGTTTGCTTCCACCAGCAAATGATCAGTTTGTGCCAACTTAATTGCAATTCTTTAAGTATATCCTAAACTGGGGCCATTGTTCCAATTCAAATTCTTCAGTTTTCCACTTCTGAACCCTGCATCATCTAAATGAAACCTGGAAATCATCCATCCAAACAATGACATAATCCAGTACTGGAGGACAAGAAGCTACTCAGTCACAGCACTGTTGGGTTGCAGACCATTTCTTCGTAGATGCTAACCTGGAATCTGCTTTCTTTCAAAGGCATATTGAGTGCATTCAGTTGCATAGATGGATGTGATGTACCTTTGGCTATGTTATACATTACTTCAAACATACCTAATCATAAAAGCATATTGAGGATGCAACATTGAGTGGTTTACAAACATGACATGAAAAGGAAAATTTAAAGTTTTCATTCAGAACTCTCCATAAGAACACCCTGAGTCCCAGAAAAAAAAAAATCAGTAAGTTGATGTGGTGTCCTGGAGGTCCCNCCTGGATAACTTCTACACGGAGCCTTTGACACTCCGAAGACAAGCCCTGAAGGACTTCACTTTAAGCGTCCTTATTGTGTGGCTTATCGCTTCTTAACGACCCTGAAGGTTGCTGAAAAGACCACGGGACAGACCTTTGAATCGCCCTTCTTTTCAAGCCAGCTGTGGTGAGTAGCCTAGGCTCAGCCTATTTTGATAGTGGGGAACGCTATATATATTTATTAGCACAAATCCTTTTCCAATTACTGACTTAAAATTAGTCAAGTTTACCTGTGGCATCCTATTGTGTAGATATTCTCAAACAACCAAAAGAACCTGCTAATTAAATATAAATTATCTTCTGTATATAGTTTTGGGGGCGGGTTTTTGGGAAATAAAATAACTCTATTTTTATAAATTCCTGACTCGGCCAAATTAATTCCTGCCTCCATAACATGTGGCCCCATAAAGGTCTGAACAAATCAAATTAGCAGGGTGACTCCTCCTATTAAAGCAAATCACATATTTGGCAAGGGGAGAAGGATGTAGACTAATATAACAAAGTTAATCTGTCCTTTTTCTTTTTCCCTTTTGCTTCCCCACCCCCTTCTCCTATTAAATATGTCAGTCTCTTTACTAAAGGACAGAAGCTATTGTTTTAAATTTCAGGCCAGACTATCAAGACTATCTGCAGCAATTTCAGACTTTCCTTTTTCCCATCTCATGAGGCATGACCTTGAGGCACAAATGCCTACCCCTCAGTTTTCTGGAAGAAACAATTCAGGTTTTTCCTACTGTGCAGACACCTCCATTGTCAAAAAGTATAAGAAGCAAAACTAAGCTGTACATTTATAAACAAATTAAGATGTAAAGAATTTCTAGGTAAATACAATGGCAAATATATTTAGAAGTAAAAATGGCAGCTGACGCCACTGGTAAAACTACTGCTGTTATCATTTTCCCATTTGAAATTCCCCCAGGAATCTCCAAGGTAAGCAGACTTTTAGCAGATGAGAAACACTTAAATATGACACATCGATACCCACAATAAAGTGATAAAAAGCATAATTTTACAATGAACTGGCATGTAAACCTTAGATACTACTGGGGCTAAAAACCACACGTGAAATGTTTATGTCTTGTCTGTTATTGCTGATAAAAGTATTTGCTGAAGCACAACAAATTAAAAAATCAATTAAAACTTTTGTCAATATATTCTCTCTATTGATGATAGCAGAATTATAAGTTATGTTGTTCAGTGTTGCTGGAAATGTGCAATTGTAGTTCTGTATGAATGAGAACTGATAAGCAAGAGGCCTACCTTTCACTGCAGTAAGTCACAATCTAGAAAAAAAAGAAAAGGGGAAGGCTCTACATCTGCTTTGCCTGCGTGCTGGATTTTTGTTATTGCCTACTTGGAACAAAAGCTCTCATTCCATTTCTAGTATCTTTGGAAATATGTGGAAATCAAAAAGCAGATGTTCCTAGTTTTGGTGCTTAAGCAGTCTTTGCTTAATTTCAAATGAAAACTCCAGCTGTTTCCAAGCAACACCACATATTACAGTAAGACTGCATTTCACTGTAGGATACTTCCCACCTCATGAGGTACTTTACATTTAGAAGAAAAAAAGACATAAAGCGATAGAGTTATTGAATAAATCAAAGTCCTATTGCTGACTGCACTGTCATTATATATTATTTAAATATTTATCTACTAAACACGATGTGGAAGTTGACAATACTTTTTTGAGAGTTCACTGTTGTTCTCATAACAACACATGCTTTAATCTACCTTTTAACTGCATAACAATGCAGGTTTTTCAGTCTCTAATGCTGGAAATGCTACACGCTAGTTCAAGAAAAGCTCAACCATTTCTTCCCCCTTGCACTCTCAGGTACAACTTAAAATCAATTCCTTTGACATCTGTTTTGAATTACAATTGTGTCCATTTCCACTTAACTGTTGTAAGAGACAATGAAAATTCAATCAAAATGTTTAGGAAAAAAAAACAACCCACAACCAATAAACACACCCATCAACGAAAAAAAAACCACACAAAACCCCCAAACTAAACCAAACAAACAAACCAAAACCATAGTAGTGGGATTCAGAATTACAGAATCAGAGTGAGTGAGGTTGGAAAGAATCTTTGGGTCCAACTCCCTTGTTCATACAGGACCACCTAGAGACAGGTGGTTGCTTAGGATCTCATCCACTTGGCTTCTGAATACCTATGAAGAGGCAGACTCCACAATCTCTCTGGGCAACCAGAGAAAAGTGTTCTTTTGGTCACCTTCACAGCAGAAAAAGTGTTTCCTGATGTTCAGAGGGAACCTCCTGTGTTTCAGTTTGTGCCCATTGACTCTGGTCCTGTCACTGGGCACAATGGAATAAACCCTGGTTTCCTTCTCTTTGTACCCTTTATGTTCCTGTATTTCTATACATTGTATTTACACACATTGATAAGATCGTCCTAAGCCTTTTCCTCTCTTGGCCTTTCTTTCTATGGGTGGTCCCTTCAGCATCTGTGTGGCCCACAAGCAGGCATACAAACAGGCATAAAAAAACGCTAGCACTTTCCTACATGGCAGAACCTTGCTTCAAAACCTTAGTTTCTCTCTCCATTATCCAACACAGCAAATACAGCAAAATACTTCAGCAGGGCAAGTGGCTCAGGATGCTCTAAATTTCAAGAGATGTCAGCAATCATGCCAAGGCACATCCAGAATCCCTGTGGGCAAGACATGGGCCTTAGGAGGTGAATGACAGGAACTGACTGAAAGGACTCTGAGTAGAAGAAATATACTTGCTTTTCATATCTTCATAGGAATTTAAAAGTCTCACAAAGAAGAAAGTACTTCTGCTGAGGGAAGAAAATCAAATACAAAGATCAAGTGCATTTGAAATCACTAAGCCTTACTTCGATCCATAAACACCTTCTTACATTACGGTTTAGTGATTAGGAACTGCTTAAATTCTGTGTTTCTGTTGATGTTACACAAGCTTTCACTTCTCTCTCTCAATGAAACCTTCAAGCCTTAGGTCTCCATAATGCTTGGCTCCAATGCACATCACAGAAGTAAAAATGTATAGGAAACTGAAGGACATGGTCACAATGAGGCATACACAATGCATGGCCCCCACAAACAGATTAAAGATTAATTAGGTATGGACTATTTTTAGGTTCACTGTCACAACTTACCACTTGCCTAACCTATTTAGTTTTTAAAAAAGCATGTATTACCTGGGCACTGGGGAGAGGGGCTGCAGTTTCAAGCAGTGAAGGTCCCACTTCCTGTACTGCTGGGACTGGATCCACCGCTCCATATTTTTTACCATGTTCTGTTTTAAACAAGAAAACACCACACAACAGCTGCATCATAAACACTACACAAACTTCAAACAATCTCAAGTGTATATTGAAATGACGTCAATAGCAAAGTCTAACAGGAAAAAAGAAATTAAAACTCTTTCTGGTTTAGGATGAAAGAAAAAAACAAACACTGCACCATTAGTCCTATTGTTTGTCAACATTTTGAGAAGAACCAGCACCACTAACAGTAAGTGGTAAAGAAAAGCCTTTAATTAGGCACTTGGAAATTGTATTCTGGTAAAGTGTAGAATTACTGTTCTCTCACACCTTACAAATAATGGAAGGTATTAATTTTTTGCTCACTGACTCATGCTGCTTCCACATAAACCAAACTTTTGACACCACAAAAAATTTGCACAGACATAATTAACCTTCACTGTCCTACCAGAACACTGATACAAGTGCTTCTGGCAAGTTTTATTGCAATCATCAGAATTATGAAATGATGGATTTTTAATTTACCTTCACCTCTAACTAACTGTTAGAAGGTATGATTCACCCTAATTGATTAAGAGCTGCTACTAAAATGGAAGGCATCCAAAAGAGCACACCAAAAATTCAAATCTAAACTGTAGAGGGAATTTCTACAATTTACACAAACAGCAACAAATTTACATTCACAGTGTTACACTAACCTGCATTCGCACTGCCACTGCAAGGTAACCAACAGCATTTTCAGCGGCAGGGTTGCGCTGGTGACCGCAGTCACGTTTCTCTGTAAGAGAGAAGCACTGGGCTGAGTTACAAAGCTTTTGTGAGTGGGATCATGTGGATTTGAAAGCTATGTCCAAACTAAAAAAAAAAAACACCTATGTTGTTGACTTGACATTTAATAATGTCACTGATAAAATTATAGGTGGCTTCCTTGATACTTCAATCAAAATTACCCAGAAGGATGGACATAGTGTAAAAAATCAGGGAGCAGCTGTATGCTCTGAAGCCTAGATGTATGTGTGTGTGATATGGGATCAAGCATACACATATTGGAAAAAAGGAACACAGAGATTAATTCCAGGATCCAAATAATTGCTTGTGGACACATTACAACACACACAAAAAAGTAAGTGTTGAACGGCAGTGAGGATATGAAAAGCCATATATTTTAAATCAAAATTCCTAAATGAGCATGGGAAAGACTGTTTTCCTCTCCACAGAGCCATTACAACAGAAGAGGTTGATGAAATGATAACAAAAGAGGGATCCAATGGGATTTATAACTTAGAATCAGGAGAGGTGACATTTTTTGAGCAGTATAAGTTGTCTTCAACAGTGTGACACTAAAACTAGATATTCTGAAAAGCCTGCAAGACGCTGAGCGATCCCAGCTTTAGAGACTGCTACAATTATCTTCAGCAGCAATATAGCACATAGTAACTGTACATCAGCTACCCTAACTAAACACCTTGTTCTGCCATTTTTATGTCGTCCTTCTGTTGGCTTGTTCTTCTCTAGCTGCTAATTGATTTTTATCTAGACACAATTTCTCCAAAATTGACATTCTGTTCTCTGTAGGCAAACCAAAGCCCTAGTTGCATTCTGAAGGGCATAGACACAATCGTAACAAAAAATTACAACTGTATGCCTACAGCTTTGACCACTCTCCCACGGGGAAACTGAAGTGCAAACTCTGACCTAGTAAAGCTCTCACTTTACTCATCCCATTTGTATCGATCACAAAATGCTCAAGTTACCTTGCACAATTACCCCTCGTGACAAGGAGAGGTGGATGTCAGGGCACAGAAACCTCAGGCTGGAGCCAGAGAGGAAGACACAGGTTTGCAGAGGTATCAGCACATCAACCCACCACACCACATCCAGCTCCAGCCCACTCTCTCACAAGCATGACCAAGACAGCAAGAGACTCTTTTGGCAAACCCTCAATTCAGTATGTTTTCTAATCCTTTCTCAAACTTTCTTGCCAGTAGGCATCTAGATGTCAGAGACAAAGTTAACAAAGCAGAAGGTGACAGTGCTGACATTAAGAAAGTGTCTGAAAAAATCCTTCTACTTGCATTAACACTGTCTATTAAAAAAAAAAACAAAACCCAAAAAACCTTAAACCAAAGCAAAACAAAGCAAAAACCATAATCAGACAAAGAAAAAAAACTCCACCAAAAAGAACAGTATTCTGGAGATACTTAGTTTTAGACTCGGACAAAAGAATTTTACTGGAATAGTCTATCATGGTCATAAATTGATTTTGTTGCTCAGAGAGCTGGGAGAGCTGCCAAATGAAGTAGGAAGAATGAAGTTTAAAATCCCTTTTCAGGCAGCTGTGCTTTACAGAAACATTTTGACTTTTTATGTCATTTGGCTTAATATGACTACTTTATTGGTGTAGAGCTAGCATGTGTGTAAATACATAACAGAATTAGTTATTTCCGTTCAATAAACTACATCTCTCAGGCTACTTATGCAACACACTTGTGATGGTTTGGGTGTTACCCACCCCCCCTCCCCGCCCCAGCACTTTGGAAAATCACCCAGACTAGACTCAGCTGCTGGAAATTTGAAGATTGAAGCTATAATTACAGCTTAGTAATACAAGCAGTTATTTACAATATATACAGAAATATACAAGTCGAAAAGGTAATACAGAAACACAACACCCCTCCCAGAAACCTCAGTCCCCTTCCACCCTCTGCTCACTACCTTACCCCAGACTTTGCCTTACGCTCAAGGTAGTTTGGAGGGTTGGCCAGGGGGTTAGGAAGCAGACAGATTAGTCAGGCAGGTTAGAGAAGTGGAGGCCCAAAAAGCCCAGAGAGAGACTCTCTTATCTATATCTATATTTATGTTCTTGTTCTTATACATCTCAGCAAGCCTATGAGTGAAGTAGACATCACCATTGTTTCCTTCTCACAGCCTATAATCTAATTATTCTCACCAAAATATCCCAGCTAGGCTCAAACTAGCACAACAATCAACCCACAAATGACTATCAAGGCTTTTACAGGAGTGAAGATGAAGTTAGGTAATCACACGATTGCAACAGCTCTCTTAGGATAAACTTTTCAAATGGAAGCCAGAATAGCACTCTCTGGTTTGGATTATGGCCAAAATATCAGCTGAACTGCAGGCATTGATCTCCATCCTTTGACTCATGCTACTGAGGCCCATTTGCCCATTTATTTGCACCCAGCTCTACAGACTGGGTGAGAGTTGCTGTCATGCACTACCTGCTTGAACAGGTGGCTTAGAATAGAGAGGTGGGGAAATGGCTGAATTTCCCACTAATTTAAACCATGTGGGCTTTCAAGTGATTCCAGAGGAGCAGGACATCAAACCCCAATTATTTCTGGCATCTAAATTTTATTCAGAAACTTGATTTTTATTTCGATTTCTATAGATTTACATATAAAGTACTTCCCTGCAAGACATGACAAGAGCTTAATTGATTCCAAAATCATGAGTGAAGCAGAATAAGATGTTGTACTCCTGAAACTGCAGAATGCTTTAGAATTGTGATAATTTCAAAATCTTCAATAGATTAAAAAAAATACTTGTAAGCCAGAAGAGGCTGAATTGTTTTCCATCATTACAGTTGCACAATTCAGCTATGTGCTTGTAAACGCTGATTGCTTTTAAACCAAACATGTTAGACTACACATATAACTATGTAAAATAGAGATCTAGCCAGCACCTAGCAAGAATGAAAGTCACTTCTTGTCCATTGTTGCTTTCACTCTTCATTTAGCTCCTGTGACCCCACAGAATTTAAATTGCGTATTTCTAAATAAAAAAATTAAACCAAACAAAACCCCAAACAAGCCCCCCAACAACAACAAAAAACACCCCAAAAACCCCAACAATTTTCAGGCACTTCAGCCAGACTGTACCACACAGTGAAGTGAGCTGTAAGATTCAGTTGTTTCTCCAAGGTCACAACTGCTCCACCATATGTATCTGGCAATTAATTAAGTGCATTCTTCCTGCCACAGAGACACCTGTGTTTCTTGCACTTCTCTATCAACTCTTGAGGCCAGCATTTTTTCAAGCTGCTAAAATGCATCTCTGCCATTCTTTTGGAGTCTCTCCAAGGTTCTGACAATCTCCAAAGCATAACCATAAAGTCAGATGGACATTTGGTAGGTAAGTTGTATTTAAATTACCTTGCTAAAAATCCCACATTGCCTTTCCAAACCAATGCTGCACTTAGCACAGCCCACTAATACAACTTGTAGAGCACAAAGACGTCTGTATGTTTATGCCACATCTTACCTTTCCTGCCTTAAGAAAAAACTTTGCTGTGGTACATGAACACCACTCAAATGTTTTAATGACATTTTCCCAACAAGACTCTTTTAGGGAAGTAAAACACTAATATTACCTACTTGTAGTTCTAGACAGTAACTAAGGCATGAAGATGCTTAAGTATCGACACAGTGTGCAGTTATACTGCATAACTTTAAAGTCTCTGAAGACCCAGACTCTCTGCCATGGAAGGAGATTAAGCATCTCAAAGTAGCACTTGCACCAGGCTGCACACAGAGCCAGGAGACTTCAGTCATTAGTGGTGCTCACTCCTTATCTTCCTATTCATTTGGAACATTATCCCATCTGGACACAGGTATACAAATTATATATAGAGAGAGAGACACACACACACATACACACACCATATATATATGTATATATTTCATATACATATGAAAAATCTAAACAATATCTAGAGAAACTGTACAGAAAAGGCAATTCCAGCAACAGAGCAAAATAATTTCTGTGAGGCTCTCTTAGTTTCAAAGAATCATAGAACTTCAGAGGTTGGAAGGGACCTTCAGAGATCATTGAGTCCAACTCCCCTGCCAAGGCAGGATCCCCTGTGGTAGTTCGCTCAGGAACGCATCCAGGCAGGTTTTGAAAGCCTGCAGAGAAGGAGACTCCACAACCTCTCTGGGCAGTCTGTTCCAGTGCTCTGTCACCCTCACTGTAAAGAAATTCCTCCTTACGTTGCGGTGAAACCAATTGTAGCTGTTGGTCCTTGTCTTATTGCTGCTGACCAGTTTTATACCTAATGAAATTCTGTAGCATTTTTCAGCTAAGAAATCAATGCAGACACAGTCCCTTCTGAATCAGTTAGGATTGGAAGGAGAATCCACTCTTTTTCTAGGAATAATTACTGCAGGATACATTCTGCTTTATCTTAGCTACTCATAATTTCTCTACTCCTTCCTGTGCCATTCTCTGCATATAGCTTCACAGCACTTTGCAGTTGGTATTTTTTGCCCCTTTTCTCTTTTCTTTATGTTCCAAGTGAGTTCACAGAAGTCAAACCACAACACACAGCTCAAAACACAACAGCTCATCTGATGACCTGGAAGTATTCCTTCTGTTACTGAATCCATAGAATCATCACTTATTTAACAATCTTGGTATGAAAAATCTATTATTGCCTTTCTTTCCTCTCCTTTTTGTTATTTCCTGGTATCTTCTCTTTACACATCAGAGATAGGTATACAACCCCTGTACATAAACACCCACTTCTAAAGGCGGTCTCCCATAGACGTTGTCTCAACCACATTGTACTGTCACCAACACGCCACACACTTATCTTGAAGACTCACCACATCTCACTTGCAAGAACTGATATCTTTTAAGGCTTCTTACCTGACAGCAACTCACGAGCACAACTGATCATGGTGGTTCCAGGTTTTATCCAGCTCACAGGAACATCATCAGGTTTTGTACTGCTAATTACCACCACATCTGCATGGTGAAGCTAGGGACAGCCCAAATAATCCCACCAGAAACAAAACAAACATTTAATGTTAGAAATGCATTCTTGAATGTGCATCTTACAATATTCAGATATAATGTTACAATGTATTATAACTATATTAACTATATATAACTATATTAACTATAATATACAGTAATAGTCTATTAAGCAAAGTATTTGCAGACAACAACAACAAAAAAATCCAGTTGATGACTTGATTCCTACCCCATATGAAATTAAAGAACAATAGCATTTAAAAAGAAGACAGGTAAACAAACTCTGAAATCAGGCACAGTAATATTTGAAGGGGATTACATATTTTCAAAGAAAAAGCCCTATTATTGTCCAAAGTCCTGTGCAACAAGATAACTTGGAGAGACTTAATAAAGGGAAGGGTTAGAAAACTGTAAATAAACTGTACATATAAATAAAGAGTACAGTCAGACTATCTGAGAGCAGAAAACCAGGCCAGCTGGTAGGAATGCAAAATTTCCTGATCTGGAAACATCAGTGTCTTTGAAGAATATCAATTAAACCTTCTCAGTTCATGTTGGCTAATCAGTGTCACTGATTTATTTCAACCTGACAGATGTTGGAGCAAAAGTGGTTACTACAAAAAGTTCCTACAATCAAAGACAAAACTGTTTCCCTATCCTCCCTCCTCTGAAACAGGGTCTTGTACCAACTACTGGAATCAGCATGACATGGACAGCACCAGAGATTCATAAGACAAGTGAATGGTGTGGCCAGCAGGAGCATGGAGGTCATTCTGCCCCTGTACTCTGCACTGGTTAGGCCACACCTTGAGTACTGTGTCCAGTTCTGGGCCCCCCAGTTTAAGAGGGACATTGAGATGCTTGAACGTGTCCAGAGAAGGGCAACGAGGCTGGTGAGAGGCCTCAAGCACAGCCCTACGAGGAGAGGCTGAGGGAGCTGGGATTGTTTAGCCTGGAGAAGAGGAGGCTCAGGGCAGACCTTATTGCTGTCTACAGCTACCTGAGGGGTGGTTGTAGCCAGGAGGAGGTTGCTCTCTTCTCTCAGGTGACCAGCGCCAGAATGAGAGGACACAGCCTCAAGCTATGCCAGGGGAAATTTAGGCTTGAGGTGAGGAGAAAGTTCTTCACTGAGAGAGTCATTGGCTACTGGAATGGGCTGCCCAGGGAGGTGGTGGAGTCACCGTCCCTGGAGCTGTTCAAGGCAGGATTGGACGTGGCACTTGGTGCCATGGTCTAGCCTTGAGCTCTGTGGTAACAGGTTGGACTTGATGGTCCATGAGGTCTCTTCCAACCTTGGTGATACTGTGAGACTGTGATGCTGTGAAGTAAAATACGGGCACAGCACTGCTCCAAGGCTGAATGTAAAAGGCTTTCCAGAGCTCTAGTGATGTGGGGAATATTTTGAGAAAAGGTAAATTAATACTAAGCGTCACAAACTCCATGAGCCTCTGATTGAATTGATTTGTGACTGACAAGCATTCCAACTTCTTTTTTGGCCAAAAGTGCTCAACACTCCTGCCAAGAAAGCAAAAAATCCTGCCAGGATAGCAGGTTTTTGGCACAGCTGAGCATCCGGCAGTGGAGAAGAGCATATCTTTAGTGGAAAAGGCAGAAAGCTACAAACACACCATCTTCCCCTCAGAGGACACAAGGATGGGCTAACCCTCCTTAGAGATCCACACAAGGAAACAAAGCCAAAAGTGTGGGAGAAGACTTATTTGCTTGACAAATGACTAATGCAATGAGCTGATTCAGGCTTCAGTCTGAATTCCTGCAGCGCTCCTATGATTGCCTGCAAACACAGAGTGTTCAGCTACTCAGCCTTATCCAAACTGCTTACACTCCTGCGTCTGCTGTGAATATCAACTTACAGGCAACTCCTAGGACACATAAATCATAACGCCTGACCAATGTCAGGTCAAATAATATTGAGGGATCTGCAAGTAACTCTGCACAAAAAAATGCTGCAACGACTTGTGTGCCAAGAAAGCATTCATGTCAGCCTCACCTCCGCCTGGGATGATCGAGGAACAGATCCTCCCAAATGCCATGCTAAGGCACATGGAAGGAGGTTCATGACACCTAGCATGGCTTTACTAAGGGTAAATCCTGCCCAACTAACCTAGTGGCTTTCTATGATAAAGCGACTATGAGAGTGGATAAAGGACGACTTAGAAACATGATCTATATGGACTTTTGCAAGGCAAGTCCCCACAACATCCTGCTTGCCAAGTTAGAGAGACAGGGATTTGATGGGTGGACTGTTCATTGGATAAGGAATTGGCTGGATGGTTGTATCCAGAGGGTGGTGCCCAATGGCTCAAAGTCTAGATAGAGAGCAGCAACAAGTGACGTCCCACAGGGGTCTGTACAGGGACATGTTTAACATTTCTATCACCGACACAGATGTGTGGATTGAGTGCACCATCAGCAAGTTTGCAGATGACACTAAACTGAGTGGTGCTGTCGATATGCCAGGAGATAGGATGCCATCCAGAGGGGCCTGGACAAGCTGGAGGGGGGGACACACCTCATGAGGTTCAACAAAAGCAAGTGCAGGGTTCTGCACCTGGACCAGAACAATCCTCACTATCAATACAGACTGGGGGATGAGGCGATAGAAAGCAGCACTGGCGAAAAGGACCTGGGGGTGCTGGACATGAGCAGACGGTGTGTGCTTGCAGATAGAATGCAAATCACATCCTGGGCTGCATCAAAAGATGTAGTGCCAGCAGATCCAGAGAGGTGATTCTGCCATTTTACTCTGCTCTGGTGAGACCTCACGGTGTTCAGCTCTGGAGCCTTCAATATAGGAAGGCTGTGGACCTGATGGAATGGGTCCAAAGGAGGGCCATGAAAATAATCAGGGGGTTGGAGCACCTTTGCTAAAATGACCGGCTGAGGCAGCTGGGGTTGTTCAGCCTGGAGAAGAGAAGGCTTTGAAGAGACCTAATAGCAGCCTTCCAATACCTGAAAGGGGCTTACAAGGATGAAGAGAGACTGTTCAGAAAGGCCTGTAGCAACAGGACAAAGAGCAATGGCTTCAAACTAGAGAAGAGCAGATTCAGATAGTATGGTGGTACACCTGATCGGGCTTATCCATGTTTGCTTGCCCAGACATGTTCCCCTGCTCCTCCTGTGCTGGGGGAAGCAACTGTGGGAGGGGAGGGCGAAAGCCCAGGCCTCACTATATTAGGTGCAGCAGGGGTTGGACCTTCCAGCCTGGCCCATGCTATGATTACTATGCTGAAGATGCACTTTCCCCTACAAAGGAGGCAGTCTCTGCTGTAACAGTCAGCACTACCAGAGCAGAGGAGGACAGTGATCATTCTCAGGTACAGGAGCCTAGCTTGCCTTTTTTTTTTTTTTTAAAAGGAAAAAAATTAATATTCTAGCAGTTACAATTCATAGACTGAAA
Source organism: Tricholaema leucomelas (assembly GCA_013400475.1). Classification (NCBI taxonomy): domain Eukaryota; kingdom Metazoa; phylum Chordata; class Aves; order Piciformes; family Lybiidae; genus Tricholaema lacrymosa; species Tricholaema leucomelas. Next base: position 16,198 of record WAAF01020102.1, read on the forward strand.
GTCAGTTATAATTTGTATACTCAGTATGCTCAGTATGCTCCTAAGCAATGCCACTGGGACAAGGACTATGAGCTTTGTAGACACTGCTCAACATCATGAAACTGTGAACCAGTTGAGACCTGTATGCAACAAGTAATAGTTCTGACAAATGTTCAGTCCACATACTCATAACAGAATTGATCCAATGTATCTACAATGCCAGAAAACAACTGACCTATCCAAGAGTTCATTTCTATGACTACAGATCATAATGCTCAAAAAATGTTCTTAACAGCTGAATACAGTATTTTTTGTAGCCAATGTTAGTACTGGTTTGGACGGCTAACTTTGCACATATCGGAAAACCTGAACTTTCCATCTCATTCCCTTGCCCTCCCTCCTCCATGATAAGAGCTGTATCACACTGCAGTAAGCAGCAGTACTGCAGGTTGAAGACACATTGATCTCAGAGCCTTCCCCATCATGATTTCCTTTTCCTTACTTTACAAATTAAATGTAAGAAAACACAAACAAAAAGGGTACAGATACAATTCTAACTTCCTTGCTATAAGCAAGTGTTTTACATGCCACTTCTGAAAAAGTTCCTGGAGAGTCAATAAAGTATATATCATGAACACTTCACAGAACTTTGTTTTCCTTGTGATTTAGAAAATGATCATATCCAGAAACTCATTTGACTGGAAGAACGTGTCCACTGAAAGTAAAATAAAATAACTGTTTACAAAATTTTGGGTGTCCTTGGAACAGATTTATGTGATCTCCATCAGGCCATTTTGCTTTTATTGAGAAGTTGTGGCCATACAGCCCTTGTTTTTTTTTCCCCTCTCTTGCCATAACCTACTCCTTTGACTGCCTGTAAACTACAAAAGCAAACAGAAAGCCTCTGGAGGCCTTCCTAGCAAATGCACCATACAGTCCTCAGTCAGAGAGTATGTCTAACATGAACCAGATGCCACATGCAGCCACAGGCAGAAGGTCAAGCAGATACCCAAGAGGGTGAATGTGCAGCCACACCATGACTGACTGACTGCTGTTCCCTGGACAGCAAGGTTATGTCCCACCAGGCATCCTAGAGGAAGAAAGGTCAAGCATCGTGCTAACTCATCCTTAATGTACTAGGCAACATGCTGAAGACAAAGCAAGCTAATATTCCAGTAGTATCCTATCTCCTCACCAGTAAATATTTTTTCAGTTGGGAAGAGCCATGCAAATAAATAACCTCAAACCTTACCTCATGACAAAATATGACTCTTTCCACCAAGATTTAAGTGGAAGCAGATTAAGAAGCACCACCCATTCCCAGGACAGAACACCAAATGTTAGCTCAGTACAGGATTTCCATCCAGGCAGTTAATGATAGTAGTACAAAGTGGCTGTGTATGTCAGACAGCAGAAAATCATAGAATCAGTCAAGGTTGGAAGGGACCACAAGAATCATCTAGTTCCATTCGCTGGCATAGGCAGGGCCACTCTACCCGAGATCAGGCTGGCGAGAGCCTCATCCAGCCTGGCCTTAAACAGCTCCAGGGATGGGGCCTCAACCACCTCCCTGGGCAACCCATTCCAGGCTCTCACCACTCTCATGCTGAACAACTTCCTCCTCATGTCCATTCTGAACCTATCCACCTCCAGCTTTGCTCCATTCCACCTAGTCCTGTCACTACCTGGTATCCTAAAAAGTCCCTCCCCTGCATTTTTGTAGGCCCCCTTCAGATGCTGGAAGGCCACAAGAATGTCACTGCAGAGCCTCCTCTTCCCCAGACTGAACAGCCCCAACTCTTTCAGTCTGTCCTCATAGCAGAGCTGCTCCAGCCCTCTGATCAACCCAGTGGCCCTTCTCTGGACACACTCCAGCATCTCCACATCCTTCTTGTAATGGGGGCTCCAGAACTGGATGCAGTACTCCAGGTAGGGTGTCACCAGAGAGTAGTAGAGGGAAAGAATCAGTTCCCTCGCCCTGCTGGCCACACTTCTGATGCAGCCCACGATCTGGTTGGCCCTGTGGGCTGCAAGTGCACACTGCTGGCTTCTGTTGAGCTTCTGGTCCACCAGCACCCCCAGGTCCCTCTCCTCAGGGCTGCTCTCCAGCCACTCACTGCCCAGCCTGGATTTGTACTTGGGATTGCTTCAACTCAGATGCAGCACACTGCACTTGGTCTTGTTGAACCTCATGAGGTTGGATTGTGCCTACCTCTCAAGCCTGTCCAGGTCTCTCATCCCTTCCCTCCAGCCTGTCTGCTGCACCACACAGGTTGGTGTCGTCAGCAAACTTGCTGGGGCTGCATTCAATGCCTCTGTCCATGGCACCAACAAAGATGCTGAACAAGACTGGTCCCAGGACTGATCCCTGAGGGACTCCTCTTGTCACTGGCCTCCACTTTGACATGGAGCCATTGGCAGACACTATTTGGGTTCAGCCATCAAGCCAGTTCTTCATCCATGTAG
>WAAF01020105.1:0-10407 GCA_013400475.1 Tricholaema leucomelas
CTGCAGACAGCAATGAGGTCCTCTCTATTTGTTGTGTCTGAAGTTACAAGCCACCAGGAAGCAAAATAGGAGTTGTTTGGGCTAGGTGTTTAAGGCCAGGCTGGATGGGGCAGCCTGCTCTAGGGTAGGGTGTCCCTGCCCATGGCAGGGGTTTGGAACTGGCTGCTCCTTGTGGTCCCTTCCAACCCTGACTGATTCTGCCATTCTATGATTCTATGATAATGGATTTTCAATCCTCTTTCCTGAGGAAAACTGAAATCTTCACTTGGCAATGAAAGCAAAGTGCAGGTTTTTAAGCTGCATTAGCAAGTGCCTGGCACTAACACAACAACAGTGCTGCAAGGCACTGATATTTAAGGCAGGACACAGCAGTGGCCTTCTGCTGGGTGCTTTGCTTCTACAACCATGCAAATCCTTCCTGGAGAATAAATTACCCAGGCAATTTCCTCTGTTTTCCTGTTTGTAAATTGCCTCTGAGTAGCTCCTGTTTCTCTTGAATGTGCTTTTAGTAAGCACATCAGGCGAGGGACAAGCAGCTCACTGTGACTGCTCAGTGCTTAAGCTCAAGCTGGTTCCTCTCGTTTTCATCTCTACCCCAAAAATAAAGCCAAAGTAAGGTTGGTTGGTTGTTTTTTAAAGGACCAGAGCCTGCTTTCTGCTGAGTAGACTCATTCTCAGAGGTCAGCATTGCCTCTGCCTGTGGCTGTGTCACAGCTTTCATTCAGAACTGCTTCTGCTATGAAATGATTCTGTCTCGGGGAGCTCAGTGACCCCAGCTGGAGGGTTGTGTGAGCTGCAGTAAGCAGGGGATGCAAGTCCCTCAGGGGTGAAGGAAGGGCTCTTTACCACCAAATCTGTACACTGATCTTCAGGGCACCTCTGCTGCATGCTTCTGTGCTCAGTAGAGCTCCCAGGAGCCTCAGTTCCAAATGCGAATGACACCAGAGTGAAGCAGATATCATAGAATGGCATAGAATAGAATAGAATAGAATAGAATAGAATAGAATGGAATGGAATGGAATAGAATAGAATAGAATAGAATAGAATGGCATAGAATAGAATAGCATGTCATAGCATGGCATAGAATAGAATAGAATGCCATAGAACATCATAGAATGTCATAAAATAGAATATGTCATAGAATGTCATAGAATAGAATAGAATAGAATAGAATAATGTCATAGAATTGAATAGAATGGCATAGAATGGCATAGAATATCACAGAATGTCATAGAACCAAGCAGGCTGGAAGAGAGCTCCAAGCTCAGCCAGCCCAACCTAGCACCCAGCCCTGCCCAACCAACCAGACCATGGCACTAAGTGCCCCAGCCAGGCTTGGCTGCAACACCTCCAGCCACAGCCACTCCACCACCTCCCTGGGCAGCCCATTCCAGTGCCAATCACTTTCTCTGCCAACAACTTCCTCCTGACATCCAGCCTAGACCTGCCCTGCCACAGCTTGAGGCTGTGTCCCCTTGTTCTGTTGCTGCTTGCCTGGCAGCAGAGCCCAACCCCAGCTGGCTACAGCCTCCCTGCAGGGAGCTGCAGACAGCAATGAGCTCTGCCCTGAGCCTCCTCTTCTGCAGGCTGCACACCCCCAGCTCCCTCAGCCTGTCCTCACAGAGTTTGTGTTCCAGGCCTTTCACCAGCTTCCTAGCAAATTGCCAGGCTGGCAGGAATCACTGGAGAGAGATTGGAGATCTGAGGCCTTTGAGGAGAGAGCAATTCCCCAACAATCAGGCCCATGAACTGAAGTCAGTTTCTGTTGCAGAAAGCAAGCCAGAACGTGAGAAAAGAGGGAACGATTCGAAGGCTACAGCTGGGAGTCAGCTTAGGAGTCAAGCTGGGAAGCTCTGCTCCATGTGTGACCTTGGAGGGAATTGCTCAGCCTCCACTTGTGCCAGGACAAGTAATTTACCTACCCATTGAGATTACCATAACAATATTTCTGTCTTGGGAGGGCTGCAAAGTTTAATTAAGCTCGGCAAGGACTTGGTCATTCCTCATCTAGTACAATCACCACCATTAGACACTAACCCACCAGGACACTTTCCAGGCACTGCTTGTCTTAACTACTCCATCCTGGTCTCAGACATGGCAGCATCTTTCAAGTGCAATTAGGCAATCATTAAATTGGTTTGGAAAGGACATTAATTATGGCTGGAATTAGAGTGATTGGTTGCAAGCTCTAAAAGACCTCTGAATATTGCAAAGGCCCTGAGCAAACAGGGAGCTGCTGAAGAAGGTGCACCCAGGCTGGGGCAACCTTGGGTATCCATGCACCACTGAAATCCAGGGAATTCTGTTTAGCAGCAGTGGATAAGCCTCTTTTGATTTGTTTGTGAGCAAAATGCAAGCTGACATTTAGCTCACAGTTCTAAAGCACTCTCCTCAAGGTACTTCCAAGTCACCAAGGTCTGGCTAAGGTCTGCTTTCTGAGCCTCTCAGCTGGCATTGCTTTGGTACCACTTCCTCCTTCCCAGCAACAGAACCTAAAGCCCTGCTTCTGCCACGCAGCTCAAAGTGCACTTCAGTGCCTTTCTTCTCTGTTTATAGAATCACAGATCCACAGAATCACAGAATGGCTTAGGTTGGAAGGGACCTCAAAGCTCAGCCAGTTGCAAGCCCCTGCCATAGGCAGGGACACCTCCCACTAGAACAGGTTGCTCAAGGCCTCATCCAGCCTGGCCTGGAACACCTCCAGGGAGGTTGTGGAGCACAACCTCCCTGGGCAACCTGTGCCAGTCTCTCACCACCCTCACTGCACAGAACCCTTTCCTAACATCCACTTTCAATCTCCCCTCTGCCACTTCAAACCCATTCCTCCTCCTCCTGCCATCACCAGACCTTGTCAATAGTCCCTCCCCAGCCCTCCTGCAGCCCCCTTCAGACCCTGCAAGGCCACTCCAAGGTCTCCTCCAAGCCTTCTCTTCTCCAGCCTGCACAGCCCCAACTCTCTCAGCCTGTCCTCACAGCAGAGCTGCTGCAGCCCTCTCAGCATCTTGGTGGCCTCCTCTGCACTGGCTCCAACACTTCCATGTCCTGCTTGTGCTGGGGGCTGCAGAACTGCACCCAGGACTGCAGGTGGGCTCTGAGGAGAGCAGAGCCAAGGGGCAGAATCCCCTCCCTTGCCCTGTGCCCACACTGCTCTTGCTGCAGCCCAGCACAGGGTTGCTGTCTGGGCTGCACTCACCCTGCAGGCTCCTGTGGAGCTTTGCATCAGCCCAGACCCCCAGGGCCTGTTCCTCAGGGCTGCTCTCAGCCATTCCCCACCCAGCCTGGAGCTGTGCTTGGGATTATCATTTCTCTCAAGCATTCAAAACCATTTCCTTTGGAAGAGGTTTGGTTTGTCTTGTCTGACAGGCATACAAATAGGTTTTATTGTAGCACTCTATTCACTGCTGCAGCTTAGCCTGGAGATAAAGAGGAATTCATTTTCTAGACTTGCCCCCAAAAGTCAGGTCTACATTATTAGAGTTCAACTCAAGAAGAACAGGCAAAGGGAAAAGGAAAAACAAATTATATCTGAGTCAATATGTTGTGGCTAGTTCCAGGCTAGTGACTGGGAGCCAAGGTTCCCCCTAGATGAATTCCATCCAAGAGGAACCAAGAGTGCAAAGATGGGCAGGATGGCACCAGGTCATCTGAGCTTCAACCCTGGTAACTTAGATGTGTTAAGTGTTCCTGGCAAACTCAGCTCCCTGACTTTACCATGCTGCTGGGCATGCCCTGAAGGGCAGAGAAATCAGGTTGGCTTCTCTCTCTGTCTCTCTCTGGGCTTCTTTCTAAGCCTAGACAAAGCAAAAGCAAACTCACAAACGTATCAGGCTGTCACATCAGGACACTTCTGTCCCTGCTGAGCAAAGCTACCCTCTGACAGCGAAGAATCAGTACTGCTCAGTTGATAGAATGGCTCAGGTTGGAAGGGACCTCAGAGGTCATCTCCTCCAACCTCCCCACCATGGGCAGGGACACCTCTCAACTAGACTCAGCTGCTCAAGGTCTCATCCAGCCTGGCCTTGAATGCCCCCAGGCAGGAGGCAGCCACAGCCTCCCTGGGCAGCTTATTTCAGCCTCACCACCCTCCCACTGAAGAACTTCTTCCTCAGCTCCAGTCTGTCCCTGATCTTCCTCAGCTTCAAACCATTCCCCCTTGGCCTTTCTCTAGACACCTTCAGGACAAGTCCCCCTGCAGCCTTCCTGCAGGATCCCTTCAGCTCTTGGCAGGCAGCTCTGAGGTCCCCCTGGAGCCTTCTCTTCTCTGGGCTGCACACCCCCAGTTCCCTCAGCCTGTCCTAACAGCAGAGCTGCTCCAGCCCTTGCAGCATTTTTGTGGCCTCCTCTGGGCTCACTCCAGCAGCTCTGAATCCTCCTTCTGCTGGGGGCAGCAGCACTGGAGGCAGCATTGGAGGTGAGGTCTGAGCACAGCAAAGGGGCAGAATCCCTTCTCTTGCCCTGCTGCCCACACTGCTCACAGAATCACAGAATCAAGCTGGAAGGGACCACAAAAGATTATCCAGCCCAACCCCCTTGCTAGATCAGGATCACCTATAGCAGATCACACAATTCTGCCTGCTGGGCTGTGTGAGGGCTCTGCTGGCTCCTGGGGAGCTGCTCAGCACCCAACTCCCCCTCTCTTGACCCTCTCTGCACCCAGCCTGGCTTTGTGCCTGGGGCTGGCCTGACCCAGCTGCAGCACCTTGCACTTTGGCTTATTGAGCCTCCTGCAGCAGGCACTGTCCCACTTCTCAAGCCTGTCAAGATCCTTCTGAATGTCATCCCTCAGGTGAGTGCACCACACCTCACAGCTTGGAGCCATCTGCTTAGACCTGAAGTAGATCAGTGCAGGAGCCACTGCCAGCATGCTCGCTGTGACTGCTCTTGCCACCTTGGCTGTTACCTCTCAAGGTGCTGTTTGGGTTTGTAGGGCAAATATTCACATCCCACATCCCAGCTGGTCCCATGGGTGGTAGCTGTGATAGTTGCTCCTGCCAACCATTGGGTATTCCAGCCATAAAACCTCCTCCACTTTCCAAACCCCTTCTCAGAGCAGCTTGGCAGTACCATGGCTCGTGGTAATTCTGCAAGTGGTGCTGGCTGGAAGGTATCCCAGCACCCTGGTTTGTGACCCCTTGAGTGGCCTTCCAGCATCTGAAGGGCACCTACAGGAAGGCTGGAGAGGGACTATTGACAAGGTCAGGTAATGACAGGAGGAGGAGGGATGGGGCAACCAGCAACAGAACAAAGGGACACAGGGGACACAGCCTCAAGCAGGTCTAGGCTGGATGTTAGGAGGAAGTTGTTGGCAGAGAGAGTGATTGGCATTGGAATGGGCTGCCCAGGGAGGTGGTGGAGTGGCCGTGGCTGGAGGTGTTGAAGCCAAGCCTGGCTGGGGCACTTAGTGCCATGGTCTGGTTGGTTGGCCAGGGCTGGGTGCTAGGTTGGGCTGGCTGAGCTTGGAGGTTTTTTCCTACCTACTTGAGCCTATGATTCTGTGATTCTGTGGTGAACAGCCCCAGTTCTGCAGCCCTCTGATCATCTTGTTGGCCTTAGAATCATAGAATCATAGAATGGTTTAGGTTGGAAGGGACCTCAAGGATCATCCAGCTCCAACCCCCTGCCATAGGCAGGGACACCTCCCACTAGAGCAGCTTGCTCAAGGCCTCATCCAGCCTGGCCTTAAACACCTCCAGGGAAGAAGCATCCACAACCTCCCTGGGCAACCTGTGCCAGTGTCTCACCACCCTCACTGTCAAGAACTTCCTCCTAACATCCAGTCTAAATCTCCCCTCTGCCAGTTTAAACCCATTCCCCCTCGTCCTGACATTACCAGACCTTGTCAATAGTCCCTCCCCAGCCTTCCTGTAGGCTCCCTTCAGATACTGGAAAGCCACTCTAAGGTCTCCTCGAAGCCTTCTCTTCTCCAGGCTGCAGAGCCCCAACTCTCTCAGCCTGTCCTCATAGCAGAGCTGCTGCAGCCCTCTGAGCATCTTCGTGGCTCTCCTCTGGACTGGCTCCAGCAGTTCCATGTCCTTCTTGTGCTGGGGGCTCCAGAACTGCACACAGTACTCCAGGTGGGGTCTGAGGAGAGCAGAGTAAAGGGGGAGAATCCCCTCCCTTGCCCTGCTGGCCACACTGCTCTTGATGCAGCCCAGCACAGGGTTGCTGTCTGGGCTGCATGTGCACACTGCAGGCTCATGTTGAGCTTTTCGTCAACCCAGACCCCCAGGTCCTTCTCCTCAGGGCTGCTCTCAGCCATTCATCACCCAGCCTGGAGCTGTGCCTGGGATTGCACCGACCCAGGTGCAGGACCTTACACTTGGCCTTGTTAAGCCCCTCCATCAGGTCCATGTCTCTTTTGTGTCAGGGACTCAGAGCTGAGGTCTCAGTGGGGCAGAGCCACCTCACTCTCCCTCTTCCCTTTAAAAAAACTTATTTGTAAGGACTGGTGAACTCCAAGACCTTTCTGTAACAAAGTTGTGACATGTTGATGTAGAATTGTCCATGAATCTCTTCAAGACTAATTCCTGCCTTGGAAATTTTTACTGACCATTAAAAACTAGGGGAAAAAATGGTTTTCCCTGAACCTTCCCCAGAAAGGTTCACCACTTTCATCAGCTCTCCCCCTAAGAAAATGTAAATATCTCTGTTGCTTACCTTTCATGCAGTGCTTGTGATCCAAACACACACACATGGGCTTAGATCCTGCAGTAAACTCCAGGAGTTAGGAGTGCCTTTGAAGGCTCAGTGCATCCTCTTAGGCATTTAATTCTGCCCTGATCTGCACAGGAAAGCCAAATGCTAACCAGAACTGTTCATTCTGGGACACTACAGCATCAAAAAGTGGCAAGCTCCCTGCTGTGAATCCGAGCAGCTGATGACAGGGCAACTTTGGACAAGCTCTTCTCTGGCCATGGTAGAACCTATTTGCCTGGTAATTGTAGTGCTGGCTCTCTGAAGAGCCCCCCTAGCCCTGGTTAATTGCATGCAGAAAGCTCATTACATTATACCAATTGGGTTTTTAATTAGAGATGCAGATGGTAACTTATCTATTACTGTTGCCAGCTCCAGCTGGGAAAGGAATCTCAGCTCCACTCTGGGTGCATTCACCTTTTGGATGCTGGGAAAGAAGAAGGAAAGAGAATGGCGATGCTGTGATTGTCCTGGCAGGCTAACAGGCCTAAGAGATGTCCTGGCTTGCCTCACCCTTCTGCTGATGGGGGAAGCGAGGGCAGGGGAAAACAAAGGCTTGGGCCATTATGCCCCCTGCCAAAGTGACAAACAGGTACCCACAGGTGCTTAGGTACTTGTTGGTGTCTTGCCCAAAGGAGGCTGAGCAAGCCCTGGGGTCACCTATCATGGCCAGCTTTGCAGATGCCATTCTGATGGCTCAATCTATGTGGCCAAAGGAGCCTTTGCATCAGGCAAGGAACAGAAATGGAGTTGGGAGCAGTTGTGCTGCTTCTGCCTCACTGCTCTGCCTCAGTGTGTGCTGCTTCTGCCCTGCTGCCTCTGCCTCACTGCTCTGCCTCAGTGTGTGCTGCTTCTGCCTCACTGCTCTGCCTCACTGCTCTGCCTCAGTGTGTGCTGCTTCTGCCCTGCTGCCTCTGCCTCACTGCTCTGCCTCTGCTTTGCTGCCTCTGCCCTGCTGCCTCTGCCTCACTGCTCTGCCTCTGCCTTGCTGCTTCTGCCCTGCTGCCTCTGCCCCACAGAGCTGCCTCTGCAGGCTGCACTCCCCCAGCTCCCTCAGCCTGTCCTCACAGCAGAACTGCTCCAGCCCTTGCAGCGTCTCTGTGGCCTCCTCTGGACTCACTCCAGCAGCTCTGAGTCCTTCTTCTGCTGGGGACAGCAGCACTGGAGGCAGGATTGGAGGTGAGGTCTGAGCAGAGCAGAGCAGAGCCAAGGGACAGAATCCTTTCTCTTGCCCTGCTGCCCACACTCCTCTGGCCAACATGTTCTGCCCTGCCTCGTGCTTCAGACCAGCCTAGCCCTGATGTTTTGGGCTTGAACCACCTGGAAACTGAAGTGCCTCGAGTTTCCCAGGAGAAGGAATTTAAGTGCCTCACACTGTGGTGAGAAGTGCCACTGCCAAAAGTGCCACTGCCATGGTGCTCTCTGCACATCTGCAAGAGAAGCTGCCTGCACCTCTGCACACCTCCATGCCAAGAGGAATCAGGATTGGGTCAGAGATCCTCTGCCTCTTTCCCAGCACCCTGGGAAGATCCAGAAGCCTCGCAAGGGCTGAGCAGTTCCAACCCTGCCACAAAGGAGCCAGGGTCTGTCTTGAAGTGTCTACTCCCACACAGTGAGTAGCACAGACTTGCCCTAGGGCTCCAGGCTGCCTGTTTGTAAGTGAGGCAAAGCCATTGTGTGGCTAAACCTTTCCAATGTTCTGATTCTCCTAACTGAATGAATTGCCCAGAAGCAGCCTTGGGAAGATTTTCCTCACCCAGTTAGAACCCAAATGTAACTCAGTTGCATAGAGTTGTGGGGAGGGATTTCCCCACGTACAATTAACTGCATCTTTTATAGTTCCTGCCTTGTTAATTGCCACAACTAAATCAGTGATGTTATTGTGGCCTGCCAGGATCTGAAGGGGGCTACAAAAAAGCTGGGGAGGGACTTTTGAGGCTGTCAGGGAGTATCAGGACTGGGGGGAATGGAGCAAAGGTGGAGGTGGAGAGAGTCAGGCTGGATGTGAGGGGGAAGTTGTTGAGCAGGAGAGTGGTGAGAGGCTGGAATGGGTTGCCCAGGGAGGTGGTTGAGGCCCCATGGCTGGAGGTGTTTCAGGCCAGGCTGGCTGAGGCTGTGTGCAGCCTGCTCTAGGGTAGGGTGTCCCTGGGCATGGCAGGGGGTTGGAACTGGCTGATGTTTGGGGTCTTTTCCAACCCAAACCATTCTGTGCCTGGATATCCCTCTGGGGCCCCCACCTCCACATACAGCAGCCAGACAACTGCAGGCAGGCAGTTACACCTGGTGGTCTTTTCCTCTTGTTTCCACATCAGAATGGGGATTATTTTTAACTTTGGAGGGAAGGATCACCATGGAAACATAATGAGATATATATGAGAGTGATCTGACAGACAAGCTTAGAGCAAAGCAAGATTGACATGAAAGGCAGAGATAAAGCCCATGCTGGTTTAAGGCACAGTTCCTCCAGCAAGCTGAACCCTCAGGGCTCTTTTTCCAGGCACTAATGTTACAGGAGATTTTTCTTGTCCTTTCAGGTCCTGGCAAAACTGTTATCCCAACCTCTCTTTTGGAAATGAAGGTTTGGGCTGGAACATCAAGCCACTTTATTCTTGGTCCTGAAATACAACCTGAAAGGACCCAAAGAGCTCATCCAGTCATACCTCCCTGCCAGAGCAGGACAATCCTATCTGCACAGATCACACAGGAACACATCCACACAGGCCTGGAGAGGCTCCAGAGAAGGAGACTCCACAGCCTCTCTGGGCAGCCTGTGCCATGGCTCTGGGATGCTTCCAGTCAAGAAGTTCCCCCTTGTGTTGAGCTGGAACCTCCTGTGCTGCAGCTTCCATCCATTGATGCTTGTCCTACCCCAGGGAGCAGTGAGCAGAGCCTGTCCCCCCACTTCTGGCAGCTCNGATGAGGTCTCAGCAGGGCAGAGCAGAGGGGGAGCAGAACCTCCCTGGCTCTGCTGGACACACTCCTCCTGATACACCCCAGGACCCCATTGGCCTCCTTGGCCAGCAGGGCACATTGCTGTGCCATGGCTAACTTGGTAGCCACCAGCACCCCCAGGGCCCTCTCCACAGGGCTGCTCTCCAGCAGTCACCTCCCTGCCTGTCCTGCTGCAGTTTATTGTTCCTCCCCAGGTGCAGGACTCTGCACTTGTCCCTGTTGAACCTCATCTGGTTCCTCTGTGCCCAGCTCTGTCTGCCCAGGGCTCTCTGGATGGCAGCACAGCCTGCAGCTGTCTCAGCCAAGCCTCCCAGCTTGGTGTCAGCAGCAAACTTGCTGAGCAGACTCTGTCTGTGCCCTCCTCAACGGCATTGATGAAGATGTTGAGTTTCAATGGGAGAGAACAAACTTTTGCATTCCCTCTGGAAGGATATATTTGTTTTGCTGCTTTGTTCACATTAAAAACCTCCATTCAAATCTGACTCCCTTGAATTGAGGCTGATCTGACTGCCTCTGCTGGCAGCAACCACTTCCATTCCTTGAATCCATCTTCTCAAGTGCAAATCTTTTCCTACCCTTGGCTATCAGGCAGGTTTTAAGCATTTATGGAAGGATATTCTAACCTCACAGAGGAGCTGCCCCCTCAGAAGATGTGCTTTCCTCAGCACAAGCAACACAAGAGGGGACCAATGCCCTGATCCTCATCTGTGATTAGGAAGCATGCAAAGAGAGTTAGTGCTGCCTGCTTGCTCTGTTCTGCCT
>WAAF01020108.1:0-16136 GCA_013400475.1 Tricholaema leucomelas
TTCTGGGGTACACGGGACCTCCAGGACATTTACATGAAAAGTACTCATGCATCTTTGTAAAGACTAAAAGATGACATGTGATCATGGACTTAAGAAGTGCATTGCAATATGCATGCCAAAATTAATGAATAAATATTACTGTTCTGATGGCTGCTTTTGACCCAGCAGCTAACAACCAGCCAAGCCTGAGTTTGCACTTCAGCACTTAAGAGATATGAAGCATATTTAGCTTTTCCACAGATTCTGGACATGTGTGTAAGAGTTGGGAAAGGCGTCATAGTTGAGTTTTTAAAATATGAAGGCAACCCTGTGAAACAGGAGAACTGTTTGTATTAGAGGCAGAATAGTATCAAATGCAAACAAATTTCATCAGATCTGGGGATGTCTGAGAGTCTGAGCCTGCTCCGTAATGAAAAGAAGTTAGATCTTTGTGAAAGAGGATTGTCTGCTGGCCGGTTACCCATTACCCGAGCATTGAGATGTAGGTATCTGACAGCAGCTGAGGTCCAAATAATCTTATGTCTACACACATGTTTAAACCACAATGTGTATTCAATAATAATGATAAAATTTCTTAAAACGTGTCATCTTACTCTTCCATTTTTGCATTGATTTCACCCTCTCCCTTGTTGTCTTGTTTGCTTCTAGATCCACCTTAGATGCTTTCCATCCACCTTAGGTTACATAGTAACATAGGCTGCTTATGTAACAATACATAACATTTATCTTTTAGATTTATTAGTTGTCCATAAGTAATCCACTTAATAGAAAAATCACAAACATTTTGACTCCTGCGAATGCAATCCAAACAGTTTACTTGCATCTGTTATTTTTGGTTGAGTTCAGAGTTGATACTGATGTGAATCTGTCTACATAAAATCCAGACATTTTCAGTGGTGTTTTGTACTTTAATGAAGTGTTTGGGTTTTTTGATGAGAGTTTTTGCTTTTGTTAATAAATTTTTGGAAGATTTCATATTAGAAAAAAGGCAAGGAGTGACATGCACTTTTTAATCCTAAACCCACCAAGGCAGACAAAATTTCTTCCGTGGACTTCATTAGACTAGGAGTCAGTCCTGCTGTTTCTTCCAAGTGCCACTATTTTTGTGAATTTGGGTTTTTTTTGTTTGTTCCTGTGTTTTGTTGTTGTTGGTGTTTTTGGTTTGGTTTCATTTGTGTTGTTTTTTGATTTTGTGGGGTTTTTTCTGGTTTTGTGTTGGGTTGGCCTGATGCTTTTTGGTTTTGTTGATTTTTTTGTTTAGGAGTTTGTTGGGTTTGGTTTCTTTCCAATGTTAAACTAGAGGAAGTGAGGAGGAATAAAAAGACCTATTATCACTTTATTAGCAATTAAAAACACTGCAATACCTATCATCTAAGACTAAAAAGCCACTTAGTAACAAAATGGCTTGATACTGTGAGTTTTAATAATAGGGTAGATCAGTCAGTGTCTCAACAGTCTTGACAAGTTTCTAACTTAATGGGATGCAACTGTTTCCAGATATTATTAATTTAAAAGTTGCTGAAGTTTGACAAGACAAAGCTCAGTCTGGATTTTCATGATAATACAGGCCAAGAATTTTTTTCTCAGTTATGGTAGATGCGGGCTATTTTGTTCTGTGTAAAAAGGGTCATATTTTCAACAGCTTTTTATTCCTTTCCTTGATTTGAAGAAAACAAAACCAAAGATGGCAAAGCTATCAGAATCTGTCCATGCAAGCAAGATAAACCAAAGTGAAGGTGTTAAACGTGAATTAATGTGTCCATGGTTAAGATTAATGTTATACTTGATTTTTTCTTTTTCATGACTTTTTAAGATGAATATGTCTTCGATGTCAAGAGGTCAATGTATGATAACTATGTGCAACTAAGAAGCAGATATTTTACCAGTTAAATGGAACATCATCAAATATAAACATAGTTGTCTTGGTTCTAATTGTAATTCCCAGAGACTCAAATATATTCGATAGAACCAATAACAATTTTGTAGCGTGCCCTTCCCTCTTCCCCTTTCTTTCCCAAAGAAAGGAATTAGATGTAGAGAGAGGTAAAGGTAAGGACACCCAAATAAATAATCTCACTCTGATTTGGAAGTTAAAAAAGAAGAAAAAAAAAGTTTAACAAATTAAAAAGGTATCTGAGGTAAGGAAGTTACAAAGGTATAGGGAAGGGAAAACAAATACAAAACGTGTAACTACAACCAGATTTTGATGGTAATGAGTTTGTCCATCTCATGGGTGATGGCCATGTGGTAGAACAAAGAGAACCAGGAACAGGATGGTGATGCTGGTAAGCAGGGAGGCAGGGAGTGGGCACAGGAAGTCCCCCTGCTTTTATAGGCCTTTATACAGAAAGGGGGAGTGGGCTAACCATGAATCACCTGGTGGTTTTCAGACCCACCCCTGGGGAGGGGTGAAGACCACCTAGGGTCAGGTTCAAGGTTACTCCCCCTGGAAGGTTAACCCTGTACAATATTTCTGAAGGAAAGCAGTACTGAAAATCATATCAATAGTGAAACCAGAAGAAAAGAACTGCTACTTACGAAGAAACTGAAATACTGCTTCAGCAACCCAAGCCACTGTAATATTGCCAACTGAGGAACATATTTCTGTCTTTCTGAAAAGAATGGTAAAAAATCCCACTCAGTTTGGCTTGAGAAGAAATTTAGACATACTGGTTTTGCACAAATCTAATAATTCAGCTATTTTTGTTTAAATTAGAGTAGTCTCAGGACTTATATGTGCTGGTTGGCAAGAATTGGACAGTTGTATTTCACAAAATGTTGATTGCCTGGTGAGTAATGTGTTCCAGCTGCAGTATCTCTTGCCTGCTAGCACATTCCTTATTGGAGAAGGAGAGAAAAAGTGATAAATAATTCTTAAGCCTGTGTTACTCCAACCAAGGATTTTCCTACGTTGAGGGAATACACAGCTTTTCTAATTGACCCTTTATTCTGCTGCTGTGTGAGGCTGGACGTGATCCAGAAAATCAGCCTCTTTGAGTTTGGCTGCAGTTTTAACATGAATAAATGCTAGCTCTTACATTCAGGTAGCTCATTGTATTTGTAAAACAAGTTTTTATTGCATAAAACTAGTGGACTTCAGTTATAACTAAATATTTTTTAGTTGTTTTGAATATGTATGAAATCCAAAGTTTTTATAAATAAAGTAAGAACTTTTATAAATTAATTAATGTGTTGTGTGCAACACATTAGGCACTGACAGAGAAATGTGGGATAACTAAAGGTATGTTAGTTTTACATTTCCCCACATAAATGGAGAAATTCAGTCTTTAGGGCTGTGATAACTTTAAAAACAATGATACTTCTCTCCTCAAACTGAAACAATACATCCAGTGATCAGTTTCAGAAAAATATACAAATAAGGTGTTGCAATTCTTAATTTTTTACAAAATCACTTTTCCTGTTTTGGTACAGTAACAGTAACTGACTATGGATAGAAGATAGCTAAGGACTTCCCTGGATCTGTTTGTTCAGGCTTGAATTCCAGGTGATGGCAGTGCCTAATGACGTAGCAAAGCACTTGAAAGTACAAGACTGTAATCTTATGAAAATCAAAAGGGTATAGGCACGTACCAGAATTGCTAACGACAGACACTGAAAAATCATGAGTGAGGTTGCCGAAAACCAAGACAAAACCAATCCACCTTCCTATAAACCTTGCATGGAAATGGTGGGATCATCAGTACAGTCACATCATCACCCCTCCACTCTCTTTTTAAGCTTGTCTCTATTTTGCTTAAAGATTTCTAACTTGAGAAGTCACTCCTTCAGCTTTCTCTATACTGTTGTGAGAGAAAACAAAGTTTTTGGATTTGTTGATAGATGAAATTAGGTTGCTATTCCCCATGCTTAAGCAGTTGGGCTCAGAGATGGTACAAAGCATCCTTTGTTTCTTAGTCACAATGAAGTATTGATGAAGATTTATAAATTAAATGTGCACCATTTGATTGATTGGTGAACTAAATAACCTTAAAGTCACAACTAGGTGAAATATTCGGGGTGGGAGATCCAATAGTGATGAGTTAAAAAAACAAGATGAATTTGAACATGTCCTGGAAGTATGCATTCTTTACATAAAATGCTAGCAACTTAGTGAGTTGTGGTTTATTATTCCATTTTCACTCATATCAAGATTTCTATAATTATCATCATGTAGGACTGACATTTTGTAAGAATGTAACTTTGGACAAAATGTAGAAAATAAATCAAACAGATAACATTGCATTTTCATCTTAATGGAAAAACTGTTCTCTATGGAAAGTACAGAAATAACCAGGTTCAAAACTCAAAGTCAGATAAAAAAGAAATATATTATAAATATTTATATGGGTATTCATTGGTGTTTAACTGAATTGCTCACCTTAGAATATATGTTGGTGGCTTTAACACCCCTCTGTGAAGCACATCCAAAGCCTATGGGTTATGTCACTTGCATGATATGCTGTAGGAATTTGCGTGATGGCTTTCCTCTTGCCTCCTGGATGGAATATGTATGTCTGTTGCCCTGCATCCATATATTTCATGGACATTCTTTTCTAAGTAGAGACTCAAATCCATAACACTTAGTGCAGATGGAAAAAAAAAAAACCACAATATCAGATCTCTTTTTGTTGTCCATAGTTCTGTGATCATTAATTAAATCAAATTTGCTGTCTTTTTATTAACTATTCATTTTGATGTTGTGTTTATCATTATTTGCGTCACTGTCATTCTTAGGAGCTCCAAGTGTAATCCGTTAGCGTGTTTTTCTAGATGCAGAAAAAAAAACCCTTCAAAAGTGTATGTAAAAAGTGTGTGAGGAAGACAACACTGAGACCAGGAGAGAGAAGAGTACAGACAAAATGTGGAACAGACATGTTTGGAGTGATTATCATAATTTCTGAGAGTGAAAGAATTTTTTTAGGTTGTTGTAGCTGTCAGGGCTAGGCGGTACTTAGAGGAAAGCATTTTGAAGGTGTTTATAGTGAATATCTTGCAGATAGGACATTAGGAAATTCCCTGCTGCCTTTGTGCTCACTCTGCATTTTTGCTCTCTTACAAAGCAACTGTTTTGTTTGTAGAAGCAAATTACTTACAAATTTGTGGACGAATCCCTAACTGACCTAACCGATTCTGTCATGACCCTCCGTGAACCACTGTGAGCTGCAGGTCTAGAAACTGGCTACAAGACCCTTGAGGATCCAACATCATAGATTGTTAACCTGAGGCCACACAACAGCTAAGGGGTTACTGCTATACTGAGGCTGCAGCGGCTGCCACAGTCTCTATCTGGGAAGCAAAATTCCATCTGCTATTAGGTGGCTATTAGGCATTTTTCCCCCATGGAGTAGGTGGTGATGATAGGTATAACCCTAAAATATGTCTCTATAGCTTGCCATATGTCATATATATCATGAGAAGACTAGATAATTCATCTGAACTTGTTTTTATTTTGAAGAGGAGAATTTCACTAGAGTAGCAAAACTAAGTAATGGCACATCAGGAAATTACACTTAATAGCTGGCTTGACACAGAAAGGAGGTTTTCCTGTGTTTAAGGTGAAGATCTTTTGATATTGAGAAATGCAATGGCATTCTGTTCCATGTATCTTGAACATGCTGAAGAAGAGGGAAGATCTTCAGCTGTCTAAGCATTTATGTGGTAGTTCCTGATTAGGTGTCTGATCACAGACTTTCATTTAGACCAAGGAGATGGAGATGTGCTTTGCTGTTTGCTTGCCTACACATCCTTTTCTGGTTTTTGTATTTGTCTTAGGCTGTAGCAACTGTATTAACTGCTGTCTTAAGCTACTGCAGAAGATTTAACAAGACAATGAAGAGAGTCTATTTAAAAAACAAGAGTTTCTGCTCTTTTAATAATAGTAACAGAATACTGAATTATAAACTGTTCTGAATATCTCTTGTACCTTCTGTTTTTGTATTGCTGATGAAATTGTATTTGAGTTGTATTTAATTACATTTAGCTACATTAAAAAAAAATTGTAGAATGATTATATGACCAATTAATGTGATCTGTTTGTGACAGCACAAAGGTTTAACAAAAGCTCTCATGGTAAAGAAATTGGTTTTCATTTTCAGGTACCATGATCAACAGGATGTTACTAGCAACTTCCTTGGAGCAATGTGGTTGATTTCAATAACTTTTCTATCCATTGGATATGGCGACATGGTACCTAATACATACTGTGGGAAAGGAGTCTGTTTACTCACTGGAATCATGGTGAGTGTTTCTGAATTCATTAATTGGATATGAGATTAAGTTTGTTGCAATTAGTCCCAATATTTGTGATAGTCATAAAGGTTTGTAGAGGATAGATACTTACATGCACCATTCTCATTGTCTTTCATTCCTGGTAATGGAATGGAGGATTTTTTTTTTTTTCTAATTTAGGAAGAATTTAACTATGTAATGAAATACAGATAAACAAAATTCACTCTGATATAACCTGCAGCTTCAAAATCTCAGCAGAATCTTCCATTAAATGTTAAACTATCATATAATCTCAGTTATCTTTGAACATATGTAATTAGAACAGTACTAGTAACAAATCTGCAGCTCTGGGTTTTGTTTCTTGAAGTTGTTACTCACAGACAAGAACTTCAATGATGGCTGATCTCCTAAAGCATTTTGCTCATGCGTAGTTTTCTGTTTTGTTTCTTTTAAGTCTAAGAATATACTATTCGTAGCATTCCATTGCTTTAGGTGCAGATTTTACTGTAAGAGTTTCTGTTGCCATAAATACAATGCTACAGGTGTTAGTACCTCTATGTTCAGTATACATTTATTACTGTACTTCATGTCTGGCTTTAATTTTGTTGTATTGCACCATTTCGTCAAAGTTATTATAATGTCTGGGAAATGCATGCATCAGTAAAAGGAAAATAGAACAGCTCCTGACTCTGACATTTCTATTTGTGTTGACTCCAATGTAAATGTCTCAGTGAATGAGGCCAGAAAAAGCATCATATATACAGTATATACAATAAGATACATACTTGTGTTCTGAGTTTTTGCCTTGATTATAAGTAATGCAGCTCAAACACCTACTTCTGTTAGAGCAGGTGTATTTGGATTGTAGCTGGAAGAAAATGTTTGGGTTTTTTTAAACATCTGACAAGGTTCAGGTCATTGACCTTTACTGAGAAAGACTTCCCATGCATTTTGCTGGTGGTGACAAATCCATACCTCCTCCAATACAGAGTTTGCAGTGTAGTTGGAAGGTGCAGGCTGAAAGCAGATGCTGTTACTCAGAATACTTTTTCCATTAGCTCACCTCAAATCTGCCATCTTCTGAAGTATTTACCTTTGTTTTTCTTTCTGAGCTGGATTTTGACGGCAGAGAGAATAAAATGTGATTCTAAGTTCATTAGGGAAAAAAGAGGACAAACTGTATATTGCCATGGAGAAGCACAGAATCGGGACAGAACACTGTTACAAAGCTTTCCTTCTTCCTATCCACAGTTTGGAAATAAGAAGCAAATATTTGAAGACACAGATAGCATATAATTTTGCTCACTAAAATTGCTCATTACTTTTGGGCATTCCATTATGAAAAAAAAACCATAAAGTAACAGAAATCTAGGACATTCAAAGCCCTGAAGAGTATGTTAAGTGTAGTATTGATACTAGTCATCTATGGATTTGATACTCCTGTTGCTTTTGTGCTACTGCAAATGGTAGCAGCATCTGGAATGTTATTTTGAGTGGTTGTGGGTAGGCTTGTGATGGTACTATGATAAAAAGATGTTAAAATAATGAAAATGGACTCCATGTTATTGCAAATGCTATTCTACTTGCCTGTGAATGAGCCACACAGAAACTGACATTATAAGATATAATTTTCATTTCACTTATGACAGCACAATTTGGATTCGGATGCAAAATTATTTATGGCAATTGGTTCTATTGCTTTCATGAAAAACTAAAGTACTTACATTTTGCACACGTGGCATTTCTTTTTCACAACTGAAACAAGATTCTGTTGAAAATTAGACTTGTAAACTGCATGGATGATACTCACCTTCATGTCTTTGATTCTTTTTTATGATTAAAAGTCCTGAAGCTGATATAGAAGCACAAAAACCTCAATCAGAATCTACTAGTATTGTGTTTGGGATGAATGCCTCCAGATACAGAAACCATTCTTAACCAAAAAAATGAGCCAGATAGCTAGTGTGTGATAATAGATAAAAAACAGTATTGAAAGCCTGGCCCCTAATTACTTTTTCAAGGACATCAGCAATTTGGCTTTGGCAAAGACATGAAGTGACACAGTGATCTGGCCTAACTTTCAATATAACAAAGCTTACAGGTCTTGAATATAATTGTTTAAAACCAGCTCCTCTTCTGAAACTTGTATAGTAATTAATTGATGAAGTTTTGAGGGGACAGATAAGCTTCTGAAAGGAAGATCTGTAACATTATTTTAGTAGGAGTGGTTGATGGTCTAATTAAAAGGTAATTGCTAAATGAATGTAATAAACACAATGAAAGTATGTGTGTGGTTTTGAAAATGCAATTCCCTAGCATCGGAAGTAGCAAATGCATTTGTGTCATGTATTTGTGCCATGAATGCGAAATACCACTGATTTTTTGCTTTTGGGTAAAGTCACTGTTAAAAAGGGTGGAATAAGAATAAGCACAATCCTTTGTGAATACAAGAATAGCTACACAGATCACTGAAAAGTCAATAATGGCTTTGCAAAGGTGATTGCCTGTGGAGGACTCTCATACTGTCTTGACCCAAGTGAAGGGAGAATGCAGTTGTCCTGGCTGTCTTCCCACTTCTGCCTCAGGAGTTGCCTCTTGTGTGATGGATGTCAGACTGCTCAGACTGAATGCTGTGTTATACTGCAGCCTGGGAAGTACCATTTATGCAGTCTGATGATGGCGTTAATTTGTGTTGGCTATTGAAGCTGCAGCTACTGCAGTCCTAAGCACTGGTTCAAGTGACATCTTTTTAATCCTGCAAAGGCACACTGCTGAAAAATAGGAACATCTTTACATATATTTAGATTATTCCCAAAGGAAAAAAAAGCCTTGAAAATGGGTAAAAGGAGGAAGTCCAATTAATGTCTTTCTTTTTTAATTGTGGATTATTTTTTTTAATTGTGGACAGAATAGGAAAATAGTGAAAAAAATAGGTATTGTCATATTGAACAATTTTACTTTCTTTATCTTGCAAGACACTTAAATATGTGATTTTGATTTAATTAAAACACTGAAATATCTCAATACAGAGTTGGTGGCATGGATTAATGTAGAGATGCTTTACAGACAGGCAAGTGGAACTGAATTTTTGTATGCATGGAAGATAAAATAATGACATTTAATTCTTCCTACTCCAAATACAAAGATTTCTTGCAAGGTTTCAGACTCTTTTCTTCTTGCATCCAGCATTACGTGATGAGCCAGTGCATTTATTTTATGATGCAAAGCTAAGGATGCAGAATCTTTTGGCAAAGCCAGCTGCCAACAGTTAGAAACAAAAATGCAGAACTAATAAGTCAAACTGACTTGATTACTATAAAATGGGTTGCAATTGTCTTGTCACAGGATGCAGAAGGTGGTTAGATTGGATTAAGTGGAATAACTGTTATTTATTTGTGTCTTACTCATTAATGCTGAAAGTGCAGATTCAATGCTTCTGTTACAGAAATGAACTCCAAAGGGATTGTGCTAGTTTGAAGCTAGCTGGAATATTTTGGTGAGAAGAATTTGATTACAGGCTGTGAAAAGGAAACATTGGTGATGTCTGCTTCACTCATAGGCTTGCAAGAACACAAATATAGATAACAGAGTTGCTCTCTGGCTCTGGCTGCTTGCACTTCTCTCTCTAACTTGCTGTCTGTGTAACTAATCCTTCTGCTTNGAGATCATTAAGCTTGTAAAAGAACCAAGATGATTAATAAAATTTCCTAAATTTGCATCATAGAAGTGGATCATCATAGATGTTTAGTTTGGAAAATTTTAAATAGTACTTTTTAACTATAGGATTTGAACACCATGAGTGGAGGTGAAGAATGCTTATTAGAGTAGTTACAGTGAAATAATTGTGCACAATCTGACCCTAGGGATGCCAGGATTTATTAGTCCTAAATTGTGAATCAAAATTAATCAGATCTGATTTGAAAGCTTTTCATGCTGCAGGTTTTAATGTCTGTGTGAAAGTTTGCATTTAGTTCAGAAGAATCACTGTTCCTTTCCTGTGCATCATGGAAAAAAGTGACAAGTGTGAGGTGTTTCTGCTTTGATAGTAAGGAACTATTCATCTAAGGGGAGATTGTTTGTGTATACAGATTTATATCATCCTGGTCTTACTAATGAATTAATAGAACTATGTACAAGAAGAATGTGGCACCTAGAGTAATTTTATTTTAACCACTTCATTTTTGTTGGTAGCAAAATCTTTACTGTAACATCTTGGATATTTAACATATTTACTAGATTGTAAGAAAAAAAAAGAAAAAAAGTAGATTCTAACTGCAGTTAACAGTTGTTACAGATCATGTGCCCTCAACACAGAAAGGACATGGACCTGATGGAGTGGGTCCAGAGGAGGGCCATGAAAATGATCAAGGGCTGGAACACCCCTACTACAAGGACAAGCTAAGGGAGCTGGAGTTGTTCAGCCTGGAAAAGAGAAGACTTCTGGATTGCAATAATCCTTGTTATCAGTACAGACTTGGAAATGAGGTGATAGAAAGTGGAAAACAACTTGGGAGTTCTGGTGGATGAGAAGCAGGACATGATATAGGATGTGCTTGCAGCCCAGAATGCCAGTTACATCCTGGGCTGCATCAAAAGAAGCATAGCCAGCAGATTCAGAGAGGTGATTCTGCCACTCTGCTCTGGTAAGACCTGACCTGAAGTACTTTGTCCAGCTCTGGTGCCATCACACCATGTGTGCCAACACAACAACATGGACCTGATTGAGTCAGTCCAGAGGAGAGCAATGAAAATGACCGGGGGGCTGGAACACCTCTCCTATGAGGATAGACTGAAAGAACTGGCGTGGTTCAGCCTGGAGAAGAGGAGGCTCTAGGGAAACCTAATAGTAGCCTTCTAGTAACTGAAGGGGGCCTACAAGAAGGCTGGAGAGAGACTGTTTACAAAGGTCTGTAGTGATAGGATGAGAGGCTTGGTTTTAAATGGTGTTAAATTAGAGAAGAGCAGATTCAGATTGGATGTTAGGAGGAAGTTTTTGACTATGAGAGTAGTGTAACATTGGAACAGATTGACCAGGGAGGTAGCTGAGGCCCCATCCTTGGAGATATTCAAGGTGAGGCTCAACAGAGCTTTGGGCTGTCTGATCTATGAAGGATGTCCCTGTTCACTGCAGGGAAGCTGGACTAAGTGGCCTTCGGAGGTCCCTTCTAACCCAAACTATTCTATGATTCTATGATCATCTGGGATGATTCTTGCAAAAGAGAAAAAAAAAAGTAAACATCAGCTTTGAGCAATGAAATGTGAAACTTTATACAACTTTTTATGGCTAATGTACAAAAGGATCATAAATTGGTTTGCGTAGTAGTGCCTAGAAGATTGTGAGATTTTTTTAATGAAAATTTTTGTCTACATTGTTTAATTCTGTAATCAGTTACAGAAACACACATTTTTTTGTGGAACATGTAAGTAATTTTCAATTACTCTCAAAGAGCTGAAAATGAAATGCTAATACACTTCTTTATGGATAGATAGGTAAGGTTGAACCAATAGAACCGACTAATTTTTCTGTAATTACAGTAAAAGAATATTAGATTGTATTACCATGCAAAGGTTTACCCACAACATTTTATACATTGATCAAGAATCTGTAATACTTTTATAATTTTTAGTGTCTGATTGTACAAGGTCAGAGCAGTGTGGTGAATAGTTTTGTGGCTATGAAGTCTACTAGAGAAGTTTCAGGAATCTGTAACACAGCTCAGTTTTTACTTCCCTGGAAGTACAGGAAAAATATAAAAAGCATTTCATGCAATATAAGCAATCTCAGAATTCAGAAGATAATTCAGAAGTGTTTGTTACTTCTAATATACTACAACTTAACTGGGCAATATGTTGAGCAGAAATATAATACCATGAATAAAGTTAATGATGCTTGTATTACCAGAGGTGAAGCTATTAAAATTTAGGCTGCTCAGATATTCTTTGTCTCCTTTCCTATTTTTATTCCAGCACGCCAGATTGGCAAAATGGAAGATGTTGTAAATGAACACAGTTTGGGATTATTTTATGGTGATGGCTCATTTCAATGAAATTTTTATCAAAATAGAATTGAGAGGCTGCCCAGAGTGATCACTAAGGTTGTGACAGAGTGATAATCTGCAATGTGAGAGAATGACAGAGACTCTACTTTCTTTTGAGTAAAAAAAATCTCATGGAAGGAGATTCTTAGAATTAAGGATTCTTAGAATTAAGACTCTTAGGAAGAAACCTCCCTCAGAAGGCTTCCAGATTGTACCAGAAGAACAGGGAAGTTTTTTAAGTGTCAGAGGCAATGGGAATTTTTTCCCACTTACATCTAGCTAGGCATTACAAATGCATTTGAGCAGTTCAAAGGAAGTCAAGTACTGGCTAGGATGAACAGCAATCATCTCATGGTATCCTTGGTTACATAGATATGACTGCAGGAGAAAACTGGTACAGCAAAACTTCTGCTTTGTTTTGTAAACATGTAATTTCATCTGCAATAACTTCAGAATTAATACAGCAATTTTGTTACACTTTTACACATATTCTCATTAAACCTTTTTACTTATAACAGAAATGTTGGACAAGAACATCCTTGGCAGCTATCATCTTGAATTGTTAATGTTTCACATCAGCCTGTAGGCTGTTGAACTTACTGGTTTAGTGAAATTAAAACAAAATAAAACAAAACAAAACATTTTCTACACAGTGGCAGAAACTGTCTTGATCTGCAGGGGTATTTAGCTTTTATGACCATTGAAAGTTTCCCAAGAGCCCACCCACCCTGATGCATTCAATTCTTGGGTTTCTTTGACTTAATGCTACTAACATTTATAGGTTCCCCTACAGGAGAAAATTTGTCTTTGTTTTACAAATCACATTTTTTTTCTGCTGTCTCAGAAGTCTTTCTTAGTACCTAGCCTGTCTTACTAAAAAAAAAAAAAAATAAAAAATTACTTCAACCCCACTGTGATTACCCGTTACTGCGTCTGAAAATATTTAATCAATTTTCTAGTTTTATATTACAATTAATGCTCTTCAGAATTTTTACTTCTGCAACATTGAAAAAAACTCTTCTGGACTAATTAGAAGTAAAGAAATTGCTCATCTGCTGTTGTATAGCTTAGAAATTTAAAAGTTGCAGTAAAATTCTAGCTATTGTGCAGACAAACTCTACTACTGCAATAATAGCCAGACAAATACTGAATATAAGAAGGTATAAGTAACACAGAACTACTTTTAGGTCACCTTTTTGGCTCAGATGGCACAGTTGTTGTCCTGTTGCTCATCCTGTTTTGTTTCAGTGTTGCAAGGCTACACGTCTCCCAGTAAACAATGACAAATGCAAAGCCATGTTTATACAATACCATTCCCTTAGCTTCCGTCTTATGGATGGATTCCTCCTCAGCTTTTGCATTCCTGGTTTTGGAGAGGTGTTCTTTAACTTCAAGCAAGACTTTTTTTCCAGTCATTCTTTCCTGTACCCTAGTAGTCCTTCTCTGGTCCTCAGTGGATCCCAAGGGAAGTGAGCAAGCAGTGTGGCAACTGCCTTCTTTCAGCTACAGTCAAGTATAGCAGGACAATCTTGTGACTACAGCACTGAAAACTGCACTTGATTTGCAGTCCGATAAACTGAGTCTGCTAGGAGACTTTCAGCTAAGACATTAATACACAGGATACACATCACTGCTTCCTTTGTCAGTAACTCCACCCTCTAGGCATGTATGTGACTTCCAGGCAGTTGTAGAAATGGCTCAATTAATTGTTAACTTGTTAAAGTATTCTGAAGCCTTACCAAAGAAAAAATCCAGAGACATTAAATTCAAGTACAGTATTTCTTGGTTGACAAACCAGTTTTCAGTGCAATTTGTCATCCACTGCTAACCATTATTTGTCTTAGATATCTAACTCTTATTTGAATAGTTGCAAGCACCTCTCTTCGCTTGTCGTTAGCACTGGATCTTTACTGGAATGTTAGATGTAAATACTAGACTTCATTGAAGCCTGAACCATATGGTTTTGCCATTACTATATGTTGCGCCATAGCGAACTCTCAGTCTTCTCACTTGTGAGCAGTAGGAAAGGCATGGTCTTGATTCAGACTTCATAGCTTTACCCTCATCAGATACTTTTTTTTTTTTTCCATCTAACTGCCATGGTTATATCAGCTGTGGTTGACTGTAATGACCATAATTTTCTGTGATAACTTCAAGTTAGCCACTTTTGGTCTGGTGGCTCTGATGATAACAGCAGGGAGATGAAGGTGGGCTACACCAGCTAGAGTACAGAGAACTGTGGTTATACTGGTAAAGGCACCTCATCTGTCATAGTATGTAGTAAATACATTAATACATAATCTCACAAACCACAGTAGGACCTAAAGGAGAAAAAAGGTGATATCTAGTATTGTCATGAGTGCAATATAATTTGATACTATAGACATACCATCTTTATTTATTTATATTCCTATAGCACTTAAGGACTCATTAACACATGATTCTATTGATACCAATACTTTATAAAGACAGGAGAAATACCTAGTTCAAACTTCTAAACAGTCTGTCATCTCCTTATAGCAAAAAGACATTATGTAGTATCTAGGCACACCAGAGTCTAGTTTTGCTAGTCTTTGTAGTAAGTAATACCCTAAATAGGAAGGGGAAGAATTTGAAATAAAACTGTATGTTCAAATTTTGTGCTTCTTAAGTCAAAGTTGGTGCATGTTGTTGCATAGGATTTTACCTGCAAGGGCTTATGGTGTTCATAGAGGAATTCAGTCTTAGGAGTTAAGACTGAAGCAAATAAGATATTTAGCCTTTTCTGCCTTCTTTGCATCCTCAGTTATCAGGGCCATTCAGCAGTGGGCCCACACTTTCCCTATTCTTCCTTTTACTGCTGATATATTTGAAGAAGGTCTTCTTGGCCAGTTTTACTTCCAAGAGGGCTTTGGCTTTCCTTGTTGCCCTCCTACGTACCCTGACAACTTCTCTATAGCTCTCTCAAGTAACAAGCCTCTTCCTTCATGAATTGTGAGCTTCTTTCTGCCATGATATTATCTTCAGAAGCTCCTTGCTCATCCTTGCAGTTCTCCTAGCATGTCTACCTGATTTTTAACTCAAGGGAACACACCTAGCTTGGGTTTGGAGGAAGTGGCATATAAAAATTGACCAACTTTTTTGAACTTCTTTACCCTCTAAAGTCTTAGCCCATGGGATTCCTGCAGTTATATTTCTGAAGAATACAAACCTCTGCAGAAGTTCAGGGTTGTAATCCTATTTATTTCCCTGCTTCTACCCTGTGTAATACTAAACTCTACCATGTTATGATCAGCATCGCTAAGGCTGTTCCCATCCTGCAAATACAAGAGTGATTGAAGTTACTCATGAGTACCAAGGAGTGTATTCTAGAGGCTACCTCCAGTTGACTGTAGAAGACCTCAGCAACATCTTCTTCTTGATTTGGTGGTCTATAGTAGACACCCACAACAGTTTCACCCCTCTTCCACATCCCTTAATTCTCACCCACAAGCTTTCAACTTGTTCTCTTGGTTAGAACTCAGCACATTTCAGTTGCTCTCACACATAAAGAGAAACACCACCACCTCATCTATCTTTGCTGACTACTAGCCATCCATGACAACATTCCAGTCACAGGAGCTGTCCCACCATCACAGGATCACAGAATATTAGGAGTTGGAAGGGACCCAAGGAGGTCATCAAATCCAACCCCCTTGCCAGAGCAGGACCTCACAATCTAGCACAGATCACAGAGGAACACATCCAGATAGGCCTTGAAAGTCTCCAGAGTAGACTCCACAACCTTCCTGGGGAGCCTGTTTCAGTGCTCTGTGATCCTTACAGTAAAGAAGTTACTCCTTGTGTTGAAGTGGAACCTTGTTTGCTGCAACTTATACCCATTGCTCCTTG
>WAAF01020110.1:0-20155 GCA_013400475.1 Tricholaema leucomelas
ATTCTATTCTATTCTATTCTATTCTAAGACAGGGTTGAACAGAACTGTCATCTGCTCCTGTATGATTACTCTCACATTTTTCACTCCTTGCTTAAAAGTTAAATGCATTACAGATTGTTTCTGAACATCTACCTCTTTAATTTACATTTGCAGTGATAGTATCAAGGTAGGAAAGATCACCAACGTCTGTTCTCCTCGCACATTGGCCCAGACAAGACTTCAGAATAACCTGAATGCAAATTGCCAGTATGGGACTATGTATGTGTCATATGTGCCACCTGTCAGACCCCCAGGAACATCTCTTTGTTTCAGGGACCACATATTCAAGCTAAAGGCAGATACTGTAAATAGTACCACTTTTAAACTGTCCATCCACATGAAAAGGATTTCTGAACTTTTCAGGGTAATAAGGCGAGCCATTTCAATTGGAGGAAAACTTCAACCCC
Source organism: Tricholaema leucomelas (assembly GCA_013400475.1). Taxonomy (NCBI): domain Eukaryota; kingdom Metazoa; phylum Chordata; class Aves; order Piciformes; family Lybiidae; genus Tricholaema lacrymosa; species Tricholaema leucomelas. Next base: position 447 of record WAAF01020110.1, read on the forward strand.
AAAAGATAAGCCATGTTTAAAGACAGTGCTCCGTATTTCTGATGCACAAAATGCATTCCGTTCCTTTGACTTACTACAGCTAACTGCATCAAGAAAACAAGCAGTATATAAAATACTCTTCCAAATGGAATATAAATAATTTTCACTTCTTTTGTCAATTCCTTTTTCCTGAAAGCAGGAGGATTTGTTTACAGACTAGATCCAGCATAGGTGGCCCCACTGCTCTGGCTTAGGCTCCAGTGCCCAGCAAAATATGTAAGCAAACACCCTGTATTATTTGGACACAAATGCCCTTTCAGACATTTGAAAACAAAATTGCCCAACTGTTCACAATGTCGATTCACAGGGCATACACCATTCATCATAAAAGCACTATTTTTTTCTGTCTGAAATGGTTATGAGTTCACAGATCATTCACTATTTGAAAGGTATTTGCAGTAAACATTTCAAAACGCTCATGGCTGTAAGCAGACATCAAAACAATGCATTAATCTTCGTCAAAAAGCCAGTCACAAAGAGGCAGTTATCATAATTGATACCAGGAGCAAACCAAGGCCTCAGCCTTGCACAGGAAGAGGGTAATGAAGTCAGATATTTTCAAACAGAGTTGTCCTAATTAATTTAGATCTGTTAAAGGCTGGCTGATGCAACACCTTGCAATGTAATGTCAGCAACTGTCAGCTCTCACAGAGCACAGACGAGATTTTTAAAACGGGAAATCGCATAAATAGTTCCTGTTACTTATTTTAACAGGTAAAAAGGTATCCTAGAGATTTATAGACTCATCAGTGCAACTTCAATTTCTGGAAGAACAATGAAATAAAGAACTTACATGTATTTACAATAAAGCAGAGACATAATCTACAACTAACATAGAAGCCAAGGTTGGCCTAGCTTACATGGATAGAGTTACTCATAAATCAGCAATCTCAAACTACTGCTGACAAGGAAAAATGTTGTACAGGGACACATAAACAGTAGTTTGGAGAAGAGGACACTGAGGAGAGACCTTATAGCTTTCTACAACTACCTGAAAGGCAGTTACAGTGAGACGGGTGTTGACCTCTTCTCCCTAGTATCAAGTACTAGAACAAGAGGAGATAGCCTGAAATTGTGCCAGGTTTAGACTAGATAGTACAAAAATTTCTTTACTGAAAGGATGGTGAGAATTGGGAATAGTCTATGTAGGGAGGTGGTGGATTTGCCATCTCTGGAGGTGTTCAAAATATGTGTAGACATAGCACTTCAAGGTATAGTTTAATGGCCATGATGGTGTTCAGACTGACAGTTGTACTTAATGATCTTAGAGATCTTTTCCAACTGAAATAATTCTGTAATTTTGTAGTAATCCTTCCAGTCTACTCAACACTAGAAACCATGAAGCTCTTTCTCCAGTTTTTTGTATTCCCTTTCAAGATGTGTATGGGTAAAATCAAAATACTGCAAGTAGTGCCATGAGGATTACCTACAAAACACAACCAGCAAAAAGAAAAAAATGAATGATTGTGATGTTCCCTTACTCTGAAAGAGATTATGCATCAACTAAGAGCTAGTATTCTTTAAACACCGAGGAATTTCTTTTGAGTGAAAGTGAATTTAATTTTCCAGGATGGCAGTTTAGGCAAGCACCTATTGCCTATTATATAGCACAGATGTAGGTAATGCTTCCTTTCACAGGGTGAAGCAGGAGCTCTTCAGATCTTTTCCAGTCACATGGGTCTAAGAGGCAAACAATCACCCTATCATTGTATGCTAAATCTCAAAGCTTGTGACTAAATCCTTCAACATTAACAACTGTACATATCTACAATTAGGGAAATTGTAGATTTTTGTTCAGCAATTTCTTCTTCTCATCAATAATCCAGTTTCTGGAGCTGAAAGTATTTTCAGATTTAAACAGCAATATGCAACCTTTGCTTCCTGCAGCTGTAACCTTTGACTCAGGTTCTAACTTTCTTCCTTTAACATAAACCTTCCAAACTCTCTCTCTTCAGCCTAATACCTTCTAATATTCTCTTCTTTTCTTCATAAAACTTTGTTGACCTTCTGTCAATTACTAACCTCTGGAGCTCTCAAACAAAGGGCTCACTGTACCCTTTGATTCAGCTGCCAATCTGATTACTTTGGCCGGGGGAGGCAGGCTGCTTGAGTCGCTGAATCAGGGCCTTTCATTGACATTTCTCTTTTCCAACATCTGCAGCTCCTGGCAACCAATTGCAGAGTGGGCTTGGCAGACCTGTAAAGGGTGGCGAACAGTCTACAAAAGGTGCAGTTTGTAGCATAAAATCAGTGTGCTCCTTTCATAGTGATGGTAGATTAGAACCGCCACAGCACACATAGCGTAACTGCTGAAGCAACACGTACAAATAGCTGAAGGTGGTAGAAATAAACTTTTCTTTTTATTTTTCTCTTTTCCTTTTTCTTTTTCTTTTTCTTTTTCTTTTTCTTTTTCTTTTTCTTTTTCTTTTTCTTTTTCTTTTTTCTCTTTCTCTTTCTCTTTTTCTTCTTCAACTGCTCTAATCAGACAACTATGAAGTCTGAAAAACAAGCTCTTCCTTGCTCGCTATCACCTTGTGAAGCATATAACTCATAGAATAGATTAACTATCTATTTATTTTGTAATTAACTATTAATTTACATTGATTTCTTGGCCACCCAAGATTCTTCAAAATCATTTTTAGCTAAATTTATAGTAATAAAAACCTCTTGCTATGAGACCACTAGAAAGGGAATTAGCTTTTCTAAACCTACTACAGTATTACACCAAAATAAGATTAAATAAGCGCATTTAAAGTAAAACTAACACGAGACTGCAGAACTTGCAGAACTCTCAGAAAGCTGGTAGAAAACTCAGACAGAAAAATCTTTTACAAGAGCAAGAGTTCAGTTATACAGAATCAATTCTCACAATTTATATGCATGTCTTATTACAGCAAATTTCTGGTTTCATTAGCACTAATTTTCACCTCTCCATGTTTTTCTACTTTACCTAATAACTACATTTAAATGGTTTCATTTAATCTAGTATCAAGAAAAACACTCTTTGTGGGAACTACAGTAGGGGACAGAGGCAGATGTGAGATTTATGACCTGCAGCAGTGAAAACGGCTTCATTATTTGTTTGGGACAGAAAACCAATCATTGATTTAAAATAAAGTTTAAAAAACCCACAAATGTTAAACCATCTTCTCTGCACGGTGAGACCTAATTTCTTAAGACAGCTTAACAGAGATTCAAAATCCTGTATTTACACACCCTTTTGTCAGTTACATGCATACAGAGAGAATCCACGTCTCTGTTACCTATGAAAGTTTATGTTCACAGACTTATCCAAGACAGACTGGTTGTCTGCTGGGGAAAAGTAGTAGTCAAGTGTATGATAGAAAAAAAAAAAAACCCAGGCAATTTACAAACTTCACAAGGTTCCTGCAGGAACTTCCTCATTTAATAAAACAACCCTTAGTAACGCAGCATCAAACCATTCTAAATCACAGTAAAGAAAACCAGCTGGCTGTAAGCACGTATCCGCAGAGTAGGAATGATTCTTGATTTCCAAATAGAGCTGTAATGTCTTTCCAAAATGGAAAACAGTATACCGAAGATTCAGTTTGCCTTCTTAGTCACGAGTGAGGCATCTCACCAAGTACTTTTGTAAAGTCAGTATGAAAATAATTATATCAGAAAAGTAATTTAAAATGTTATTAAAAGGGATTTAAACACAGACTTCAATTAATACTTTATGTCAATACCTCATACATATTTATGTCTAACCACACAGCTGCCTTTCAATTGCAACTGTGAATCTTTACTCTTTCATTATACAACCCTCATCACTGCGCTTAGCTATTACATACTCTGGATTCTTTCTCCTGCAATTCGTATATGCCACTTGAAGTGGTGTTTATAATTGTCAGTGAGGCAAACCAAAGATATAGTTAGACTTCATTCACAGAGGAACATAAAAGTAACCAAACAGCACCCACAGAAAAGAAGATACTCCTTTCAAGTCACCATTTTTATTGCACAACCAAGTTCTGAAGATGATAACCTTTGGATTACATATTACTCTGTTAATTCACTGCCAAAACACTCTTTTGGTAAAGTTACAGTAAAAATGATAGATAGTGGAGATCATTAAACAGCAACTCAGCCTTCATGAAGAAATATCTAAATCTTAATTTCAGATTTTAGGCCTTCCTGCAAAGACCTAGCCAAGTCACCTTAGGCTAGATTGTTAGAAGTGTTTGCCACCAAAAAATGGAGACGTCTACCAGGCTTTTCAAAAGCATGTAGGCACTTAAATTTCGTGTCTGTAGTAAACGTCCTTTAATCTTTTGTACTTCAGCTGACCACTACACTGACTGATAGGGGAAAACTTTAGCTCCCTGATGTGGTTCCCAGTGCAGCTGCAAGAGCATTGAGTCAGCTAAAGGAAGGGAGCACCACAGAAGCAAGAAGCTGGGGCAGGGAAAAGGGAGGGAGTTTTCTGATGACTGAACTGATTTATGCAACTTTCAACTGATCATGGAATTCTTGGCTTAAATCTTATTCCTGCACACTGCGGCAGAAAAACCTCACTGTCACTGTAGAGTACTAGCTTTGCTCCTAGTGAAGAAAGGCAAAAATTAAAGCACTATTTGAAAACAAGATGTAATAACAACAATAAAACTGAGTGTTTAATAAGTAAGAATGAATCCCATGATATTGACAGTGTAAAATACTTGATGCTTTCAAAACCACAGATGACAGTGCAATTTCTAATTTAGCAGCAGCAGAACTAAGTTTACTGTCACAAACATGGCTTTTCTGCTCAACTGTGTGTTAAGCAGTCCACATCACTATACTGAGGTGCATGGAAATCCTTGAACCATAGAAAATACACAAGTTAATCTGGATCTTGTAGCAAATGTCTTTGTTGGTAATACATTATGCTAAAAAAAAAAACCAAACACCAAACAAACAAACAAACAAAAACCCCCAAACACCACCACAACAACAAAAACCCCAACAAACAGTAAAGCCATTCTGAGTACATTCCAAAGCTCTTCACCAGCTCAGCTGTAAAAATCACAGTTTAAACAGAACCAATAGAAACTCCGAACACACCTGCAGTAGTACAAATAACACTAAGTAACATGATAATTATCCATGGCATTATTACATGACTGATTATTTTACTGCTTCTGGCTGTGAAAACAAAACAGTCTCAACCAAAAGGTTTAAAATAGTCATGATTTATGACTATAACACTCCATCAATTGAGATAAACAACAGTTTTCACAGCACTCCTTTTTTCTGCAAAATAATTTAGAATCCAAAAATGCCAGTCCTGTGAGCAGCCCTAGGCTGAAATTTTTAAGACTATAATTCAGAAAAAACACTCTTTGTCACACAGACACTTGAAAATATGCTTATTTCTAAGCACACTCTGTATTTGGAACAGCAACATTAATTAAGCCCAGATCACAATCAGTGTGAAAGAATATAGTAGAATCTGCTATTACACATCCTAATGGCAATTCTGGCTGGGCTGACAACTACAGGAAGTGGAACTACTCTAAGCTTTTTAAGAAAAAAAAAGTTTAATTTTCACCCTCTAATTGTATTTCAAAAGCTGGAATTGTAGCACCAGCCTTGGAAGGTAAGGCAATTACAGCTAGCCATTCTATTCTCTGGAAAACAGTGAGAGTAAATTGTGCATTTGCATTAATCTGCACGTTTCTGGAATGACAAAAGTATTATGACTAAGTTGTTTTGCCATCTTTGTGACAGAAAGGAGAAAAATTATTAATTCTAAAACGGTGGTGTCTGATAGTAAACACTAACCTGAGAAGCCATCAATATTTTAAGAAATTAAGGCTCACAAATAAGCCAATATTCATCCCTAAATAAAATCATTAAACAGATAACTCATGTACTTTCCTGCCAGTAAGCACTGCTACTTTAAAAAAAAAAAAAAATCAAGGAGATATAAAAGCATGATTTTGGCTGTCTGGAGTGCTACCTACCCACCTGGGATTTGTCTCCACTAAATCAGATGAGAATATAATCTTAATAATCTTACAAAGTTACACTGCTAATATGTAACATCAAACACTGCAATCAAGCAGAAACAGCTGCTCCCTAGTCCAAATAAATTCATATTATAGGTTTTGCTCATAACCAGTTGGCATAAATTTAAATAACCAGTTTGCATTTTAATTTTGTTTAATGAATAACCAGGTTTAATTTCCAGAGAAGGCAAATTTCCTTTTAATGCAAAGTATCTTGGTTTCTAGATCAAGTGCTTAACATTCTTAATTTTCTACTGAAAACTCTCTTTATAATGAGTAATTAGTTACAGTCTACATATACCCAAAAAGAATAATTCCTCTCCTTCACTAGCAATTCAGCCCATACTGACCGCTGCAGAGCAAGCACAAAGGAAGTGAGTCAGCATGCAATTGTGGTGACCAGGTGAGTCACAAGTGAGCACTCAAAGCAGCAGTGATGGGATCAAATATTTTTGGTGGCTGTGAGAGACTGTGTGTGGGTGTACCTGTGCTTGTGCATACACATGTTTGCCTGTGTGTACAGAAAATGGAATACAAGGATAAGAATGGCTGCCAGGATGTAAAAGAAGCTAACTCTTGATCTGCATTTTGTCCATTGAAAAAATATAAACCAATTACTCCGATTGAGAGTCGAAAAGACATGTTGCTGATTCGGTTTGGTAGACTTTTCTTAGTGTTCAAGTCACGGTGTTACCTGTTTAAATAATACTTATGTTTCTTCACTTGAGAGTAAACACCTAAAGCAGAGTATTTCTGCTAACAAGCTGCTTGTCCAACAGTCTTGACTGTTGACTGAACTGTTTGACTTCTTTGGTTTACAAGTGAATATCCACAGAGATGTCATAATGGTGGTCTGCTCTGAAAGAAACTCCCATTTCTTACATCTTACTTAAACTACCTTTGCTGCTGCATGTGGTGAAAAATAGCCCAGGTGTATAAGCAGGCTTTGATACAGTTGCTCTTAGTTATTTGTCTTTGATTAACAGAGCCAAGCAACAAACACTTCTATATGGGAAGAAATGGGATATTACTTGCTTATACTCTTCTCAAAGCAATAAAAAAAATGTAGAGTCCTGGAGGTGGAAAACTTTGAGCAGAATACTTCCAGATGTGGATACATGCTGTGTCCAGTAGGTGGACAGTGAAAGAATCAAACAAAAAATTTGGTCACAGTCCCACTGGCACTGGACAACACATCCATTTTGCAGATCACATAACGATGCACAGAGCCTTTTTTTGCCAACATGCCTGACCGCATGCAAAGCAAGGAGGAGCTTCCCCAGCCGAGCGGCACAGAGAAGAGCTCTGGCATGCACTCACTAGCTGCAAAAAAGACCAAAGCACCTGGCAGATTCCACCCAATTCCTGTGTATTTCCACAAGCCAGGCAGGGATTTCCTGAGCTCCCAGTCATTCCTCATTATTCAGTTTAATGATTATAACTGATGGCAATCACAAGATCGGCTTCCAACCTGTTATTATGGTTCTGTTACACAGCAACATTCAAAGCTGCCATACTGCTATTTTAATAGTGAATTATTTTAAGTGAATATTTTAAGTGAAAACAACACATGTGTAAAGTGCAGTGCAATTGTGTCTTGCCATCAAAGATCTTTTAATCTTACAAGCATAATCTACTGTTTTTCAAACTACAGACTTTCCCACATTTTTATTACTGTGACAGCAGGATTGACACAGTTTTCTGTTCATGACATGGACCAGTTTTGCTACTACATCATGAATAGAATAGAATAGAATAGAATAGAATAGAATAGAATAGAATAGAATCAACCAGGTTGGAAGAGACCTCCAACATCATCCAGTCCAACCTAGCACCCAGCCCTATCCAGTCAACTAGACCATGGCACTAAGTGCCTCATCCAGTCTTTTCCTGAACACCTCCAGGGATGGTGACTCCACCACCTCAATGGAAAATACTGTGGCTCTAAGTCACCTGTTTTCATGACATGTGAGAGAGAAACAACAGAGAAAATTATGTTGCAAGGTTAACTTGTGGTATTGAGCTTCTTATTTATATGTTGCGCAAATCTAGTCTGAAAGTCACATATAACCACAGATGAGATTTCAGAGATGTGCTTCAGAAAAGCATCCTCTTGAAGTGAAAGCCTCTTATTTTTAACAAATGCCACAGAAAGCTCACATCTGTGAGTCAACTACTACAGACATAATTATAGATGAGAGTGGAACAAGCTGTGAGGAACCAGCAGCATTTACTGCTGGAAAATCGGTTGGTTCCAGCCCTGGAGTGCAAAGTGCACAAAAGCAGACAGCTATTACAAGCAACTGCCAAACACATACAAGCAACTGCCAAACATACTGGTCTCCATTTCTAACACTTCTGAGCCATAATGCATATCTCTCAGCTTTAAGATTCCATTTTAAGGAAGAGCAAATGTTCTTCACAGAGAGACACAAAAATGGGACATACTTGCATTCCTTTTTCACGCACTTTATTTGTTTAAACATTTCAAAATACACATAGCAGGTATTCTACTCAGACCCAAATGTTACTTTTAGATTTGATGCATTCTCTTGCAAACACTGTTTACTTAATCAAAGGGGATAGCTGTGGTTTTCATTATCCTTAAGCAAATATTTGCACAGGTATTACTTACTTGTGCTATACATCACCATAAAGTTTTGCAAGCAAGAGCCAATCATGCCAATCTAAATGTCCTTACATATGAACTTCTTGTAGTATGTGTGAGCATTTGCCAAATTAATTGTTTCAAGTATACAAGCAGTTGCCTTCCTTCATGTTAGTTATGGACAGCTTTAAAATTGCATTAGCTCTACAGTATAGAAAAAGACTTCTAACTCTAGCAATCAGGAGATGATGCTAGAACCAGAATACATCTGTATATATTGCAATCAAAATAGCTGTTATAGCAGAGTGTCCTGGAGTCCTGTGTATCCCAAAATTCCACTGCCTCTGTGGTTTGAAGGGGAGAGGAGAAGGCGCGAAAAGACCTGTTCCCCCTGCCCTGCCCTGCAGGCATGAAGGGGGGAGCAAGGGACCCTTCTGGCACGAGGGGTACCCCGTGCAGGGCCCTCACTGGAATCGGCTGGGGGTTGGCTGTGGTCTTCATGCCTAGGAAGTGGTAACTCAGCTCTTTGTCTAGGAAGGGTATAAATATTGGGGGGAATTTCCGCCTTGGGGTTCCCGCCTTGGAGTTGGTTCCCGACTTAGGGTTCGTTCCTGCCTTGGAGTTCTCCCCCACCTGGATAGCTTCTGCAGAAGGAGCCCCTGGCGTTCCGAAAGACAAGCTCGGAAGGACCGCGTCCACCTTAATCACCATTTATGGTTCTTAATGACCCTCGGAGAAGGGACAAGCATCATTCAGCCAGCCTGACTCATCTGTGAGTAACTTTGGCTCAGACTTATCTTGATAGTGGGGACGCAATATATTTAATAGCTTAAGCCTTTTCCAACTTCTGACTTCCAAAATAGTCAAGTCTACCTATGGTATCCGTGTAGATCTTCTCAACCAACTGAACCTGCTAATTAAAACTACATTAATTTCTGTATATAGTTTTGGGGGCGGTTTTCGGGAAAACAAAATAACTCTATTTTTTTATATAAATTCCTGACTCAGCCACATCAATTCCCTGCCTCCATAACACAGAGAAAACACTACAGTAAACTACATTATTTTCAGTCCTTGTAGGAATCTAAGACTTTGGTGGATAATGAAACTTCAGTAGAAGTGTCCATGTTGTTGATGCATGCAGAAGCAACATTTGCAGAGTCAGCACTTTCTGTAAAACAGAAATACAGAAAACTGCTGAGCTTAATGGGTCATCTTTAGCTGAAAATGCTCCAAAAAAAACCACCGAGTACATTCTAAAATATTAACTAGGTCTCCTCTGGCATTAAAAAATAAGCATAATCAAGTCTTTCCATCCTCGCTTCTACATGTAGTCAAAACACTTTCACTGAACTACAAGAATTTCCCAAAAGACTGTCTGGTACAGAGCCTGTCAGATAACTACCAGCTTGTTCTGCACAAGTGTGCCGTATGAGATCAGCCTTACTTGGCAGAGCAGCTGATTCACAGGCAACTACTAGAAATGAGGATGACAGCAATTTGAACTCAGTAGGAACCCATCAGGTGCTCAGCCAAGGCTCGAAGGTGCCAAGCTGTAGAAGAAACAGAGGTATGCCCAGTCCAGCAAGGTAGAAGAGGGAAATTCGCAACAGTACAAGACAGTAGGGTGGAAGATGACTGCATTTCTGCTTACTTGTCTGACCATTTTGCTGCCCAGACTAGACAACATAGATGAAGCCAACATTTGCTACTGGAATGGTCTGCCCAGGGAGCTGGTGGAGTCGCCGTCCCTGGAGCTGTTCAAGGCAGGATTGGACGTGGCACTTGGTGCCATGGTTTAGCCTTGAGCTCTGTGGTAAAAGGTTGGACTTGATGATCTGTGAGGTCTCTTCCAACCCTGATGATACTGTGATACTGTGATTTTATTTCTCATCAAAAGCACAAACTTCCTGTTATGAAATAAGCCCTGTTGCTCGAGTTTAACCTGGTAAAGCTTTACAGCCATAGAAATAATTATCTGATGGTTTCCTGGGGGCACTGTCTCCCTTATGGTAAATAACATTTACATGACAAAAGACTAATATAAAAATTAGCGACCACTAGCTGTATCTGCTACCAGTCAGGGTGACAAGTTAGTGGTCAGAATTAATCTATCATGACACTGAAGACCAGGAAAAAATATTGCATCTGACCAAGGCTCTTCTCCAGTACTAGCATACATTTACTTCCCAGAATTGATCTCCTTAAAATTTGTCTTGTTGTTTGTTTGTTTGTTTGTTGTTTTGTGGTTGTTGTTGGGGTTTTTGTTTGTTTCGTTGTGGGTTTTGTTTGGTTGGTTGGTTTGGGGGGTTTTTTGTTGCCTGTGTGAGCATCCGGCTGTCTCCTCTTCACTCTTTGGGGTTATGTGAGAATCTGCACATTCCTATAGCAAAATTCAGCTACAGCAAAGTTTTGAAATCCTGGCAGAGCTGCTTGCATGAAGCAGTTACTGTGTTAATAAAGGTATGGAACGTTATTTTTGCAAGTGTGCCTGCATGATCCCATGGTTTAGGGAAATAGAGAAATCTGTTCAAATCACCAAGTGAGACGCTAACCACAACCTAACCATTAGCCACCTGCTGTGTCACTGGAGAAATGTATCTTTGAAAAGACTGGGGTGGTTAGCTGCCTGCGTTGCACTTTCTATTGCTAGGTATGAAATTAGGAACACACTTAGAAAAAAGCTTCTTTGGGTCTTTCAGCATGTCCTCTACTTACTGCCTTGTAGGTTTTCTATAAACCAGTCAACATGAAAGACACTTGGTGATTTACAGTTCAGCTACACGAATGTAGATAAGATCTAGTCAAAGATCTAAAACAAAACAAAGAACTCTATTACTCTTGGAATGGCTTCTCAAATATTTAAAAACTACTATGACCTAAAAAGTCAGCCAATTGATATATTGCCTTTGACCTTGCCATTCTTGCCTGGTCTGTTTTTCTCTGCTCTGTCTCTGTATTCTGTCTTGTGTATATTAATCTGAAACACCTAAAGTGCTCTGCTCAGTTACTTGGTTATTCATAATTTTTGTCAGTACGACTGTTCAGAATTAGCATTATTAAAGCCTGTTAAGAAGCCTCTTAGGCACCCTGTTACATATTCCAGGAATATTTATATTATTTTTGTTAATTTGTTAAATGAGATTGTATTTTATTTGTTCTTCAAACCAGAAAAAAAAAAACCTACCTCTATATTTATAAAAATGTCTATCTCCAACAAACCTGAAAAACAGTCAGGAAATTTTAGTTACAAGGAAGGTAAGCGAACTCAATTTTCTCCTTATTCTCGCCTCACTAACAAAACATATACCTGTCTCTGTAACAGAAAGAAGCAGTGGTAAACTATACCATGTCCATCTAAACAAAATAAATGCATATAAACAATTTTTGCTTTTGCATGTAGAGGAAAAAAAAAAAACAGGCTATGATGCATACACCTATTTCTCCCTCCTATTTGTCTCCTTTCCTAAAGGAAAATAAATATTAAAACCACCCCAAGCCCTCCCTCAAAAACGTGTAAAGCAATTTAAATTTCATAGCTCATGGAGAAATTGAAGGAGAACTCATAAATGAGTATCTGGCATTGCAGTTCTTGCGTGCTTGAAACTATTAATAAGAGCTTGAGAAAAGAACAATAACAGATGTATTTTTACCTGGTAGAAATCCCTTACAAGGAAAAAAAATCTACAAACCAGCAAAAGTAAAATTAAATCATATGACACAAATGGCGACTCATAGACTGTAGAAACTGAATCTGAAGAACACATATCCTTTCCAGAGCACAGCAACTCGACTTTCAGTAGTCATAGAAGGACTGACTTCCCTTACCAAAATAGAAGGATTGACTTCCCTTACCGTAATCCACTTTTCTACGTATCTCTTTTCATGAGACAAAGATTACTGCTAATTTTCAGTCACTTGGTTTGGCAGGACTTTGGGAAACTACTCCATAAACAAAAAAGTCAACATACATACTGTATTATGTTACTGTGACAAGGCTTTCAGGAAGCTCTGAAGTGATCTTGTTGGTCTGAGCTATAAAATGGTAATTCTCGTTGGGCTCACATTTTATGGTAAAATCTGATTTGAGCAGCAGCCCCTTGCTGCCTCAGTAAAAAAGCTCCTGTCACGTTCTGATTTACTGAATTCTGGTTGCTGAACATTTTCATTTTTATAAAAATATTTAGAGCAATGCCATTAATGGAGATTCAGTACAATGACAATGAGCAAGTCAAGAAATTAACATTTTCATACATATTTTGCTTCTCAAATAAAAAAAAAACCAAAACAAACTAACATACAACACTGATCTCAAAGTTACAGCATACCAAGTACAACTGTAGTATCAGTATACAATCCAATTATGTGAATTCACTGCAGAAATGTGCCTAATGAAGTCAGTTGTTCAAAAAAGAAATTATTACTGGTTTCAGCTATGATTGACTGACGTTCCAGTGACCAAAGATTCAAAAGAAGCTGCTTAGGTGCAGTAACACTTAACAGGTGAAGCCTCTACATTAAACTGCTGCTTTGTTTCAGAGGCTTTCGAGCTGAGAACTGTGAAAGAGCTCAGGGAGACTGAATGTAGGTTGGAAATAACCAGTGGGAATAAAGGCTGTAATTGCTACTGATTCCATTTTAGTCAACTAGAGTATAAAAAAGGGTCACCAAATTGTAGACTTTCTTGGGGGATGTTTGGAGTCTGTACTACAATTCAATTCGGTACCAAGAGAAATTAAATTATTCAAGTCAGTGTTAGCTTTTTTTGTAGTGAAGGTTTCTGATATTTTAGTCGTAGGAAACCTTCTCAAGAATGAAATCTACACATAATTTGAATTTGAAAATGACTACAGGACACAGTTATAGAAGCAAATAGGCTTGTGTCAAAAATTCCCTTTAATTCATTGCTGTACCCTGTGTAATGGGGCTAAAGAAGCAGAGGATGAGAAGGGACGAGAAAGGAAAGCGTCGTGACAGTTGTACAGGTAAGAAGCCCTTTGAAAGTCAATATAGTTAAAAAAAATCACTTCCATACTGTAAAAGATGTATTAGGAAAAAAAAAAAAAAAAGCTTCTTTCAGATTTCAGGTTTTGAAAATAAGAAAATTTAACAAAACCTCTCATATTTATATTGTCTCATTGTCTCCCAGACATTGTAGGCCACAAATGATTAAGTCATAAATGTTTACAAATACTAAGCCTTTGAAAATGTGGGGTTTATTAGACTAGCAGAAAGTGGTTACTACACCTAAGACAGAGTTCATACTGTTCTTAGCATTTTTTTCCTCTTCTTTATGAGAAGAATAGAGGCATTAATCATTCTCCTCAAATTGCAGCTTGTCAGAAAGCTTAGTGTAGCAATTCTTGTGTCTGTTGCTCTGTCACCTGTAAGTGAAACCCCCCATGGCAGGGGGAGTGGAACTAGACGATCCTTATGGTGCCATCCAACCCTGACTGATTCTATGAAGTCTTGATTTCAGTCCGAATAGACACAAAAATGCTTTACCTTCTACTTGCATCTGTGATTCCCTAGATACGGCTGAGGTCAGTGGATATTATTTTAATTATGTATTAAAATAGTTAAGAAATTCTGATTGTGAAAACAGATCAGCTCCTTACTTGGTGTCATACAAACACGCAAGGTGAGTAACTTTTTTGAGTAAGGTGGAGGAGTGTATGAGCAGCTTTTGCAATCTGAGCTTGTAAGTGCAGCCTGAACCCTAAAGGCAGCAGAGAGCAAAACTTCAGTAACAGAGCCTCTGCCATTTCATGCATGAGTTGGAGCAGGGTAGCAATACTTAGGACATACCTCTTGACACATTCCAACCCTATTGCCTGCAGCTGCAGGTCCTCCAGCCTGTAGGAAACTTCCCAAAGACACATCTAAGAGGAAAAAAGAAACTTAACCTACTTTTGTCACTTCTGTGTGTGTAGCATAACACTTGCTGCTGTCGGAAATGAAGAATCAAAGACAGTATCAACATCACATTGGCCAGGGCTTATGCAAAGGACCTGTGAAATTGCTACTTAACGTTCAGAAGCACCTTCAAAGTCCTGACACCACTAGAATTAATGGAGCCATTAATAAAAGTACTGTTTTCCTCCTGCTTGCACCTCCCCGCTTCACCGTTCTTTTCCTAGAAGAGTGAACGCTTGGGTGGCAAACCTTACCTAAAGAAACATAGGTGAAGAGTCTATTCAGAAGCATCATTTGCTTCCTGTGAGACATATTACTGTTGTACTGCTATGAACAAAGTGAAGGTTCAGCCACCTAACCAAAGAAGGTAGTTTAAAGAAAGAAAAATCAGCACATTTACAGGAAAGAAGAAGCACGTTGTGAAGTAACAGAGATCCTCACTGTGAGCGTTTCAGAGCAGGCAGCTGAGTGCTCTGTTTTCATTCTGTACTTTCACTCAGCGATATAGTGCAGCACCTGAGTAGTTTATGATTGCTTGTGTAGTCAGACTCTGACTAACTGACAGTATAGACTACAGTTTTTCTGTAAATATTCTGGACATGACTTATAAATTACGAACCACTCTCTCTTTATTTAAAAAAATCCCAGGACATTTCATGTTGGTGTGTTCACAGCCAGTACGCCCCCTCTTTCCATCTATCTTTCTCTCCCTCCCTCTTGCTCCTCTTCTTCCCCACTACAAGGGTAGCTTTTAACTTTCCTCATGTTTTCAGTTTACCAATTTAAGCGAAAGGACTTGCACTAACCCTAGTGAAAATATTCATTTTTTCTGTCTTAAAGTTAGGTCTTTAAAAATTCATGTTCTCATGAAAACTGACTGAATTTCTGAAATGCCAGTTAAGCTATTTTCCACTGTGGTTCACTGAAGTTACAAATGTGTGGTTACTTTAGGGTAGAGGGAAGAACTGACTTGCTTCCATTTATGTCCTTAGAGGTAGGGACTTAATGGCTCAGATGTGAAAGTCTTACATCTCTTCAACTAGCCAAGCATAAGAGACAACAAATTTTTTAGAATATAATCTAATTGGAAGCACACTTCTAATTTGACTACCCTTTAGTGCTAAATAAACTTTAAATCTTAACAAGTTAATAAATAAATATCAATTAATAGTCTTTTCCTCTCCTACTCTTCTTTCTTAAGTTTTATCCAAGGAAAATATATTTATGACCAGACATCTCTAAAATGTTAACTCATCACGGAGTAAAGAAAGCACTGTGTTCTCTTCACAGCACTGAAAAGTTTAAGGCATTCTGGGGAATTTTTTCTGCCAGATGTTTCCCTATTCAAAACTTGTACACAGCAGAAGAAATCTAACACTGAAATCCTGCCTCTTGGCAAAATGACAAAATAGTCGTACATTAAATGTCAAGTTTCTAGAGTTTACATCACTCACACCCCTCTGTCTACAAGGACCTACAAATTACAGCTGTCGAAGTTTTTGCATAACCTAAACTTTCAGCTCTGGAGAACCCTTACTTGTCTACATTTATTTATACTCTTGGTAATGGAGTGGTTCATTATTTATACTAGCTGTTCAAACAGTAACTGAGTTGTTTTAGGAATTGTGCATTTGTCCAGATATGGGCTATGCATTTTATGTATCAGAAGAAAACCAAGATTCATCAACAAAACTATGCTGACTTAAAGTTTTACAATCATAGGAGCAAAATATTTTTCCCTAAAATATTTTTCAGTAGTTTTTCTTGCAAGCAAACAACACAAACTGAACTAATTCTTGCATGTACTAGTCATGTTGCTTAACTCTTAGGATTAAGCACGTTAAATCTATAAACAGACATTGCTACATTTTCAAGTCTCCTTTCACTTTTAAAAAGATACGATTTTGTTTAATGAACACGTGTAAAGGACAGCACCAGAGACACATTTGTATAGGAGTTGTTACCTACATACTAAACAACCTTCTAACTGAACTTAAAACTGAGACTGGAGCTCTACAGACCTTTGAGAATAGAAATGGGTGAACTGTCTCAGACAGTGAGCTTTTAGATCTTCTAGAGTCACAGCATCCACGAAAGTAGCAGGAACTCCTGCAGCTCTCACCTCCAGCATTTAAAATGCACATTCCCTTTCAACATTGGCTACAGCAACAAATTTGACCATGTTTTGGCCAGCAACTGGAAACTTGGACTGTGTATGAGTGATGGATACTCTCTACTGTATTGCAAAGACATTTAGCACAGAGAGGAGCATGAGTATGTGCATACTCATACTCCTTTGTATTTTCTCTCCAGTCCTATTCCTTTAGTATCTTTTAAGCATGTACCTGTTAAGAGGTATTCAACAATGCAAAAATTCAAGTAATTTTCTGGAAACAGCATTCTGGATCCCACATTTCAGATCTTAAGAGCCAGATCTTAAGAAAGAAGTTAAGGTTTTCATGCTGAAACACTGGTAGTGACCACATGCCAAGCACGAAGGTGAGTGTTTATCACCTTGGTGAGATGGGATTTCCATTTCTTTAATGAGCCAAGACATCAGACCTGCACTCGTAACTCACACTTACACAGAAGCCACTCCTGGGACAATAATTCTGTTTCTGTGAATGCAAAGGAAAGTAAGTGTGGAGAAGAGGTGGGGTGAAGATGGGGACTAGGACTTTGAGGAAGACCTGTCTAACTAGACCAAACAATGAAGACATCAGTGATGTGTTGATCTCTGGGCAAGAAGGGGAGCAAGAAAGCACAACCATCATGTTTTGCATTGGAAGTTGCTGTTGACTCCCATATTTGCCAGCTCTGGTTAACACTGCATGTGGTTTTGCTCCAAAGACAGAGTCTGTCAACATCCCTGGTCACCATAAAACACAATTTCCAATTTGCTGTCTTCAGAACAATGTCTCCTGTTCCCAGAACACAGGTGCTTTTTTTTTTCAAAATCATATGAAATTTGAGTTTGATGAGATGGAAGATACATATGTTACCTTACCTTCTCTTTCACTACCTGCAGTATCAGTAGAGACAGTAAAACAAAGGCGCCAACCATACCAGAAATTATATGCACTATTTAAAAGCATCTCCTACAATTCACCATTTCTTCATTAAGTAAACAGACTTACATCTGGGTCACAAAGTTAAAATTCTGCGTTATCACCATAGAGAGGCTGGCCCTGGTGTCTACTATGACAGTCTCAACCACAAGAATGTCCTGGCTGGAGAGTTGTTATGGTTTGAGTTGAATTTGCTGCTGTTACTCAACACCATGCTGCTGTCGTGACAGCTTCAGAATGAAACTGCTGGATAGAGCAAAGCATTCTGGGGCTTGGAGTTCAAATTATAATATAGGAATAGGAGGCTTCATGTTCCAGTTCCTTCTTCCAGTTTCTGAGTTTGGGATGCTGGTCTTGTTGGCCTGGGCAGGTCGGGATAGCCTTCCTGCTGCTGCTTCTGCATTTTGCTGCCCTTTTCTGCAAATGAGCTAAGGTAATTGTGTACTGCATTATCTCATTTCCAGTAAAAGTCTTTATCTCAACCCAGAGGGCTTTCTTGTGGGTTACTTTCCCCCGCTTCTGTGATGTCATGAGAGCAGGCTGTGTTAACCCATCACAATAATGAAGATTGGCTGGTGAGTGAGGAAGTGCGTAGTTGCTACCTCTAAATTTCACATTGTGCAGAATAGCCAGGCCTCTTGCCAAGCAGAACATACTACAGCCTTGCTCCTGTGAGCCAAATGGCAAAAAAGAGAACTGAGATGAATAAAAAGAAAGCCAGGAAGGCAAAGGGGAGACAAGAAACCTAGGGAAGTCTGAAGAAGCCTTCAGAAGGGAATAGGGCACTCGAATATGGAGCAACTATAGGACTTTAGAATAAAAGCTTAGATGTAGTGGTCTATGTATATAGAGAAAAGAGGTTTCAGTGGGGAAAAATAGGAAGCCTGTTGATAAATAGAGTTCTCAGCAGAATACCTTCCCACATGTCCACTATAGCAATAACCTTCTTTAACCAAATCACCTAACCATCCATTTTTGGCCTGCCTAGCCTCAAATATTTTAACCTCACTCTCACAGATCAGAGAAGTGAAAGTTAAAAATGGTCTGAGTCTTGTAAACGTCTTTAGAAGATCTCTGAAAAAAAAGAGATAAAGATGAAAACAATACACAGTATTTGAAATATAGCTTGGTGGTCCCAATTTGAAAGCCATTGATGGGCAAGATATGTGATGCTAAGAGCACAATTGTTTTTTTCTCAAGTATAACTTGAAGTGGTCCATTAATTTTTAATCTCAGGCTGAAAAGTTTGAGTCTACAGAAGTAATACCGTTATGCTTATTTTTAGAAGAATACATCAATAGCTTGATTTACAGGTTAAAATGAGATGTTTTGGTAAAATTCTTTTTAACTATATTAAATGTTGGATGGCCAGTCCTCTTCTACAGATTTACAGTTTCTTACTTAAGATCTGGAAGAAGTTATTAGATGTAACTCATTTGTTGTAGCTGTGAAGTGCAAGACTGAGTCTTAGCTACCATTTTTGAAAGAACGACTTGCTATATAATTCCATAAAGCCTCCTTGTCACTGTTTCAGAGAACAGACTGACAGCAACAGAACCAAAGCCAGGAAGGGGAAAGTGCCCATGGTTTGTATCTGATCTCTTAGCCATTGTCATGAGGAAATGTAATCTTCATGCACAACAACCTAGACTTCAGCAAAGCCTTTGACACTGGCTGCCACAACAAGCTCCTGGCTAAACCGGCAGCTCGTGGCTTGGACAGATTCACTCTGTGCTGGATCAGGAACTGGCTGGAAGGCCGAGCCCAGAGAGTGGTGGTGAATGGTGCCACATCCAGTTGGCAGCCAGTCACTAGTGGTGTTCCCCAGGGATCAATCCTGGGCCCGGTCCTGTTCAATATCTTTATTGATGATCTTTATTAATGACGAGGGGATTGAGTCCAACATCAGTAAGTTTGCGGATGACACCAAGCTAGGAGCAGGTGTTGATCTGTTGGAAGGTAGGAGAGCCCCGCAGAGGGACCTGGACAGGCTGGATGGGTGGGCAGAGGCCAATGGGATGAAATTTAACAAGGCCAAGTGCAGGGTTCTGCACTTTGGCCACA
>WAAF01020110.1:20447-83139 GCA_013400475.1 Tricholaema leucomelas
AAGTTCTTCACAGAGAGAGTGATTTGCCATTAGAATGGGCTGCCCAGGGAGGTGGTGGAGTCACTGTCCATGGAGGTGTTCAAGCAAAGACTGGATGAGGCACTTAGTGCCATGGTCTAGTTGACTGGCTAGGGCTGGGTGCTAGGTTGGACTGGATGATGTTGGAGGTCTCTTCCAACCTGATTGATTCTATTCTATTCTAACAAATCATGCTCTAATCAAAAAGATTATGTAAATATCTGCTTGAGCTTCAAGAGGAGTTTTAGCTGTCATCAACAAGTTCCTCAGACCTACACAACCTAGTTCTTCCAGAGTAATTGTGCTAGTTTGAAGCTAGAATGTTTTTGTGAGAAGGATTAGATCACAGGCTGTGAAAGAGAAGCAGAGAAGGCGTTCGGGCACTACCTGAGCTCTGAGCTGCATTTTTTTCTCTAACCTCACCTTCCGTCTCTCTGATTAATCCACTTGCTTCCTAACCTCCCTGGCTGACCCTCCATCTTCCTTGGGGCACAAGGCAACGTCTGGGGTAAGATTGAGGGGTGGGAGAAGGTGGAAGGGTGGTTGGGAGCCCCTCCTGGGGACTGAGGTTTCTGGGAGGGCTGTTGTGTTTCAGTTTTACCTTTTACCTTGTATATTTCTGTATATAACTGTATACACTGTAAATATCTGCTTATATCTTGAGCTAAGCTGTAAATATAAGCTTCATTCAAATTTCCAGAGTCGTCTGAGTCTAGTCTGGGTGATTTCCAAAGTGGGGGGAGGGGTACACCCAAACCACCACAGTAATGAATAATGGAGCTTCTATCGTTACGGAAACTGAAAACCTAACTTTAGATAAAACAGCCATACAAGTAGACATGACTGCTTATCACCTTTTTTATACCACACAATCTAAGTGCTAGCAGTGATGAAGGAGAAATTTTAAATGTTTTTGAACGTTTTGCTTCTTAGCAGCCTGTACTGACCACTTTACATGCTGAGGGATCGAGTAGACTCAGGAGTTGTGACTGATGTAAGAATCAGGATATTAAACATTTACCCTCAAACCAACCAGTCCGTATCTGTAATGCTATACATGCTAGTTTATGTGTGAAAAAGTACTACAGGCCCTCATCATTCATTATAGCAACCTTATCATCGAAAGAGTTATTTTCATTTGAAAACCAGCATAATAATAAGTAACCAGTGTGTCTTAAGCAACGTGCCTTAAAGCATCTTCTTTCTTTAATATGGATTGTCATTTTACAAAAATATATACTAGGGCTATTTGTACTCTACACAAAGCTAGAATGTGGGACTTGAAACAGAACACTCAACAGTTAAGATAAAATATGTACATTTCAATTCCAAATGAGGCACTAAATCAGCCAAAACTTGCTTTCTGACAGACGGGTGATGAATTATAGGATTTTCAGTAATCTTCCAATAAACAAAGTGAACAGTGTTCTTCATGCAGAAACTTCTGGCTAAATCACACACAACATAGATCTGGTATTCTTGCTGGAAAATATGACATTACCTTGATTGTCACAGAGCCTTTTAAAAGCACTCAGTTTTCCAGCTTAACTCTATGTAAGCACACAGTTTAAAAGAAAAATTATGTGATAGAAGTCATAAACATACAAAGACCCTACCTAGCATTGCAGATCTTGAAAGAGTTTTCTATATTCTGGATCAAGGGAGAAAAATACTTTCAAAAATATGCTGTGAAGGAAGGAAGAAGGATTACATGATGCTGGTATTACATTGCACAGCAAAATTAAGGCTGTCATCCCTCTCCAACAGTCTGTAAAGATGCCTAATGTCAGAATTGGTTTGTCACCTGTAAGGGGTAGATTTCTGTATGGTGTTTGGGAAAAAACCTGCCTTGCATTGGCAAGTTTCCTATATGTTTGGCAGGGAAACAGTACCACTTGCACTAGATGGCAAACCCAGTTTCCTTGTGTACGTGACTGAGATCAAATGCTCCTTAATGAAGTATGTCTGCATCAAACAAGTCTGTGGAGCAAAAACAAGATGTATGGACTGCTCTGCTCTTTAAAAAGAAAATATGCCATGGCAGAAATAACTCACATAATAATTTCAACTAAAACATCTATTCTAAACCTTGGATAAAACAATTAGCTTATATAAATGTCAAATTAATAGAGTGTACATCATGCCCATCTGCCTGCTTTGGAAGCAAAGAGTAAAACTATGTTTAATGAACTGGAAAAACGTATCAATCCGTACTATCACATTTCCTTTCTTCAGAGAGCCAGCTTTTCAGAATTCCATAGAGATCTAGGGAGGCTGGACAAAAAAGAAGGGATTTTTTAAATGGCTGGCTTTCTGATCTTGCCTTATTTAAACACCCCTCTCTTTTCACATTCCCTGTGTATATTTAAACATGAAATTATTATATCCAGTTCAAACTAGTATTTTAGGAAACACAATTTAAGCTACAAAAATGATCAGTAGTATTTAAAGTGTTTAAGAAAAATAAAGTCCCTGAAATCTCTAAAGACATAGGAGACAAAAAGAAAGAAACTGGAGCTAGAATAAGCTGAAATATTAAACCAGCTTTTGACAGAAACTGGCTATTCCGCAGGTGCATAGTGAATATTTGCTTCATTCCAAATTTCAACTACTTCATTCAAAGCTGAAAAACCAACTGGGATTTTAAAAGCCAGGAAACCCTATTTTCCTCTTACAATCTATGAATAAAAATGAGGTGAGACGCTGAGATCCAATTTTAAAATCTTGAAGCCCATGGTAACAAGAAACAATCAGTTCAATTCACTACTATAGATAAAATTGTACTCACTAAGTCAACATGTTTCAAATTAAAACCATTTTTTTATTTACATTTTTCCCCCCTGTACATTAAAGACATTTTATTTCACAATTTCTTTTCCAAAGTTCCTTTCTGCACAAGCAGCACGACTATGGGTAATAAATGTTTACATTAAGACAACTTAGATTTTGTAAAAATGACAATAATGTATATTAAACTACACTTCTGCTCAAGTGTATTGTCTCATTAGAAGAAAAAAAAAAAGATACCAGGTAGCTTACTTAACAAACCTTTAAACTGCTTTATTATCAAAGACAACCAACATTTGCCTAACAAAAGAAAACACATGAAACAGACTCCCACCATAGGAAAAAAAAAAAAAAAAAGACTAAATAAAACAGTTTTCCTATTTTCCAATTTGGATTATAACCAGAAGCACTCAGTTATTTAGATTTTTCTTCACCTGGAACCTGGAAGAAAGGGGAGTTACAGTCCTTGCTAAACACATTTCAGATTTCTTCCATATCAGTAGGAAAGAGTGCTGATGCAGAGCAAAGATTATTTCTGTCTAAAAAAGAGCACAAAATTTCATTTTCTTCTTTTGATAAAAATCAAACTGTTGAAAATATAAGGTCTAAAAATATACTGGTATGGAGCTGACAGTGGAGCTTGCTGGTTGGCATTACCCTCCCACAGCCCCATCACTCACTTCCCTGAACTTTAACCCAAAAAAAAAAAAAAAAAAAAAAAAAAAGGGTGAGCTCATTTCTGTTTGGAGACAAATCACCACCCCCACCCTTTCTCATGGCACTGGATCAGTATTTTTGCTTCACCTTCAAACAGCAAGGCATGGTCTTTCTTGGGTAGGATAGAGGGATCTTCTTCAAAATTAAAATACATCAGTAAAAAGGACAGAGGATACACTAGCCTACTCCATCTGAGGCTACAGAATGCCATGGCTTTCAAGTCTTAAGATGGGAGCATAATAATAGCTTTGCTCTATAACAACACCTCCATAATTACTGAGATTATACAGTAAAAAGACTTCATCGATTTGCTTTCAATTAAGTAAGTTGATACTATAAATTTATCTTCCATTTCCTGTTAGAGAGAAATTAGAAAGCAGTTGAAAAAACGTTTAGGCTACAAAGAGGCATTTTCTGAAGTAGCCAAGTTGCACAGATGAGGTCAGACCACATCAAATCCCTAGTATGGGCCATGTGCCTAGTATAGCTGGCACTCAGAGTTTGATATTCAACTGTTAATAAATATGTTGAGGGAAGTTTCCTGTGAGACAAAAACATAAAGTAATGCAGTGTTTTCCTTTGTCGTTTTCCTTTGTTTAAACAGAAGCCACCTTAACTACCCAAAACCTCATGCCACTGGCTCAGTTAATTCAGTGCATCCCTGATCCCAGCCTGACGGTCAGTATCTTAAACAGGCAGTCCCATCACTCGGGGAAAACATGAATTAAGAATGGAAACAGTAGGTTGTGGTACAATTTATGCAGTTTGGACCAAAACCACAGTAGTAAGGATTCTGTTTCTCTCCCTGTTAATTTGTAAATTTAAGCACGCCTTCCTTCCCAAGACTGATTGCTTGGCACAAAATTTGAACATATCTTTCTCTTGTACTGTTTATTGGCATATATTTACTAAAAAATATTTTCCTTCACAATTTTGACCTTAGCACTGAAATTGAAAATAGTATGTGACATTATACAGTTTATTTGAAGTCTCCCAAGTTTCACTGAAGATCTTCTCTGTCTTTTAAGAGGAAAGTTATTGCTATTAAAACAAGAAAGTCTATTCAGACAGCTACCTGGTAATGCAAAAGAATAAACACTAAGGAGTTTACTGCAGATGTACCATATATTCTTGAGACACACATATCAAAGAATCATAGAATCAACCATGTTGGAAAAGACCTCCAAGATCATCCAGTCCAACCTAGTATCCAGCCCTGTCCAGTCAACTAGAACATGGCACTAAGTGCCTCATCCAGTCTTTTTTTTAACTGCTTATGACAATCATATAGGTGTACATCTTTAAGTACTTCATTTATCAGAGAAAAGCAAACAACTTATCTTCAAAACTTAATTTGCTCACAAATGTGAATGAGTAACCTGAAAGGTATGAAGCTAATCCAACTTAGCAGTTCTGATGTAATTCTTCAGTTACTTGAGCTCTGACATCAGTTAAGGCAGTAAAAATCTCACAAAGTGGCTAAAAAACTACTCTTATAAAGATGGTTATAAACATGACCTCTTCGGGTATGGGTGGCCCCACAGACATTCTAGTTGTCAGCCAGCAATCACACCTGTCCTCCAATTATTTGCAGGTCAGTAAGGAAAAAGTGAAGGACATAGGAAACTACTGCACAGTAGTTAGTGTGACGGCAGTAAAATTTCATTCTTTTAAGTAGCATTTTATCTTTCCACACCATTTCCTCCTAGCACTACCATGAGGCCCAAGCACACACTTAGAGGAGCTCTTACCGCTCCCAGCACCAGGCATTTTGCAGACACTGCATCACATCAGGAAATAACCTCCATTATGGCAGGAGATGGGTCCATCTTGCACTTCAGACATACAATGAAGGAATGAAGATCACAATAAAGGCCTCAGTAGTGCTCACTGTGTACTGCACCTGCTTGATTGCTTGCTCAGAACCACATTTCCCTTCATCTGCCTTTACAGGGACCCAATGGTTTATAGAATCATAGAATCATAGAATGGTTTAGGTTGGAAGGGACCTCAAGGATCATCCAGCTCCAACCCCCCGCCATAGGCAGGGACACCTCCCACTAGAGCAGGCTGCTCAAGGCCTCATCCAGCCTGGCCTTAAACGCCTCCAGGGAGGAAGCATCCACAACCTCCCTGGGCAACCTGTGCCAGTGCCTTACCACCCTCACTGTAAAGAACTTCCTCCTAACATCCAGTCGGAATCTCCCCTCTTCCAGCTTAAACCCATTCCCCCTCATCCTGACATTACTAGACCTTGTAAATAGTCCCTCCCCAGCCTTTCTGTAGGCTCCCTTCAGATACTGGAAAGCCACTCTAAGGTCTCCTCGAAGCCTTCTCTTCTCCAGGCTGAAGAGCCCCAACTCTCTCAGCCTGTCCTCATAGCAGAGGTGCTCCAGCCCTCTGATCATCTTCGTGGCTCTCCTCTGGACCCGCTCCAGCAGTTCCATGTCCTTCTTGTGTTGGGGGCTCCAGAACTGCACACAGTACTCCAGGTGGGGTCTGACGAGAGCAGAGTAAAGGGGGAGAATCACCTCCCTTGCCCTGCTGGCCACACTTCTCTTGATGCAGCCCAGCACTCGGTTGGCTGTCTGGGCTGCATGTGCACACTGCCGGCTCATGTTGAGCTTCTCGTCGACCCAGACCCCCAGGTCCTTCTCCTCAGGGCTGCTCTCCAGCCATTCATCACCCAGCCTGTATCTGTGCCTGGGATTGCACCGACCCAGGTGCAGGACCTTACACTTGGCCTTGTTAAACGTCATGAGGTTGGCCTGGGCCCACCTCTCCAGCCTGTCCAGGTCCCTCTGGATGGCATCCCTGCCCTCCAGCAAGTCAGCTGTGCCACACAGCTTGGTGTCATCTGCAAACTTGCTGAGGGTGCACTCAATTCCTCTGTCCATATCACTGACAAAGATGTTAAAGAGCACTGGTCCCAGCACTGACCCCTGAGGAACACCACTTGTCACCGGTCGCCAGGTGGACATTGTGCCATTGATCACCACTCTCTGCATGCGACCATCCAGCCAATTCCTTATCCAGTGAGTGCTCCACCCATCCAGTTTGTGCTTTTCCAGTTTGGTGACCAGGATGTCATGTGGGACAGAGTCAAATGCCTTACTCAGGTCCAGGTAGACGACGTCAGTTGCCCTTCCCCTGTCCATTGCAGCTGTGACTACATCATAAAAAGCCACCAAATTTGTCAGGCATGATTTGCCCTTATGTATTGGTCCTTTGCATGATCAAGGCTGAGCAGACAGAGCATCTATAGTCAGAAAACAATGGCTTACTAGATCCATATAGAAAGAGATTTAGGCAGTGTGAGCCTCCCCCATTCACCTCACTATCATGTAAGCGGGCTACCTGGACCGTGGGGTTTCAGAGGCTGGCAAGAATGTGTTACAGTGAGTTGGAAACCTAGTCATCTTGATGAAGAAGTAGGTTACCCAGCCTTCCCTGGGAACATCTCAACTGTCATAGCACTGAGGAGTCAGTGGTAGGTGACATGACATCTTATCTGAGACTGTATGGCCAAACCCAGCTACAGGTTGGAGTACTGGCACATGCAAGTGAACAACCAGCAGAAGTTTTCTTTCTTGGTGTGAACAACAATATAAGTTGTTTTCAGTTAGAGCATAAAAAGGAGACAAGGACCAGATGTACCTGGGAACACAGGTCCTGCAACATCTGAAAGTAAATGGGAAGGGCAAAGCTACCTCCAGCTGGGTACAAATGAAAGGAGCATTACAGACTCAGTTCAGAAATACAGCTAAATGTTTGTTAAACACAAACCAGAAGTAATAGCAATATTTGTGGAACTATGTAGCTCAGATAGAGGAGCTAAAGCAAGCTTATAAAGATTATAAGGCCTGCATTTGAGGCAGTAGGCATTCTTCCACCATGCCCAGACAAAACAAATCCGGCTACTTGTGAGCTGAAATAAAAACGTCTGTGACAAGTTCTACCAATTAATGTGTTTAATTTCAGCTTTTAAAAAAATGTGGTATTTTTTGCACAATCATCATTGCACTTTGCTTGAAATGAGAGTTTGGAGCAGTGTCCACAACTGATGTCATAGTCAGTGAACCACCACACTTCAATTTTCAATGTTTTGCCAAGCATGTAAGTACTAAGCATATAAACCTTGTAGCATTGTAATTATACAGTAGCAACAATGTAATTATAATTGCACAGACCAAATAGGGACAGTTCTGGGGAAGAAAAAGAATGGAAAAGAAACATCAGTAAGTAATGAAGCAATAAATACATGATTCACCAACTTCGGTATCAACCTTATTTATTCAAGCATAATGTGCTGTAGCAATCCAGAAGACTCCACTTGAACTGATTTTAAATGCCCTTAGTTCCACATACATAATATGCATTTTAAAGCATCAGCAGAAATATCTCCTCCTTACATAAAAGACAATAATCCCAGAAGATGAAAAGAAAAAAGCTTGCTCCTTGGCAAATATGGCAAAATCTAAAGACTGGGTTTTAAAAACTCTTTCACAGGACATTGTTTTCACAGCTGATGAGCATTGGCAGTGTGGGAATATTACTGCACAGGCTTTATTTCCAAATGTAAAATTATATGTACACAAATCCGTGTGTGTGTGTTAACACAACAATTATGAAAGCAAAGTAAAAACTTTGGGGGAGTTATTTCAATCTAACCCTTACAAAAGACCGTTTAACAAGGATACAGTTTAAGTTCATAACGCCTACATGTAACAGACCTACTATGAAAAATAAATTTCTAAAACAAATACAATTTTTATAGTGCTTATATCTGAGATCCAGTGGACAGAAGTACATTGTATTGATGCTGTGTAATCCAGATTTATTTTCTCTGACTGATGCTAGACTAAATTCCTTAGATGTTTCAGAGTCAGCAGTGCCACTGGTCTCTCAATTGTAATTTTGATTTACATGTCTGTAATGTGAACAAAGCTTTGTTCAAATATTGAACCCTCTGTCTTCAGCTATCTGATAGCTACAACCTTTGTAATATTTAACGCTTACCACGTCAAGAAATCTCCATCAACACAGAAAGAAGTCCTGGTAGTTAAAATGTGTTTTCACTGCTACTTAACCATTTTAGAAGGTTCATTAGACACCTATGTGTGCCCAGGTGGCCAAGAGAGTCAATGGCATCCTGGCCTGCATCAGGAATGGTGTGGCCAGCAGAAGCAGGGAGGACATTCTGCCCCTGTACTCTGCTCTGGTTAGACCACACCTCGAGTACTGTGTTCAGTTCTGGGCCCCCCACTTTAGAAGGGACATTGAAATCCTTGAGCGTGTCCAGAGAAGGGCGACAAGGCTGGTGAGAGGCCTCGAGCACAAGCCCTACGAGGAGAGGCTGAGGGAGCTGGGATTGTTTAGCCTGGAGAAGAGGAGGCTCAGGGGAGACCTTATTGCTGTCTACAACTACCTGAGGGGTGGTTGTGGCCAGGGGGAGGTTGCTCTCTTCTCTCAGGTGGCCAGCGCCAGAACGAGAGGACACAGCCTCAGGCTGCACCAGGGGAAGTTTAGGCTTGAGGTGAGGAGAAAGTTCTTCACTGAGAGAGTCATTGGCTACTGGAATGGGCTGCCCAGGGAGGTGGTGGAGTCACCGTCCCTGGAGCTGTTCAAGGCAGGATTGGACGTGGCACTTGGTGCCATGGTCTAGCCTTGAGCTCTGTGGTAACGGGTTGGACTTGATGATCTGTGAGGTCTCTTCCAACCCTGATGATACTATGATACTATACTATGATTATTTAATACATAGTATAAATACATCCTATAAGTACAGATCTAACTAAATAAGACCATCATTATTAAATGTTTCATCAGATATAATTTTATTGAGTTTTCATCACATTTTTCTCATGCGTTTTATAAAGATCCAACAAAACATTATGGATCTTGTGCTACACTGCCTCTGTGAACTGAAGGCAAACAAATCAGCTAACTTTCATGATCCTAAGCAAACATTTCCAAGAACCTCTCTCAAACATACATTAGAACTGCTCTTCAGAAGCCAAAGGTAGGTCCCTAGAGTCTCATGAGCAAAGACAGACTTGTCACACCATTAAGCCAGCTCTTTCTCCTTACCTCATTTATTATGTCTCAGGAATAATAATTCAATTAAATTTGCAATTCTCATCAACAATAGTTGAGAGTAAAAGAGATCTTGAATTATAGAAGAACTAAGGGAAAACATGGGTCTTCCTGAGGAGTACTTCCAGCTCTGTTCCACACCCTTGTTAGCAGAAGTACCTGAAACAAATACCCTAGGGCACTACACAATGTGAGGACTTCAGCTGAGTCAAAGAGGATGAAGAGATGGTGCTTTTAGAAAAGCCTTCTGGAAAGAGGAGCTTTTAGCCAACTACCAGTGACCCAGGTATCCCAGAGGCACTTACTGTTCCCCAATATTCAGATGGAGACTTTTGGTAGGAAGCTCAGCTCCTTAAAGTGGACAGAAGAGCATCATTCAGTTGCCAGCACTGGTAAGAACAAAAAAGACATCCTTGTGGAGGCACCAGATGAGTGGCCACAGCCAGCTCAGGCTTTCTTCCTTTGTTAGCAGATGCAGGAGACAGAGTACGGGGTCTGGGCAAAAGGTAGCCAGGTGCCAGGCATCTCAAGATCTCAAGTAAGAGATACTCGAGCCAGCTCTCAGATAAAGAACTGTGGTTAAAGACTATTGCGTAGCTGCTACTACTTGATATATGGCTGAGAAGACACTGGGAAACCTTTGCTAGAAAAGCAGAGGTGGAGACTGCAGATGACTCCTATTATTTGTGAATCCCCAGCTGCTAGGCTACAGGGATGCCTGTGCTTATTCACTGGGTATGCTCTGCTCTTAAAATATCTCTCTCTATATTTTCAGTCTCTGGTCAAATGCCTCTGCCCTTACACAATAACTGAAATCCAGAAGATGTTTGCAACACAGGCACTAGGCACAGCTTCACAGAATGTCACTTGCTGATCAGAAATAGTTCTTTTAGACTGAAAATGAAAATAGTAAGGGAGAGGATAGTGAATGCACCTGTTTCTCACTAGCTTTATGGTCTGTTCTGTTTTCCCTCAAGCAGCGATAAATGGTGCAATGTATGCTTTTCTTCTCAAATTTCTCATTTCCAACATTAAATGAATTAAAAAAAAAAAGAAGTGGTGACAGAAAAAAGGTTAAAACACCAAAAGATTCCTAAAATGCATCAGTCTCCCCCAAAATAACCGCCTCACAAGAAATTTGCACATCTAGCAGCTAAAGGGTTAAAAAACTGTTTCTAGCCTTACTTTTCTTAAACAGATGTTCCACACAACATTAAATAGGGGCTAGAAAGAGGGGGGGAGGTAGAGAATGAACTTTGGTGCAATATGGAATTTTTAAAGGCATTTCCTTCTTCCTAAGAGCCAAAAGCTGTGATCACTTATGTCTTTGCTTTTTTGAATACATATTCATTTTGTAGCTTTTGCCAAACTAAATGAATCCAGTCTTTGAAAAGCACTTTTTTTTTTTCCTTAAAAAAACCCTTAATTTTCCCAGTCATACTTGAAGTCTGACTTTTTTTCCAATAATGTCAACAAAAATGTGTATGAATTTCTCCCTTTACAATTAATTCTCCTTAACTGTTCAGACGTGTGCCACAACAGTAAGCTAGTGTTACAGAGTCTAGCTTCCAGATCTAAATAAATTAATTTTACTCAGTAACTAGGAAAACAAACACTCATTTCTTCTGGAATGGTGTTGCTCTGTGCGTGTGTCTGTGTGTGAGTCGAGTTTTTGTTTCTTTGTTTGTTTGTTTGTTTGCTTTTTTAATTTGCCAATTATCAATTAATGATAATTAATGATAATTAATGTGCAGTTCTGGAGCCCCCAATACAAGAAGGACATGGAACTGCTGGAGCGGGTCCAAAGGAGAGCCACGAAGATGATCAGAGGGCTGGAGCACCTCTGCTATGAGGACAGGCTGAGAGAGTTGGGGCTCTTCAGCCTGGAGAGGAGAAGGCTTCGAGGAGACCTTATAGTGGCCTTCCAGTATTTGAAGGGAGCCTACAGGAAAGCTGGGGAGGGACTATTGACAAGGTGTAGTAATGTCAGGACGAGGGGGAATGGGTTTAAGCTGGAAGAGGGGAGATTTAGACTGGATGTTAGGAGAAAGTTCTTTACAGTGAGGGTGGTAAGGCACTGGAATGGGTTGCCCAGGGAGGTTGTGGATGCTTCCTCCCTGGAGGTGTTTAAGGTCAGGCTGGATGAGGCCTTGGGCGAGCTGCTCTAGTGGGAGGTGTCCCTGCCTATGGCAGGGGGTTGGAGCTGGATGATCCTTGAGGTCCCTTCCAACCTAAACCATTCTATGATTCTATGATTCTATGCTGACCCTGAAATTCAAATATTGCTTAGCAGTACAGAATAATGTTATCATATTTGTAAAATACCTCATAAAACTACAATTGTGGTGGGGTTTTTGTTTTTTTTTAGTGAATATCTTAAAGTCAATCATACTTCCAAAGAATGTTTCGTTTTTCTGGCTACACAGATGTTTCATATACCTTACTCCTCCCTTACATGAAGTACTGAGTGGAAGTATAAATCAAGCAGGAATGCGAACTCCTAAATAAAATACTTCTTTCACTCTTGAAGAGCTAGAAGACATTTTTAAGTTAAGAATGTGCTAAACATGCTTTTTAAAAAAAATTAAAATCTGATTTTAAATGTTACAAAAACAGAATGTTGTTTATCCCTAAGTAACACTGTAGCTCAGAAGACCTATTCTATAAAAAGGGAAAATGTTCTTATCTTTTGCAGTAAGAATTATAGATCTGTTCATCTAGGTGAGCTACAAAATTCAGGAGGAAAAAGAAAAACAAATTTCACAAAGAATGTGAAGGCTGATTTTTTTTCTAACAGTGCAGAGTAACCTGTTTCTGATCCTTCAGTATTCTAAATACGTACATTATACATGTCCAGAGAAGGGCAACAAGGCTGGTGAAGGGCCTGGAACACAAACCCTATGAGGACAGGCTGAGGGAGCTGGGGTTGTATAGCCTGGAAAAGAGGAGGCTCAGGAGTGACCTCATTGCTGTCTACAACTCCTACAGAAGGAGGCTGTAGCCAGGTGGGGGTTGGTCTCTTCTCCCAGGCAACCAGCAACAAAACAAGGGGACACAGTCTCAAGTTGTGCCGAGGGAAGTATAGGCTGGATGTTAGGAGGAAGTTCTTCACAGAGAGAGTGATTTGCCATTGGAATGGGCTGCCCAGGGAGGTGGTGGAGTCACCATCCCTTGGGGTGTTCAAGAAAAGCCTGGATGAGGCACTTAGTGCCATGGTCTAGTTGACTGGATAGGGCTGGGTGCTAGGTTGGACTGGATGATCTTGGAGGTCTCTTCCAACCTGGTTGATTCTATTTTATTCTATTCTGTTCTATTCTATTCTATCGGTTGCACTTTTCCTACTCTCTGACCTCCATTTTCATGCCTTTTACATTTCAGAAAACCAATCTTTTAAAACATTTGTTAATTTAAACAGGCATAAAGGAAAGCAGGTGGGAAACGAAAACAACAGAAGAATACTAATAAATTATGGATAATGCAATAAAACATTCTTGCTCAGTAGGGCCCCATACTTATATGTGTGTTGACTCTGTTCACTGTAGAAACCACCTTTAGTAAACCATGTCAGCAGTCAATTTGACTGCAGTGTGGGAAAAAGCACCTTGATCATTTAAACACTCCGAAGAAAAACACAAAATCTGAACCTCAAACCAACCAAAATTAAAGTAGCATTAGATGATTCCCAATCAACATTGATGATGATCCTTACATAGGTGAGGATGCCCCATGCGGACGTCACTTAACGTGAAGAAACACAAGAAGGACATGGAACTGCTGGAGCGGGTCCAGAGGAGAGCCACGAAGATGATCAGAGGGCTGCAGCACCTCTGCTATGAGGACAGGCTGAGAGAGTTGGGGCTCTTCAGCCTGGAGAAGAGAAGGCTTCGAGGAGACCTTATAGTGGCTTTCCAGTATCTGAAGGGAGTCTACAGGAAGGCTGGGGAGGGACTCTTTACAAGGTCTAGTAATGTTAGGACGAGGGGGAATGGGTTTAAGCTGGCAGAGGGGAGATTCCAACTGGATGTTAGGAGGAAGTTCTTTACAGTGAGGGTGGTGAGACACTGGAACGGGCTGCCCAGGGAGGTTGTGGATGCTTCCTCCCTGGAGGCGTTTAAAGCCAGGCTGGATGAGGCCTTGAGCAGCCTGCTCTAGTGGGAGGTGTCCCTGCCTATGGCAGGGGGTTGGAGCTGGATGATCCTTGAGGTCCCTTCCAACCTAAACCATTCTATGATTCTGTGATTCTATGATTCTATGAAACAGGAACCTCGCTCTGTTGTTCTAACATAGGGAAGTTATCCATCCTGGAGGACAGGTGGGAATTTCTCTTTTGCGATGGATATCAAAGTATAACATTAAAAAATACTAATAATCAATGATAATAAAACCATTTACAATTACTAGCAATTTATGGGACACTAGAATTCCTGATACTGTAGTGTTCCTTCAAACACTGTAAGAAAAGCAAATACGACACACAGAGTAAGCATATAGTAAATAAATTAAGTTCTTGAGCACCAATATTTATATACATTGAAATGATGTACTTTCCAGAGCTTTTGAAACATAAGCAGTATGTGCTGACAGATGTCATTTGACTTTAGTCAAAGTTACAAGCCTGAAGCCATCACAGAATTGGTTCCATGCATCCCTTAGGAAAGGTGTCAGTACAAAGCCAGAACTTCTGGCAGCTATCACAAAAGCTACGTGACAGTTGTGTTCTTTGCTATTCAAGCTGTTGCATGCCATTTTTCTTTCAGTATCTCAAACCTGCAGGAAATGTGGCATTCACTGCATCATGGGCATCACACACATGATTAAAAATAGCAGCAAAAAGAGAATGAAGTAAAACAGAAGCTGATTAATAAATAATCATATTCCTGACTGAAAAGCATGCACTCACGTCTTCAGCAAAAGAGAATACTACTTGCCTGTTAAGTCTAAGAAAACTAAGTAACAGCCACAGCACGGATAAAATGAAATGGTCCTCACAAAAGCAACAGCTTGAATCTCTCCCTCAAAACCTTTCTTGCTTGTGAAAGTAACCCTTTTTAATAAGCACGTGAAAGTAACTTTGTACTTTCTGGGCGATGACAGAGGTAGCTGAACAAATGCCAAATACCATTAAGAATCGTTTCCAAAAATCTTACATCCTTCCAAGATCTCAGAAATAGTTCTGTAAACACCAGAAGACTTTATGGAGCTGGAGTTCTGCTCATGGCAGCACCCAATCCTGGACACTCAGTTTAAAAAACAAAAGAAACAAAAACCCCAAACAGACAAACAAACAAAAAAAAAAGTTAATAACCTGTGATTTTTTCCCTCAAACTG
This sequence comes from Tricholaema leucomelas, assembly GCA_013400475.1. Classification (NCBI taxonomy): domain Eukaryota; kingdom Metazoa; phylum Chordata; class Aves; order Piciformes; family Lybiidae; genus Tricholaema lacrymosa; species Tricholaema leucomelas. Next base: position 35,394 of record WAAF01020110.1, read on the forward strand.
AATGAAAAAAGTCCTCAGAAGATACAAGTATCTCTGACGGTGGATGTCGTGTTCACACTTCAGCACTGATGTTGCAAATTAACTTTAAATATACATCTGTATTGTACTTGCCACCTTTGCATTAGAAAAAAACCAAAATGAAACCACAAACAGACAGCCCTTGTGCAGAGAATAAAATACTATTTGCAGGAAAAGAACTAGAAACTTGACAGTCTTTTTCTTCTTCTTCTTCTTCATTCCATATACTGTTTATATTAAGCATGACCCTTCTGGAAGATAATGGTTGACAGAGAGGAGAAAATGTCCTACATTTTAGGGCCATGATGTCAGGGGCCTGCTGTACAAAGACTAACAGTTGTATTACAGTCATTGCCTACTCTTGTTAAGCATCAAGTAACAGCGGAAAGATAACAGAAGTTTTCCGATTTCTTCTCAAGTTTCCAAATGCAGGCAATGCTCTGATAGCTGACAGAAGCACAAGGTAAAACTGTCTTTTGAAATTCTTAGCGAAGGAACCACCTTTTTTTCAGAATGTGTTCCCCTTAGCAGAAGCTATTTTCATTTAAATATTTTGGGGTGCTCAATGCCTGCAGAGCAGCTGTACTTTGTCACAGTTTGATGAAGCAGACCTGCTTTGACAGGGAACAGAGTTACTAAGGCCTGTCATTCATGTATGCTGAACCAGAGCAGGAGATCAGTCACTTTCTGTGCCTATGCCCTACTCTTCATAAATATTACCATGTGTTTGCAATTAGTTAGTGAGCTATTCTGGCAGTAAAGATTATTGAAGGCTGTTTTCCAGATGTGTTTCTTTTTTTTTTTTTTTTCCCTTTGCAAAACTGAGGCTTGGTCTTAGCATGTTTAATAAGAACACAGCCAAACAGCAGGGGCCTGTGCACATGTATCAAAACCACCTTAAATGGAAGACCTTACCTGCCTTCCCTTGCAAAAACTGGATGTGCTTTAGATCTACACAGTCACAAAATGCAATTGTGCACTACTATTTAGCAACTAGGACAAGCTTGTTTTAGCTGCTGTAGTGTTTAGAGTGTGCTCAGGTTTGAACATCTGCTCAGCTGAAATTTCATTGTGCTGTTTGTCTAATCAAGAAATTAAGTTAGTTAAGTATTCCCCTCCAAGATCTGTAAATATTCGCCCAGTTAATGCACTACCAGTTCTATCTCAAGTAACACACAGACATCAAAGTACTGCAATTCTGTTTACTATTTCACGTTACACAGTACCCAGATATCAGGCTAAATGCTTGTATCTCGTAATCACAAGTAGCTTGTTTTGTGAACAACAGTATAAAACCTGTATTGCTGGGTCAGTACAGGATTACACTTTCTTACGTCCACTCTACTATGAACAGCAGAAAGGCTACAAATTGTTTCACCGCTGTCCAGGAAACCAGCTGAAAATTCCTACCTGAAAAATGTCCAATTATCAGCATCTTTCTACACAAAGAGGTTCCCTTTATAAGCAGGTAGTACATGTTAATATAGTTACAACACGCTGACCTTTGATGTCAGCCACTCTAAACAGTTTACAAGCTTTAAGCCTCACTAGAATACAGCACAGTATCTCATTCACAGTTTACTATAGTGAAGGAATGCTTGCGGCGTGAAAGAACAGACAAGCAAACAAAAAGTAGCAGGCCAGGAAAATAATACGATAGCACAGCACACTCTGATTTCATATTGAATTTCCCATCCAAAATTCAGCTGTGGTCTTCCAACAGCATTTGCCACCTATGATTCACAGTTGCTAAGAGATGTAAATATGTAACAGATCAGCCATTCATCTGTCTGCCAATGGAGAATTACTGCATAGAGTATGTTTTCTAGTAATTATACAGCCCAGTTTTATGAATTCCAAGAAACAGAACCTCCCTTGGGAAACTATTTCTGATAGCAACAGAAGCAGTCTGATACTACAGTGTATTGCACTGGCACTTAAATAAACAAACCCCCAGTCTCACCACCAAAACCCCAAACCAAACTTGCTGAGTTTCCTATTGTTCCTCATTATTTTACCACTCCCTTTACTATCAGTGATGCTTACACTATGCATTTCTGTGCTTGCACATTCTTGTGCCATCATCACTTACCCAAAATGCTTACATCTAACCAACCCTCTTCAAGCATATCTGCACAAATACACAGTTCTGATATTTTTTGGTGTTTTTCTCTGAGTTCAATTCATTAATATCTATTAATGGCGAATTCACATCCTCAACAGCTTGGCAAAATATTTTCCCAGCTTACAGAAAAGATTGTTTACACAAAACTGTTTCTGTGTGGTCAGCTTGCCAGCCCAGCCCTTTACTTCAATTTCCCAGATGTGTGCTGGGAGTATGCAGCAGAGAGAGAACGGTCTCAGAGGTTCTTGGAGCATGTGGAAGATAACTTCCTGGCACAGATGGTGAAGAAGCCAACTAGGAAAAATGTCCTCCTAGACCTCCTGCTTATTAACAGAGAAAGACTTGTGAGTGATTATGAAACAAGGAGTAAGGGGGCAGGGGTGGGGGGAGAGCATCAGCAGAACTACCATCTTGGACTTCTGTAGTGCAGACTTTGGCCTGCTCAGGAGACTGATCGGTAGTGTCCCTTTGGACAGTGTCTTGAAGGACAAAGCAGTCAAGGAAGGTTGGACACTCTTCAAGGACATTTAAAAGCACAGAACAGGCTATCCCCATTTGCCAAAAGATGGGTCAGTTGGGAAGAAGGTTGGCCTGGATGAATAGAGAGCTTTGGCTAGAATTCAGGAACAAAAGCAGAGTTTATGACCTTTGGAAAAGGCAATGGGCCACTCAGGAGGACTACAAAAAAGCAGTGAAGCTACACAGAGAGAAACTTAGAATGACCAAAGCCCAGCTAGAACTCTATCTAGCTATTCCTCTAAAAGAATAAATGCTTCCATCAGGACATTAAAAACAGAAGGAGAACTATGGAGAATCTTCCTTATTGGCTGCAGAGACACACACAGTGACTAAGTATGAGGAAAAGAATGAGGTACTCAACACTTTCTTTGCCTCAGTCTTTAATAGCGGGATAAATTGTTTGCTGAGTGGCCAGCCCCTCAAACTGGAAGACAGGGATGGGGAACAGAAGGAGATTCTCTTAATCTAAGAGGAAATGTTGAGTGACCTGCTGAACCACCTCGATATACACAAGTCTATGGGGCCAGATGGGTTACACCCAAGAGTGGTGAAGGAGTTGGCAAAGTGCTCTTCATGATTATAAGCAGTCCTGACTAATTGAAGAGGTCCCAACAGACTGGAGACTAGCAAATATGATACTCATATACAAGAAGGACTGGAAGGAGGATCTGAGGAACTACAGACTTGTAAGTCTGACCTAGGTGCCAGGGAAGATCATGGAACAAATTGACAGTGTTCGGAGACACTTCCTTCAGAAGCCAGATGGTCTTTAGGTCCCTTGTCCTGACCTCTTTTTCTCAGCGTATCTATGGGAACAGTGTATCTCTCTATATGTCAATGCTGTGATTTGGATCAGGGAACAAATCAGGCTAAAAATAATCCAGTAAAAGAGAAAAAGAAGAAATCTTTAAAGCAAACCAGTTTTCCAATTTACTTCACCACATGGACGCACACCTACCAGTTAATTTATGTGATCTCTGGAGGTTGAAATAAGCAGCAAAAAGCAATGGCTGTGGTGTGGAATAGCACTGCTCAACAAGGCTATGCCCATGAAACTACATGGGCTTCCCAGGAAAAAAAATTTGCCTGACTGCTTAGAACTGCACTACATCACCTGTTCAGAGAGTCCTGTGATGCGTGCAAAGAAATACGCATTGATGTAAACAAGACACAGGTGAAATCAGGTGAAAGGGTCTGTTTTTATTCCGTATTCCAAATAAAGCAATGCTTATCTTCAGAAGTATAAGAAAGCAATATGTTGTCATAGCCAATGGAGTCACTGTAAGGATTTCCATCCTTCCTCTCTGTAGCATTTTTCTGTCACCTCAGCTATAGTCATGCAAGCAAGACCCAATGCCTTAGAAGTGTCCCAGCCTTTAGAAAAGAGGTTCTTCATTTAAAACCTCATCTTTTAATAACTATGATCTAAAAATAAAACAAAAACCTTGAGAAAAAGAAAGAAAATATTTTCCATTGATTCATTAAAATGTGTATATATTTGTTAATTGGGATCCAGGTGTCTGTGAATCATGTTGGTTACAGCAAACCTCTGACAGAGACAATATTTTCCAGTGATGAGACACCAAAATTAAAGTAAGTCACAATGGATTTATTAATATTTCTTAATAAAACTCAACCTGGGAAGCAGAACAGAACCCGAGGAAGGCCTGAGAACCTCCTTTATTTCTCATTACCATAAGATTAAAAATGTAGCTTGAAGGCCACAAAATGCAAATTTACTGTTAGAAGGAAATGTCACTTACATATGTTCTCCTCCGGGATGTGGTCAGTTGCCATTATTCTCTCTAACTCATGCCCTCCTCTGCTGGGAAGGAACCTAACCCATTCTCACTGTCCATCCCAGCCCCTGTTTTCTTATGATGAAATTCTCTCTCCCCTTCCATAACTCTTAGGGCCACTATATCCTTCCTCTGATTCTTTTATTCTTTTGTCTCTTTCAGCTTTGGTAGTAGTCTTTGCAATACTTTGTTCTGGATTCTATCAGACTCTTGACTACAGTGGCCCTTTCTCCACAGGCTTCCAAATAAAGGCCAGTGATCAGAGAATACCTACCCGACTAATTCACAGGATAATTGGCACAGACTGTCTTTCACACTTCTTCTCCCCAAAATACAGAACAAAAATATTAAGTATCATCTTTATGTAGAAATTTACTATTTTTAACTCTATTATAATGCAATCTCACAATTTTATTGATCAGACAATGTTACTGGTAAGCATACTTCCACCTAGTGACAATTTCCATTCACTTTTACTACTTTAAGCATTTATACTGATTCCACTGCTGTGAAGTCTCATTTCAGTTCCTAGAATTGTACCAAATACATAGTATTTGTAGTAGTACCAAACTCCCACTGTGATTCATGGAACTATATAGCATACTCAGACAAGAAGAGTTACCTTCCTTACCAGGATCATTCAAAAAGCATACTATCGATGAAGAGAATTTCAAGCCATTCCAAAGGAGGCAATTAAAATGAAATTTGAACAAATATTGACTTCAGATGTTGAAGTGGGATCAAAAGCCTTTCTTTAGTCCAACATCCAATTCAGTGATATTCACAGCAAAGATAAAATACGTGTTCAAAGATAAATAATAATATGACATGAACTGGCAGATTGCTGAAAAAATGATTGATAAACTTAATAAAATACATACAAGAGATCGATGAAAAGTCCACAAACTAAATAAATGCACTTTGCATCAGCTGAAACCAAGCACAGCACACAGTAATAGCTTCACCTCCTGGTAATAAAGGAATGAAGCATGTCGTCTCTCACCCAAAGATGAAAGAATGTTACAGAAAGAGCTTTGTGATTATTTAGCACAAAGTCATCTACGTCGTAAAGATGTACCTGTGCTCATTGCAAAACCTTTTCTGTGTTACACGGAAGGCAAACACTATGAGTCATCCAGTCATGATCCAGCATAGCTTACTGCTGACAATTTTTGGATAAAAAAAGACTGCATTGCTGGTCCTGCAGAAGTATCTTTGCTGCCTTTTTTTGTGCCTTGTGTTCCATGCTTTGACAATTTGTTAAGGAAACCTTGAGGATTTCATTGTACACTGTTCCTTACCTATACCTCATAATTCTCTCTTCTCTAGGACAGTATTTTCCTTAATACAGTAAGTGAAAATTCATTATGCAGTTTTGGAAAGGCTACTTACACTCTAAGCACTTTTGCTACTCTCTCTAAAGGATGGGGGAAAGGAAAACAGGAATTCAAGAAATAGCAGGCTGAGTCATCAAAGCACTGTCTCAAGGGATAAAACAAAGGCAGTGCCAACATGCAACAAAATCTTTACTATAATCAAGTTTCTTTTGGCCATCATTACTACTCCCCTTCCTTGTGCAGGCTAGAAGAATGACAGAGAAGCCTTGCAATCAATCTTCCTGTACAAGCTTGGATAGCATAGGAAAGAAAACCACATTTCTTCGAAGATTTAGATTTACCTTTGTGTTTACAGGAAGCCAGCCATGAAAAGCTAGGGGGAATGTAAAATAAACAGAACAAGAGGCTCATCTCCAGGTGAAAATCTGGAGAAACAGCATTCTCCAAGGAAGGCTTGTGGGACAAACAGGAAGAGTTTTACACTGAAGAGTGGGGGAAAGGCTGACATACATCTGCAATTTCTATAGCTAGTGCTAAAGAGCAGGTAAATCAGGCAGATAAGATTGCAGCAATGGGTAAAAAAACCCCATCAGTAAGCAAAGGATTGAAAGCCAGAACAAAGTCTTAAAGTGAATGGAAAAAAAAAATCATATAGGTAAAAGAAGTAATTGATAGAACTTCACCTTTCACAGGTATGATTTTGAGTGTTAAAAAAATCAAAAGCTACTAAAGTGCAATCCAGGCACTTCTGGGCTAGGATTTTACAGGCAAGACTTCTAAACAGATTTTAAAGGAAAGAATAATTAATATGCAGATAAATTGCAAACAAAACTAACTATAACATAGGTTCTGTAACAGTTCCATCATTTTTACCCAGTATCCTTCTCTAATAATTCTCACTTTGCAGACAATGTTTGCTAGCTTAACTAAAGCATTTGACAGGCAGGAAGCTATAGACAGTGCAGGATGAATCATCAGGTATTACAAGAGCAAGTAAAAAAAGAAATGACAGTAAATATTACTGTACTGCCAGGAGATCATTCGGGAGGTCTCACACAGGCTGGTGCTTGGACTAACCTTTCTTAATATTTTTACTGATACTAGAACAAATATTGCAAGGTTGATCCTGAAATCACTGAAACATGATGCAGAGTGATAGCGTGATGGAACGAATCAGTATCAAAATAATTACGTCACAGAGTTAGGGACTAAGACAAAATTCTGTGGGATACCAAGAGCTCATAGTTTAGTTGAGGTGAAGATGGATCTGAATGCCAGTAAAACACGGATGTGAAACAGAAGAATAAAATCCTTATCATATCGTGAGATGTTGCAGCATTGAACAGCTAGCACTGCTGTATATCTTACATATCACATATATTAAATAACGAAACCGAAAGTAGATGCAGAGAAAGGAACTGAGAGAGTGCTTGCAGAACACATGGAAACAACAGTTGCTTGTTTTCATAGCAAAGTTAAATTAAAGAGCTTTCATGTGTGCCCTTTGTTCAAGAAAAGTAAGCCCAGGATGAGAAACAACTGCTTGCACAAAAATAAATAGCTATTCATGAGCAGTAGATAAACTTATACTCAGAACTAAATATTCCTATCTGTTAGATCAAACAAGTCTTGGAACAGCTTTTCCAAGTGGAGTATCCAAGGCAAAAAAACATTAGCTGTTTTTCATGCAGACTTTGACAAGTTTAAGAAAGAGGCTGATATGGCACAGTGTCTTCAACAGCAGAAAACTGCTCAGTGATGCAGGAGGCTCCTTATAGTCCTAGGAAACCTGCTTTTTCCCCCTTCGGTTCAACAGCTCATAAAGAATTTAGACTTCCACTCTTCCCCTTGCAGCTGATCTCTGTTACAACTTATTGGCTGTGAAAAAGGAGCTCCTGAGACAGTACAGAAGATGGCCACCAGGAGCCATAGTGATTAACACCAGAATGAGGAGGAAATAAGAAGCCAACAATGTGTTTCACACTTCATCTTGCAGATGTAGACTCATCTAAGCAGGACATATCCCAGATGCGTCTTGCCTGACCAAGAAGATGACAGGCATGACATCCCTGCCACAGGGTCCTGGTTTGACTAAATTTCATAAGAGACTGGAAAAAATACTGGTCGAAAAAACCAGCACCAAACAGCTGGGAACAGAGGGGAATATGATTGTCCCTTTTAGCAGCAGTATTACATCAGTCTAACTGCAAAATGAAATCTAAACATGTACTCAGTGTGGACTGATTCACTGCAAGACCAGCTTGGGTGGCTCTTCTTAGCACTTACAGCACTCTGACCTCTGGGGAGTGTTGTTCAGTGACATGCAAACACTTCTCTGAATACCTAATGAGTTTATTAGCTGATTCCAGCACTCCTGCTGCAGATCTAGTTGCAGTGAAGACACACCTGAAGATGAAAATTCTTGGCTGTGGGTGACAGCACTTGGGCATGGAAGTGAAGAGGCTAAGGAAGAAGAGCTAGACCCTGTGAACCTTAAAGACCATTTTTACTCTCATCTAGCCCACAGCAACATAAAATCACTGCTCTAGAATGCATTGAACATAGATCTTAGTGTTGTAATAAAAGCTGTTTACAACCCCTTTTTCTTTGTAAAAGCACGCAGTTTACCTTTCAGAAACATGCATCGCATAAGTCTTCAGCCCATCCTACCCACGCAGCAGTGGGCTTCTGGAATAGAACTACTCTTATTTCTTCTTNAAAACACTGTTTTGACAAGAGGCAATTTCTGATTTGAAAGGCAAGTGATTTCAAAATTAAATAAAATGTTTCTCCCTCGTTCTATTCTTCATAAAAGCACTAACCTTTTGATGCAGCACAAGGGTTTACCTTACATTTCCATTTCTCTTTACTCCCACAAGGCCCAAGATAAACAGTACCCTAATAAAAGTTGATAGCATGGGCTCTGTTCAAGTGAAACCACTTTATAACTTGACCAAGTGTGTTCTCTGCCAGAAATGATTGCTTTTCCAGCTCAACACAAGAATGTTGCTCTGTCTTATGTCTGCTGGCAACAACTTTTCTGTTTATGGGTGGGCTAAAAAAGGAGGGCTCAAAGGCTAAGTTTAGGCCTCAGATAGTGGTGCTGGGATTAATATTTATTCCTAGATTTTACCATATCTCTCATACTGGCTTGTGAGGATGAGCAGACAAACAAGGAAGGTACTATTGCATATGAAACAGTTTAATAAGCTTCTATTTTTATTGTCCTTATACTTACTCATTACATTAAATCAAAATCAGATCTACAAGAATGAAACCACAAGGAGGTATGATTGGTTTAGCTTCTTATTAACAATCCCACATACTCTCCTATCAAAGTCACTGTATTCTCATAGATTTCTTGTAAGAAGATTCCTTGGGCCTTGATCCTTGCTGGTCAATGCAATGCCAAAACCAGCACTGTAACTGGTTGTGCTAGTTTGAGCCTAGTTAGAATGTTTTGGTGAGAAGAATTATATCATAGGCTGAGAAATGAAAACAATGGTGATGTCTACTTCCCTCACAGCCTTGCTGAGATGTGTAGAAAGGAAAAGCAAAACATTAGATAAAGTCAGTTCGCTTGGGCACTTCGCTCTGGGCTGTGCTCTCGGCTCTTTGCCTGCTGGGGAGCTGAGGCTGCTGGCTGAACTCCATCTTGCTTTCTAACCTCACCCTCCATTTGCTTTGGCTGATTCACCTTTGCTTCTTAATCCTCTTGGCTGAACCTCCATTCTTCCTTAGGACTGGGGTAAGGTTGAGAGGGGTAAGGGGAAGTTGAGGGGGTGGTTGAGAGCCCCTCCTGGGGACTCAGCTTTCTGGGAGGGGAGTTGTGTTTCTGTATTACCTTTTTACCTTGTGTATTTCTGTCTATAACTGTATATACTGTAAATATCTGCTTGTAAATTGTGCCAGCTGCAAATATAAGCTTCGTTCAAATTTCCAGAGCCATCTGAGTCTAGTTTGGGTGATTTCTAAAGTGGGGGGGGGCGGGGGACACCCAAACCATCACACTGGTGAGTGCTTCCCAAAGTACCACAGTGCTAGCCTTTAATGCAGAGAGGGAAAATGGCTCCTCCCGAAAGACAACAGCGTGCAAGCTTAAGAGGTACTGCTTCAGGACACCCTGCAGTGCATCCACCAGGGAGACTAGTCGTGGAACATGCTGCCACTATTCCCTGTATCTCTAACACAGAGTAAAAACTAAAATTAAGCTATCCCCTTATCTTGCACACAAAGGCAAAGTGCCTCAACATTAAGCTATATACTTCAAATGCATTCATGGGAATTCTAATTCTAGTTCTGACCTATACTAGAAAATCTAGTATAGGTCAGAGCGTTTAAGTCACGGTTACACTTCACCACCTGAAACTTTCTGTAATTATCAAACAGCCTAGAATATAAACTGAATCATGCTACACAGCCACACACCATTTATTTTCCTGCCCATACATTGCTGCCCTCGCTTTGACAGAAAATCATTTCTTTTCTTCGCCCCCCACCCCCCAGTAAAACCCTGTTGTAGGCAATACAATCTGGAATTGTGGAATCTCGCTTCAGTTGCCATGCAATTTATTGTTGTGCAGCACAAACTTCTGATCACTGAGAAGAAGGGCATAAACTATTGTGTGAACACTTACATAAAGAAGTAACCCCTTCTGCAGTCTCAACAAACCCAGCTTTAACCACAGATTAAACTCAGCCTGCTCACGTGGCTCTGACCAGGCAGCAAGCAGTATAGAAGGCCATCAGGCTGAAGGGTGCACATAAAAGATTTTTGTTTGCTATTGTGCTTAGGACTTTTATGCCACATGCTTAATAGTTGCAGCTTCACTTAATGGTTTCTACCCTTCTGTTCTCTGGTATCCCTGCCTCGGCATGGGTCACTTGTGGGCCACAGTTCTTGCAGGGTGTTCCTAGCCTCATCTGGGTCACCTTTGGATTGTGCTCTTATGGAGGTGTTCCACATCAGTGTGGTCTACCAATGAGGCTCTCAGGAGTGGTCCAGCACCACTGCTGCCCACTTCTACTTACAGCCTATAACATATGTGTCCAATCTATTACCCTTGACCCTGCAAAGTACTCCTTTAAACCTGGATTGCAGGAGTTAACATCATCACAGTTTGAACATATTTTCATTAGTGACCTTTTGGAGCAGAAATATTTTAGGAAAAAAATGGCAGAGAAGTTGCAAGAAAAGTGATGGATGTGTAACAGGTTAATGCATGCTAAATGGCTTAACCTGCCTGTTTCTCCCCGACACAGAAGTAAGCGAAAGTACCACACAAAAAATAACTCCATGATGAGATAAAGACTTGAGATAAGAGTTTAATATAAGATAACATTATCGTAATGCACAATTAACTTAGCTCAGCCGACTTACAGAAGAAGCACAGTGAAATGTAGGAAAGGAAAAAAAAAGGAACAGAAAACCAAAACCAGCAGGCTACCCAACTTCCACCCACCTTGCTGCCATCTCTGCAGAAAGGAGCCAACTGAGAGTGGAAGGGGTGGAGAATTCTAGAAGCCCAGTTTGGGCCTAGTGGATTTTATACTAATTCTACCTGATTGCCATATACATAGATATATATGCTCTTATAAATAGGAATTGTCTCTAAACTTCCAATCAGTGTACATTGCCCTCATTTTTTACTCCCGAAAAGGGGCAAGAGTCGATTCTGTTCTACAGAACTGGGTGAGCTCGTGACCCAAACTGGAACAGAGATGAAAGCCTAGCACAATTCAAATAAACATCAGCCTTCCTAAACTGATACTTGGAGGTCTTCATTTAGTTTAAACAGTTTAATTCCAAGTCCTTCTGTACTACTAAGCTTAGTAATAAAGACTATCTTGGAGAAGCCATCCTCATATAGGCTTATAAGAAGGAGTTCTTTTAAACCAAGTTCTTCCTGAGCACAAATCTATCAATATCTTCTCTCAATTGTCTCCAGAATTTTTTAACTGGTTACACCATAGAGCTTTTATTGCAAATGAGAAACATGGAAGAATTTACTTTAGGTATGCTAGTTTGAAGCTAGCTAGAATGTTTTGGTGAGAAGAACTAGATTACAGGCTGTGAAAGGAAAAGAAGAGTGATGTCTACTTCACTCATAGGCTTGCTGAGAGGCATAAGAACAAGAATCCAAATATAGATAAGACACTTCTTGGGGCATTGCCAGAGCTGCATTTCTGTCTCTAGCCTCTCTGCCATTTCTCTAATTAATCCACTTTGCTTCCTAACCCCCTGGCCAAATCTCCATTCTTCCTTGGGACTGGGGTAAAGTTGAAAGGGGTGGGAGAAGGTGTAAAGGCAGTTGGGAGCCCCTCCTGGGGACTCAGGTTTCTGGGAGGGCTGTTGTGTTTCTGTATTACCTTTTACTTTGTATATTTCTGTATGTAACTGTATATACTGTAAATATCTGCTTCTATATTGAGCTAAGATGTAAATATAAGCTTCATTCAAATTTCCAGAGCCAGCTGAGTCTAGTCTGGGTGACTTCCAAAGTGTGTGGGGGTGGGGAACAGCCAAACCATCACATTAGGCAAAAAGACTATTTGCAGAATGAAGAAGTATTACAATCTTATGAGAAGAAGCTCCAAATTTAATACCAGAAAATGAAAAGACTATAAAAATGTATTCATAGAAAATAAGATCTAGAGACCTAAAGGAAGCACAGCTTCCAAAAAGAAGTTGTGTCAGAGAAAGAGGAATTTGTATTTAAACTGTGTTTTTCCAGGGGGCTTTTCATGCACAATAACTCAGCAAAATACAGCAAAAGATACTTGCAGAGGAAAGAAAACCAGCAGAGTAATAATAGAATACTAAAATTTGAGAGACACAAAGATAAAAGTGGTAGAAATATTTCTGGTCTCTGAAGTATTTTTAAGGTAGGGAGAATATTTTTTTTTAACTGAGAAATTACAAGGATTTATGATGGTAAAATGAAGCCTTATTTTAGAGCAGCACATTTTCTGTAAGAGGTGTCAGAAACTGCTGGAAACAGAAGTGACTTGATCTAATCTCATCACCATACTAACAATACTAGCAAATAGAAATATATATATATATTTTTTAATGGTATATTTCTTACCCAGAAATAAGTAAATGTTTCAAGAGTATTTAAACAGATACATGTGGATTTTTAGCTTGTTTCTTGTGTGGTGGTTTAGGTGTTCCCTGCCCCCACACACTTTAGAAATCACCCAGACTAGACTCAGCTGGCTCTGGAAATATGAATGAAGCTTATATTTACAGCTGGCACAATATACAAGCAGATATTCACAGTATATACAGATATAGACAGAAATATACAAGGTAAAAGGTAATACAGAAAGACAACTCCCCTCAACCACCTCTTCACCTTCCCCCTACCCATCTCAACCTTACCCCAGTCCCAAGGAAGAAATGGAGGTTCGACCGGGGGGGTTAAGAAGCAAATGTGGATCAGACAAAAGAAAAAAAATGGAGGGTGAGGTTAGAGAGTAAGATGGAGTTCAGCCAGCAGCCCAGAGCTCCCCAGCAGGCGAAGTGAAGAGCAAAGTGATTTTATCTATGTTTTGCTTTCCCTTTTTTAACACATCTCATCAAGACTATGACTGAAGTAGACATCACTCTTGTTTTCATTTCACAGCCTATGATCTAGTCCTTCTCACCAAAACATTCTAGCTAGCTTCAAACTAGCACATCTAGGGATTTTTTTTTAAGCTAATAACATCAATATGATTAGATTGGCCATAGGAAAAAAAAAAATGTGTATTACCATTCCAGATCTACTCACACTTGAATCACAAGTAACTTTGGTAAAGTCAATGTCAGTACAAAAAAACAGTGGTTATAGATACCCTAAATTTTTAAACTCAGCTTCTTGCTGATACACTGTTAAGAGTTTGCTAGTCAATGCTGTTAAGCACCATACGCCCATCTACACAGCTGTGATTTCTGCAGTGTTGATTATATAATGATTTTGCAAAAGCAGACCAACCAACCACCAAATTTCTCCATTGTGGATGGAACAATTTTTTTTTTTTGTAAAAAATGCATGCCTATGACAGCATAAGAAGGGCTGTTGGAGCAGTTGCAGATGGTCACAAAGATGATCAGAAAGACTGAGCATCTGAGAAGATGCTCTGTGGTAAAGGGTTGGACTTGATGATCTGTGAGGTCTCTTCCAACCTTGATGATACTGTGATACTGTGAAGACAGACTGAGAGAGCTGGGGTTGTTCGGCCTGAAGAAGAGGCAGCTCCATACAGGTACTGCAGTACTTAAAGGGAGTCTACAGGAAAGATGAAGAAGGACTTTTTACAAGGGCATGTAGTGATTGGACGAGGGCTAATGCTTTGAAGTGAAAGAGGGTAGATTTAGATTAGATGTAAGAACAAAATTCTTCAGTGTATGGATGGTAAGATACCTTGGAACAAGGTGCCCAGAGAGGTTATGAATGACCCTGTTCCTGGAAGTGTTCAAGGCCAGGTTTAGGCATTCAGCAGCCTGGTCTAGCAACAGGTGTCCCTTCCAATACAAACCATTCTACGATTTAATTACATTTACACTACATATGTAACACACAGGAGTTACTAAGTTCACCTATTCTTCGCAGCTGAAGGATGCTCAGCTTCATCAGGTATACAACTTTATGAGACCAGTCTCTTATTTCTCTGATTAACAGGTATAGAAATACTCCCAAAGTAAGAACTATTGCTTGGTGTGAGAAATATCTTGATGATGCTCACGTACGTATTTCATCTAGCACAGTATTTGCTAAAAACACTCTGCATCACAAAGGCCATAAATACATAAAAGTCTAGGGGAGGAAAGCTGGGAAAAAAACAACTGCTTGGAAGAAGAAATGACCCAAAAACTTTCCTAAGGTATCAACTGTGTGTTTGAGAAGTGCTGGAACATGTTCAAAGCAGAGCAATAAAGCTGGTGAAGGGTCTAGAGAATAAGTCTTATGAGGAACAGCTGAGAGAACACAGATTGTTTAACATGGAGAAAAGGAGGCTCAAAGCAGCTCTTACCACTGTCTTTCTCCAGCTACTTGAAAGGAGGTTATAGTGTGGTGGGAGTCAGTCTTTTCTCCCATGTAACAAGTGACAGGATGAAAGGAAATGGCCTCAAATTGCAGAGGAGGTGGTTTTGAAATTTTTTTTTCACTGGAAGCATTGTCAAGCACTAGAACAGGCTGCGAGGGAAATGGCTGAGTCACCATCCTTGGTGGTATTTAAAAAACCACGCAGGCATGGTGATTAGGGTTGGTTTAGTGGTGAACTTCCTAGACTTAGGTTTGCAGTAGGACCTGATGATAAGGGTCTTCTCCAACCTAAATGATGCTGTGATTAAGCTTTTGTTAAGTCTTGCTGTATAATACACACAGGCTTCACAAAGGACAAAGGTACATTTTCTATTCCTTTTCTGCTGGATTAAAAAAAAAAAAAATCCTTTTCTCTGAGATGAAGAAGCTGTCCCTGAAATCAAAGCATTTATTATTTCTAGAATGCATTGTTTAACTTTGCTTATCTGAGAATAAATACCAGTTCAACCAAGGGTTTGAAACCTATTAGCTACATTTACAGTCAGCAAAGATGGTTATGAATATGTAAGATGAATGTTCCTTGAACTTGATTTGATACTTGTTAAGTTCAGAATTGAAGTTACGACTTACACTGCTCTCAATAGTTGACTGAGAGTTTAATAAAATAAAATACAAACAAACAAACCCCTACAAAACATAAGTTCATATAGCAAATAACAAATACCACTTCTAAAACTTTATGTCACAAGAAGTCATGCAGTTCAAACTTAAATACAAGATCCACCTGTTTGATAAAACAATAGAATCTTAGATTCATAGAATGGTCAGGGCTGGAACAGAACTCCAAGGGTCATCTAGTCCAACTCCTCCCCACAGTCAGCAGGGGCATCCTCGACTGGATTGGGTTGCCCAAAGCCCTTTCCAGCCTCACCATGAATATCTCCAGGGATAGGCCCCTACTACCTCCTTGGGCAAGCTGTTCCAGTGCTCCACCACCCTCATAGTAAATAACTTGTTCCTATCATCCAATCAAAATCTGCTTTTCCCTGGTTTGAAGCCATTGCCCCTTGTCCTGTCACTGCAGGCCTTCATAAGCAGTCCTGCTCCATCCTTCATGTAGACCCCTTTGAGCACTAAAATGCTGCTATGTCTCCCCGGGCCCTTCTTTTTCTCCGGGTTGAACAACCCCAGCTCCCTCAGTCTGTCTTTTGTAGCAGAGGTGCTCCAGTTTCCTGATCATTTTCGTGTCTCCCCTCTGGACCTGCTCCATCAGGCCATGTCCCTCCTATATTAAGGGCTCCAGATCTGGATGCAGTACTCCAAGTGAGGTCTCACCTGAGCCCAGTAAAATGGCAGAATCACCTCTCTGGATCTGCTGACAATACATCTTTTGGTGCAGCCCAGGATGTGACTGGCCTTTTGGTCTGCAAGTGCACACAACTTCCCTTATAATACCATCTTAGCACAAACAACAAAAAAAGCCCAAGTGAAAACAGTAGAGGGGAAAGAGATAGATAGCAAAGAAATGTGAAGGAAAGACTATACACACCACTTCACATGACTCATAATAAACTCTCCTGTAGAACTACAGTTAAAATCAAAGATGCTGAGCACCTTTAGAGCATATAACACACTGATGATGCCAGCTGGCTTTTTTTGGAAGGGTGAATTGTATTTGTAACACTGAAGTCATTTGGGAAGCAAAAGATATAGCAATGCAGTCTGTGTTTTCCTGTTGTATATAGTGATGCACACTTACTGATTCTGCAAAATGTTATGGCAAACTTATACAACCTGAGCATCTCTTCAAGGTACATAGAGATCAACCCCAATAGTATCTCCAGTCATGGAGTATCACTGTTAAGCTGTGATGACAGGATAAAGCCAAGACACGTTTGCAGGAGACAGAATTACAAACGAAGCTTCTGAACACATGCTGTAAAGCAAGGCTGAAAGAAAAGTTGACCTTTACTTTTCTTACAGAACCAGATTTCTTCAATCCTGAGTAACTTACCAGATAAGCAACTTCTTCATGGAGAAGAGCACAGGACAAAAAGAAACAAGGAGTCCCATTCCACCAAGACTTCTTCAGCCTTTTTTCTAAGAGTATTGTTTGTATTACAGCATCTGAATGTTTTCTGCAGGACTTCGCAGTAACGCTAACCCTTTGCACGCTGATGCCTCAAAGAAGAAATGTAGAACTCTCTATGGGACCAACGTTTTCATGGGATATCATTTCATGAATTTAAAATAAGAAGCAGTGCAAGACTAGTTCATAACAATGTTAAATCGTTTGAACAAAAGTGAATTTATGGCTTTAACCAGCATTTTAACTATTTTAAGATGCAGGATCCCACAAGGAAGAATGTAAGAGAGAAATATGATTTTCATTTTTTTCCCATTTTAATTATTTAGCTTTTCCCCAGTGTCTGTTCTCTGGTATTTCCTGGTCCTTGAGCCAGTTATAGAATCATAGAATCATAGAATCAGTCAGGGTTGGAAGGGACTACAAGGATCATCTAGTTCCAACCCCCCTGCCATGGGAAGAGACACTCTACCATAGATCAGGCTGGCCACGGCCTCATCTAGCATGGCCTTAAAACACCCCCAGGAATGGGGCCTCAATGACCTCCCTGGGCAGCCCCTTCCAGGCTCTTACCACTCTCATGCTGAAGAACTTCCTCCTCACGTTCAGCCTGAACCTACTCACCTCCAGCTTTGCTCCATTCCCCCTAGTCTCATCACTACCTGATAGCCTAAAAAGTCCCTCCCCAGTCTTTTTGTACGCCCCTTTCAGGTACTCTAAGGCCACAATAAGGTCACCTCAGAGCCTCGTCTTCTCCACACTGAACAGCCCTAACTCTTGCAGTCTGTCCTCATAGCAGAGGTGCTCCAGCCCTCTGATCATCCTCTTTACATTATTCCATATAAAATATGAAGATTGCTTTTTAGTTTCAAACACATTAAAGTGGAAAAGGACAGATCTCTTTCCTAATGTGTTGTTTTGGGGGGTTATTTATTTATTTATCTTTTTATTTATTTCTAAAAATATCAAAACTATCACAATCTGAGGCAAATAAAATTATTTTTTGAAAGAAAATCATGGCTTCCAGTGCATCCTCCATATTGAGGTTTTTCTCCTGCAATATCTGTTCACAATTAAAATCTATTGTATGCAGGATCAGGACCTAAATTCTTGCAATGATTTATATATATATCACAGTGTCACAGTATCACCAAGGTTGGAAGAGACCTCATAGATCATCAAGTCCAACCTGTTACCACAGAGCTCAAGGCTAGACCATGGCACCAAGTGCCACATCCAATCCTGCCTTGAACAGCTCCAGGGACGGTGACTCCATGAGCAAGCAGTGTGCTCTTGTGGCAAGGAAGGCCAATGCCACTTTGGGGTGTATTAGGAGTGTGGTTAGTAAGTTGAGGGAGGTTCTCCTTCCTCTCTACTCTGCCCTACTAAGGCCTCATCTGAGTATAGTGTCCAGTTCTGGGCCCTCCAGCTCAAGAGGACAGGGAGCTGCTTGTGAGAGTCCAGCACAGAGCCACAAAAATGATTAAGGAAGTTGAACATCTTCCTAAGGAGGAGAGACTGGGGGAGCTGAGGCTCTTTAGCTTGCAGTGGAGACGACTAAGGGGTGACCTCATTCATGTTTATAAATATCTAAGGGGTGAGTGCCAGGAGGATGGAGCCGACCTCTTCTCAGTGATGCACAGTGACAGGTCAAGGGGCAATGGGTGGAAGTTGAGGCACAGGAGGTTCAATGTGAACCTGAGGAAGACTTTTTTTCACTGTGAGGGTGACAGAGTACTGGAACCAGCTGCCCAGAGAGGTTGTGGAGTCTCCCCCTCCGGAGATATTCAAGAACTGTCTGGACACATTCCGGTGTGATCTGCTCTAGGTGATCCTGCTCTGGCAGAGGTCTGGACCAGATGATCTTTCAAGGTCCCATCCAGTCCCTGACATTCTATGATTCTATGACCTGTATGAGGGCATAGAGTGCACTGTAGGCAAGTTTGCTGATGACACCAAACTGGGTGCAGTGGCTGACACACCAGAAGGCTGTGCTGCCATTCAGTGAGACTTGGATAGGCTGGAGGGTTGGGCAGGGGGAAATCAAATGAAATCCAACAAGGGCAAGTGTAGAGTCTTGCACCTGGGAAAGAACAACTCCAGATATCTATCAGTATAGGTTAGGGACTGACCTTCTGGAGATCAATAAAGGGAAAAAGGCCCTGCAAGTCCTAATGGATAGAAAGTTGACCATGAGCCAGCAACGTGCTCTTGTGACCAAGAAGGCCAATAGCATTCTGAGATGTATTAGAAGGGTTGTGGTTACAAGGGTGATAGAGTTTCTCCTCCCCCTCTATTCTGCCCTGGTGAGGCCAGTCTGGAATATTATGTCCACTCCTGGGGCCCTCAGTTCAAGAAGGACCTCAGGGAACTGCTTGAGAGAGTCCTGCACAGAGCCACCAAGATGATTAAGGGAGTGAGCCTGAGGCAGCTGGGGCTCTTTAATTTGGAGGAGAGTGAAGGGTGACCTCACTAATGTATATAAAGAGTGAGTGCCAAGAGGATGGAGTCAGGCTCTTCTTGGTGATGCCCAATGAGACGACAAGGGGCAATGGGTGTAAGTTGAGATATAGGAAGTTTCATGTAAACATGAGGAGGGATTTTTTCACTGTAAGGGTGACAGAACACTGGAACAGGCTGCCCAGGAGGATTGTGGAGTCTCCTTCTCTGAAGATATTAAAAAACCACCTGTAAGCATTCCTGGGTGATCTGGTATAGGTGATTGTGCTCTGGTAGGGGGTTTGGACTCAATGATATTTCAAGGTCCTTTACAACCCCTGACATTCTGTGATTCTATGATCCTGTGATCACAGCCTCATGGAGTGCTTCTGTATGGCACTGATTGAGGCTGTGCTTTACAGGAATGTAATCACAGCCTTGTCCCCACACACGGGTGAAAAACATAAACTCTCATTTTGAGCCCAAGCTATTCCCAAAAGTCAAGCCAGAAGATGGATTTTGTTCCCCAACACCAAATGCTTACTTACTACTTAGTAATAAAGAAGAGATGGATCAAACATTAAAGGCAGTGGGGTTATACATATGTAGTTGTAGCATAACACACCATTCTCAATAGCACATAGAATGTGAGGTTTATACTTTGACCTATATCCAGGCTGAAATTGCAGAGCTAGTAGATGTTTGTACATATGCACATGCATGTATAATGGGATGCTGGCATACATGTAGGTTATGTTTGTGTATAGGAGAGTAGGTGCATGGGTCTATAGATGAGTGGGTATTTGCAGATATGTGCATGCAAGTACATGTGGGTATGGAGACACCTGAGTACAGGGATGTACAGGTTACTGTGTGCTAGTGCTTGTAAGTGCACAGGGATGTACAGTGTGAAAATTTATGTGGGTTTGTACAAGTGTGTGATGGAGTTTCTGTATGGTTGGTTGATTCTATGATTCTATGTGCGCATAGCAGTATGTATAGGTCCATATGTGCAGACTATGTAGGGGGGTTTGCTGAGGTCTGAGTTTGTGCAGGAAATACGTGTGTGCCTGCAGAGGTGGGGTGTCATAGTGAAGTGTAAAGATGCATGTGCAGATGAAAAAGTATAGGGGTGCTTGTGCAGGGTTTTGTCTGTACTGATGGGTGTCAGTAGGTAAGTGTGGAAAGGTGTGTGTTTGTGTGCACACACTAAACATCATCCAAGCATATGCAACGTAGTACTTAACAGAACACACATTTTCCATGCAGAAGGCAACTTTCAAATAAGGACTTCTGTCAGAACTTAACACTGACTTATACTTAGATCTAATTTAGAGTTTGCTGTGATTTCCATGTCTTCTACTTCACCACAGTCTGAAGAACTAAATACACACTTGGAGGAGCCATGAGTCTACAGACTAAGTATTCATAGACATCCATCGACACAGATCTAAATAATTTCACAAGAAAGCTGTGAGCAGTCAGTATCTTTGGGAAACTCCGCAGCCTTAGTGTTTCTAGTTTAGAGCCTTCAATTTGCCTTGGATTTATTCAGAAAGGAGATAGCCTACATTTTCCAGCACTGATGTAATTTTGTAATATACCGTGGTTAAGGCAGAACTGTCTTCTGAGAAGGTGTTATGTTGTGCTTTCTAGTTTGATTTATTAGACTGCCAGATAGCCTGCAACATGTAACTGAGACCTTATGATAAAAATATATCAAACTGAAAATTTTGTAAGTATTCCCTCTAAAACGAGAAGAAATACCTGGATTTTAATTCACTTGATGTTACAATTAAATCTCATTTCTAGGCTTTAAATGTATCATATCAAGAAAATCGACCACCCAAAGCCCATTTAGGAAGAAAATACAGTATTTCAACTCGGAGGGGAAACAAGAGTAGAGAAGCTGTACTTTCAGTTGTGTATTCAAGAAAAAGAAATAAAGACAATGTTGAAGACAGCACTGCTTCCAACCCCAGTATTTTTCAAGGGGAAGAAAACCAGAGATAAAACCAGGGGAAGAAACTGGAGATGTGTTTCTAAAAATATGTCTGTAAGAATCTCAGCATGGTACAAGAAGTGAGCACAGGAACTACACTGAAACTCTCAGCAGGCAGTTCCACTTGCATAACTTTGGCAGCTATTAAATCATATATAATGTCTTAATCAAAACCCCAAAATAATTACTGACCTAAGTCACAAAGCAGAAAATCTACCCTGTCTTGCTTTAACCCTTAAGTGTTTTCAGCTATCAGGCAGTTCTTGTACAGCAACAGGGACAAGAACAGGATGTTTACCACAGAACACCTGCAGCCACTTCGACTGGGATTACTTCACAGGGTTGCACCTCAAGGAACTCCAGGTGCAAAAAGATCTACTCTGCCAGAAGTACAATGTGGTTAGACGTCCACTCTTTACAAGCTATGATAGCTCTTGAACGGAATTTTCTTCAGTTATCTCCCCACACCGTTTAGCAGCCTGCAGCTGAATGTCTTTCTGAGTTAAAGGTTGTTTTTTGGTATTTAACCCCTCCTGGAAAGTCTAAAAGCCCTTTAACACACAGGTCTGAAATAAGATGTACTACTTATTCCACTTAACATCTTTCAGAGAAAACTCATGAAAACATACAACTGACAACATTGCATCAGATCAAAGGACTATTTAGCTAAGTGTACTGTCTCTAAGAATGGCTAAAAGCAGATTCCTATATGGCACTTCTCCTTGACAGTCTTCAAACTGTTTTCAGGCTCAGGAAGTTCCTGAGGTGGAAATTCAGTAAACTCCAGCTGATTCTCTTTGATGACCCTGACAAAAGCTCTCCTTGAAACTATAATTTGGCAACTAGAATCCTTTGGCAACTGGTTCCACACCTCTATTGCTAGATGCGTAAAGATGCATCTCCTCCTTGGTAGGATTTCATTCCTAGCAGCTTTATTTGATGTCCCTTAGTTATTCTAAGCCAGGAATGAGCTAGATTATTTTTAATGTTTCTTTAAAAAGGGAAATGTGGTCATAAAGAGAATTTTTCAGGCAGAAAAAAAGAAAATTAACAAAGTGGGCCTGTGGTTAATGCCATTTTGATACAATAGTTGTAGAAACTATGCACATATTAATGAATAGCATGCTCTAAAAAAAGAAACAAACAAGGAAACAAAAACAAAAAAACCCAATCAACAAAAATACCTGCGCCATTCTGTTATCAAAGAAAAGAAGAAGATCACACCATTTCCCCTGTGTGCTCTGCAACAGTACTTCACTAAAATTAGAGAGAAGGTGAGGTGTCTCTGTGTGCTCTGAAGTGAAAACTAGATTAACTTCTTTTAGCAGAGAGGAAAACCTAGTAACTAAATCTTGGGCAAAGAGTCAAAAAACACATTAAAATACAGATACAGAAAATGCACACTGATGATATCCATACTTCCCAAGAGCAAGACATACCTCAAAGCCCATAATGGTTCAAATATGGAACAAGAGTACTTAAAACTTTAATGTAATAAAATATCAAGTAATTTTTAGGGGGGAAAAAAACAAAACCAGAACTTTCCCTCCCCTTTGGACTGATTCCTGGCGCCACTGGTTGAGCAAGGAACCACAAGCATAGCATATTTACAGCAAGCTCTCCAGATTGTGCTGCAAGAGCCAAGAACCTTTTCTGTAAACTGAGGCCCCAATCCACCCCACAAACTTCACATTGCAGCTATATGCATTTAATAAAACTCCACGTTTTTATTTTTCTCATTACATTGTTTATATTACTCTGCATTAATTTCCTCTTTGTAAAATCCCCTTAACTGCTCATAAAATTGCCTCAGAAAGAAGTAAAATGATCCAGCTTGGAGATCAAGGAAGAGAAATGGGTCCATTTTTCACTAAAGACATAAAGAACAGAGAAGAAAAATAATGCATCACTGATTGCTGTATGATGCCTGCCACCAGATAAAATTCTGGACTTCTGCATTCTCAGATTTTCCCCAAAATAATACAGGATAGTGTTTGAGAGAAGGCACATTCAGTCATATTTTAAAAGGTCTTCCTAAGCAAAGAAATGCAGGTATGCCTTATGAAAGTTCAGTCAGAACAGGGAAACTATATACAACCAAACTTCTATACGCCTCACAGGTCTGAACAACCCAGTCAGACATCCTCAGCTATGAAGATACAGAGAGATACATCCCTATGAAGCCTAACACAAAGACGGAATCACTCACATGAAAAATGAGGTAAGGCGTAAATAAGTACCATGGTTAAAAATAACTGCCACGATCCATAAATCAAGACAAAAAGCCTTAAAACTTAGATTTGTCATAAAGGAATATGCAAGCAGCAGAGATTAATGTGTTCAAATAGCTATTCCATACAGAGATTTATCCATAAATCCCTATTATCACAAATCTTTTCCAAATTAGGGGGAAAAAAAAAAGACAACAACAACAAAAAACCCCACAACAACCCAAAATTTAGACTGATGACAAGTCCACTTGGCATGAGATACCATAAATATTGAAAAGTTTCCCATTTCTTTTTTTCTTTCTTTTTATTTTTTTTAAGCACAAATATAGTGCTTTTATGTTTTCATTTAAGTAATCGCTTCCAGGTTCCATGCAGACCCATCCCCATGAGTAAGAATAAAGTCTGCTAATACGAGCAAAAAGGATAAGGCTGCCTTTTGGCAGAAGTATTATTTTTGTGCAGTTAGACTTTTGGATTCCTACCACTTCCCTTGTTGGCTTCTATTCTTCCACTCATCCATACTTGAGTACATACCAGAGCTTTAACTTGTGCAGCCAAAGAACCTCCCTCCAAGGAGTACATTCGGGGAGAGAAAAAAGACCAGTAAAAAAAAAATAAATAAATCAATTTTGCTTTCCAATGCTGTGTAACAAACAAGCCACAAAAGTTCTTTGAGTCAGCAGAAAACAAAATGTGAATTACTGTTTATCCCTTAGCAATGTTCTATCATCTGCCCAGAAGGGAAGCTAGAACACTCACTGGAGTTCTGCCTACGCTGCTCTGGCTGTGTTGACTCTCCTTGTTTGGCAAGTCACCATATGTGTTTCATGGGAAGCTTTAAAATCATATCCCAGAAAATCGTTAATTAGAATATGGTTACTGAAAACTTGTCATAGAACACAAATCATTCAACCTGAACCACTGAAGATATCCAAAAATCGGTAATCACCAAAATACATTGCTACAAAACCTCTGTTCTTCTCCTCCACGCTGACTCATACGATGCTTAAACTGCAAAAAAAATGACTGGAGTTCACTTTAGATTCATAGCTGGTAATTTCAAAACTAATGATGCTGCACACCTCCATTTTTGAATAAGCCACAGGACATATTCTTAAGGAGGCCTGAGCTTTGGTGAGTGCACTCAACAGCTTCATGAAACTCGGCTTTTCTCTGAAGAGCCCTTAGGTGAGTAACAGAAAGAATTTTTTAGTCAAAAAAAATTTCCAACAGCCATAGAAGAGTTTACTGGGGTAATAAAAAGGCAGTGTGCCAAACATCTGAGACATCTACACAGAAATGTCAGAAGGAGAATAAACTTTCAAGTCTTTAGCATCAGCTGAAATTACCACTGAATCCACATCCACAAAGACGGGGGATGAATAGCAGGACAGAAACTGCTGTGCTGATGAAATAGATTAGGGTGAAAAAAAAAGTACAGAAGATCTTACATTGTAAATCAAGACTTCATACATTTGCTCTAATGCTCAGGAAAATAGAGAAGATTTTTCAATATCCCTTGAGCAAGCATAAAGTGTGAAAAGAGAGAGGGCAATCAAGTCCTGTTGCTGACCTGCTGAAAATTACTGACCAGAGGGAGAAATGTATGACATTTTTCCCTCAAATAACAAATAGAATAGAATCAGCCAGGTTGGAAGAGACCTCCAAGATCATCCAGTCCAACCTAGCACCCAGACCTATCCAGTCAACTAGACCATGGCACTAAGTGCCTCAGCCAGGCTTTTCCTGAACACCTCCAGGGATGGTGACTCCACCACCTCCCTGGGCAGCCCATTCCAATGCCAATCACTCTCTCTGGGAAGAACTTCCTCCTAACATCCAGCCTATACTTCCCCTGGCACAACTTGGGGCTGTGTCCCCTTGTCCTGTTGCTGGTTGCCTGGGAGAAGAGACCAACCCCCACCTGGCTACAACCTCCCTTCAGGTAGTTGTAGACAGCAATGAGGTCTGCCCTGAGCCTCCTCTTCTCCAGGCTAAACAACCCCAGCTCCCTCAGCCTCTCCTCATAGGGTTTGTGTTCCAGGCCCCTCACCAGCTTTGTTGCCCTTCTCTGGACACGTTCCAGCACCTCAACATCTCTCTTGAGTTGAGGAGCCCAGAACTGGACACAGTACTCAAGGTGTGGCCTGACCAGTGTTGAGTACAGGGGAAGAATAACCTCCCTCGTCCTACTGGCCACACTGTTCCTGATACAGGCCAGGATGCCATTGGCCTTCTTGGCCACCTGGGCACACTGCTGGCTCATCTTCAGCCTACTATCCACCAGTACCCCCAGGTCCCTTTCCTCCTGGCTGCTCTCCAGCCACTCTGTCCCCAGCCTGTAGCGTTGCTTGGGGTTGTTGTGGCCAAAGTGCAGAACCCTGCACTTGGCCTTGTTAAATTTCATCCCATTGGCCTCTGCCCACCCATCCAGCCTGTCCAGGTCCCTCTGTGGGGCTCTCCTACCTTCCAACAGATCAACACCTGCTCCTAGCTTGGTGTCATCCACAAACTTAATGATGCTGGACTCAATCCCCTCATCCAGATCATCAATAAAGACATTGAACAGGATAGAAGATTTCTTAAGTGAACTTGACTCACACGTAACTGTAAGTAAAGGTGAGATGAGTCAAGAAACAGAAACCAGTTAGGGGTGATAAAATGAGAATACAGATATTTTACATACTATATATGCTTATTACATTTTATATATTATGAAAATATATTTATTATACATTTTATATAGACAAACAAATATGCCAGGATACTGGCAAGCAGAGTCCATAGGGATGAAAATTGTGAGTAAAACTAAGTGAAAAAAAAAAAATTGTCCAAAGTCAAAAGAAAAAAGCAACATAGAAAGGGATCAGTACAGCTGAGTAAGGGTCAGTACAGCTGTGTAAGTGTCTCTTTATAATCAGGCAATAGAAAAGATTTTTTTCTCCTTAAGAAATCCATAAATAAGAACCTACGATGAATAATTAGTCATAGTACAGAGGAACTGCAGAAAAGCATATGGGTAAAATCAGAAAGGCCAAAGCATGTAATGAGTTATACAAAAGACAGTAAAAAACATGTCCTCTAAAACCCATATGTTTTAAGAAAATATCAAAAGTAAAGTCTGTACTTAACTGGGAAAGAAAATAAACAAAAGAAGAAAGAGGCAGGAGTTGGGGTTTTTTTAATCATGTTTTTAAAATACTGATTAATTAAGACTTGTGTTTTTACCAAGGGAATATGATCACACGCTTTAAAAGAGGCAGGGCAAGTAAATGCTATATAAACTGGATTTACTATTCAGGCCATCACCTGGGCCTGATCTGCCATTCTCTGTCTCAGCAAATTCCTCCTACCAGACTCTTTCTCAAGGGCCCTTCAGATGTGGTCTGCCTCCCCAGGTTCCCAGCTCATAGAATGGACATGTCATCCCCAGGCAGGGCCACATGTCTGCATGCAGGGTCATGTGTGTCTGCAGAGTTGTGCAACTTTTGGAATTGGAGAGGCTTATCCAAATGGCAGTCATGCAATCTATCTCAATTAGCTACAGCTTTTGACCTCTTCAAAACAGGGACCTGAAATATAGGCAAAAAGATCAGTTAGACAGACTCATAGCTAACTAAAACCTGTCTGTCTACAAAACAATTCTCCACTGTGTATTTCACTGGTCCATTGTCTTAGATTTTATTCTTAAATATTTTAATTAGTTGCTTGAATTGTAGTCTAGAGTCTGAGTGTCAATCAAAACTGCAAGTAACTCCCTTGCAGGAGACATAATAAGCAACCTGAGAAAGAGGCACAGTCCAAAATGACAAAAAGGAGGAAGGGACTAACATTAAAAAAGATGAACCCCAAATAAGACAGACTTCAGATTTTGTAATGGTTTAAAACTACAATAGCACAAAATGAGGAAAAACTACTGAGGTTGTGATACTGCAGAAAAAAATCTATCTGCTGGAGAAAACAGAATAGTGGGCTGTGGATGCTTCAGAACTAGCCCCCAAGGAAATATCACAAGAACTATCATACTAACATACCACAGAAGATTATTTTCCTCTACTACATCTTGATGAAGACTGGAAACAATCATTCTGCTGATTAAGTGCTAAGATCCTTGTACAGCTTTGGGCACTATTGAAAAAATTATGATCAACAGACAGCTCCAAAAGCAACAGGAAACTAAAGTTATAAAGAAAAATTAAACAACCAGGTTTAAGCATAAAAGATTTAAGTAAGCATTTTCTTGGTGTATAAAAAGGTTGTTATAAAAAGGATAGATAACATCTAGTTTAGTATCTATTACATGAAGGAGAAATCATCTTCAAAAATTTAAGCTCCAGAGGATTTAACTTAGAAACCACAAGAACATATCTTATTGGACAGGTAAGCAAAAGAACACACAACACATTCACTGGAAATTTGAAGAAGCAAGATATACATCTCACAGTCTGGTTTGTAGTCCACACAGCCTGCTTTAGTGCATGAGCTTGAGCAGCTTCACCTCTTTGTTTTAAATGTAATTTCCCCCCACCCTCTTTTTTATTTTTTCATTTTAAGAGAAGGTTTTACAAGATCCCCCCTAGAAAATTCCTAGATGACTATTATATGAAACTTCTGTTCTTTGGTATAAGACTGGATGAGGCACTTGGTGCCATGATCTAGTTGACTGGATAGGCCTGGGCAATAGGTTGGACTGGATGATCTTGGAGGTCTGTTCCAACCTGGTTGATTCTATTCTATTCTATAAGATTGACAGAAATGAAATATTTGTCTTGAAAGAGGATGGAACAGCAAGGAGAAAAGGCATAGGCTAAACATGCAGGACACAAAGTAGCTGTCTCATGGGCAAAGTAAAAGGCAAAATGAAGGTAACAGAGATGAAGTGAGCCATGGCTAATTCAAGGTACTTGGGGTACTGGCAGATTTGAGGCACTGTTCCTCAGGTTCTTGCATTTACAATGAATAAGCTTTCATTGAAAGGACACAAAAACAATGCATTAAGTCAAAGTTTGTTTGTGTGGCCTAAGCAGGCAGGAAGCACTTTAAAACAACAGAAAAGTAAGAGGAACCCGGAATTCGTCCTTTTCACATTTGAAGCCAATAACCTTCTTCTAATGCCTTTTCTGATGTAACATGCTTGGTTTTAATAGCTGTTGAAGATGTGCTGTCAAGAGTTATCTTTTCCAATAAGAAATACCCTGTTGTCTCTTCCACTTCCTCTCCCTACCTAAAAGAGCAAAATTAATATGCAGTTGTCACCTCTAGACACCCAGCGAGCCTGGCAGGAGATTAAAGTAAATCCTGATCACAGTCCAGAGGCTGATTTAATCTGGGAGAAAGGAGAGGAGGTAATTGTGTTAATTCCTGAACTTAATTTTTTTTCCATTTGTCTTCTCATGGGAAAGGAGGCGAAACTGGAAACCTTTTAAAGACAGGTAGCGCTGAAATTGTAAATGCTGGCTTTGAATTAATTTACTTTCTGAAGATTACTATGAAAGTGATTGTCTCTTCTTAAGAAAGGAGGTAAGAATATATCTGCTCTACCTACCTCATTTTCTGATACTTGAAGTACCAGGAATCTCTCTTGGATTTGAAAAATTGACTGGATAGGGCTGCGATTTGACTGGATAGGCATGGGTGATAGGTTGGACTGGATGATCATGGTGGTCTCTTCCAATCTAGTTGATTCTATGATTCTATGAAATATACTGTGAAATAGTTCTAAGCTTGTGAACAAACTTTCAGAAAATGCATTAAGCCCGAAGCTTCAGGCTTGTACACACAGTAGAAAAGCAAAACCACTACTAAGTTTCTTGTCATAAGAAAATACAGAGGTAGACTATTGCAGAAGAATTTTTTCACTAACAAATATAAAAGACTGACTAAAATAATGTAAATAACAGTATTAAACCAGAAATATAAAAATTGTGGGTTTCTTCTGTATGAATTTGAAAGGCTGACTGAGTTTGGTAATTAAATAGCCGAATATTAACACCTAGAGATCCTTACTCTAACACTTACCTTAATAAGTGTCACTGTGGTGTTTTGGTCCCCTCCTTAAAAATGGTAAATAACTTCAATAAATTCACTTTGACTACAGTAAACATGCTGTTGTCATTATACATGCATTATCCTCAGAAAAAAGAAGACCTGAGTTTGTTTCAAGTCTGTCCTGCCATTCTGCTAACAGAAGTACTCTTTGCCATTACTATTCTATCAGAAGTATCTGTTCTGTAGATCAGATTCCTCCACAATCTAGTTACATACTTTTTTATTTTCCATAGTAGTAAAAGAATTAACCATCAAAAAAAAAGAGAAAAGACTGTAAGGTAAATCAGATATTTTCAGGGGTTTGGCACTGAATTTAACTTTAGGTGATTGTCATGTAAAATTATTAATCTCATCTAAACCACTAAAAATGTGCTATGCTGCTACTCAGTCTCAGAATGCTGCTTCTAGGTTATCCAAATATTAAGAAATCTATACGCTTTTTGTGCTCACACAGAATGCTTTCTGCACATGTGACTGAACATTGGGTGGCTCAGCTACATACAGAATACTCCACAACTATCTGGAAGGTGGAGAGCCAGAACAGGGAGGATGTGACCTGGCCCCTAACATTCACTGTTTTTTATACTGTTTAGTTCTCTCAGTTGCTGACACACCTTTTAAAATGTTTTCCAATAGTCTTCTTTGGAATTAATTGACATTTCTAAAAATGGGCTGGATCTCAATCTGAAAACACTTTATGGAAGCCTATCTGTATCTAAGAAACACAGACTGAAACACAAACCTTGAATGAATTTGAGGATAGGAATCTTTTCCTCCTCACCAGTAACTTTTCATTATGTTCACATGATGAGCTACCCACCCTTGATCCACTTTAAATGTAATGGCAGAGAAAGAATTTCAGTACAGATCTCATTTATCATGCAGAGGTTTAGTAGGAAAATTATTCTATTCACTGGGCAGAGGTGGGTGTGGGTGTAGAGGTGTGCACACGTGTGTATGTGTGTCACACAGAAACAATAATTATTATTTGGTTGTTTTTCAAATTACTGGCTTTTATCTCCATTTCTCTCTCCACCTCGCTTGTCAAAGTGGACAATTATCTCGCTGTCACCTGATAAACTTTATTTACTTTCTGTAGTGTAGTACCCTGAAGTGACGACACAACTCTCTTTCTACCCCCAAGATAAATCCATTACTTATCTGATCATTTTGTCTGCTTATAGCTGATAGCATCATGTAGTTTCAGTCATTGCCTCTAGACATCTACTGCTTGAGAGATTTATTATTCCTCTTATTAGCACAAAGTTCCTCCTATGCAGTAAGTGTAATCATGTTCTTAATAAAGAAATTAACTCCACAGATAGGCTATGCATTGCAAAACACCAGAAGTTGTCTGTGCATCTACTATCCATACATTTTTACCTTTCTTGTCTTCTAATGTGAAGATGAAAAACGTTACTAAGCATTTCACCTAGATTATGCTATGAAAGAAAGACA
The DNA here is from genome assembly GCA_013400475.1 of Tricholaema leucomelas. Taxonomy (NCBI): domain Eukaryota; kingdom Metazoa; phylum Chordata; class Aves; order Piciformes; family Lybiidae; genus Tricholaema lacrymosa; species Tricholaema leucomelas. The sequence goes on from WAAF01020110.1 coordinate 66,488, forward strand.
ACAATATAAGACCGCCAATAAGCAAACCAACATTTAAAATCACATTCTTCGGCCAAATTCTACCTAATCCTAAAAATATATAGACATTTACCACAGTTGTCGGGCCACAGTGCTGCTACACATCATTGTCCTGGAAGTCTAATAGGCCTATTAATGTCCCCTCACAAAGTGATATACAGGTACCCACAGGTGTTTAGGTACTTATTGGTGTCTTGCCCAAATAAGCGTGAGCAAGCCCTGGTTTCACCTAATATGGTCAGTTTTGCAAATGCCATTTTGATTGGTGAATCTCTGTGGCCAAATGAGCCATTATTCTTGGGCTAATAGTGTAAACTGAGCTAAGTTACAAGCAGTTGTGCTCCTTCTACCTTACTGCCTCTGCCTCATGGAGCTGCCCCTGACTCACTGCTCTTCAACAACACATTGTGCTCTGCCTCATGCTTCACACCAGTTCAGGGCTTGAACTATCTGGAAACTTAAGTGCCTCAAGTTTCCCAGGAGAAGACATTTAAGTGCCTCATGACATGGCATGAAGTGCTACTGACATTGTGCTCTCTGTACATCTGCAAGAGATCCTGCCTGCACCTCTGCAAACCTCCACATCAAGAGGAACCAGGATCAGGTCATAGATCATCTGCCTCTTTCCCAGCACCCTTGGAAGATCTAGAAGCCTCTCAATGGCTGAGCAGTTCCAACACTGCCACAAAGTATCCAGGGACTATCTTGAAATTTCTACTCCACTGCAGTGAGTACAACAGACCTTCCCTAGGGCTCCAGGCTGCCCTAGGGCAAAGCCATTTTGTGGCCAAACTTTTCCAATTTTTCTGATACTCCTAAATGAATTAACTGCTCATAAGCACCCTTGTGAAGATTTTCCTGACCAAATTAGAACCCAAATTTAACTAATTGGTATATAATTGTGGGCAGGGATTTCCAGAAATATAATTAGCTATGTATTTTATAATTCCTGCCTCTTGTGATTGTCCCAACTAAATCAATCATCATCAGTGCTAAGGCTGTGTCTGATCTCTAGCACTCAGACATGTTCTGGCTCAGCTTCTGCAGGGTCTCTGACATGGGTAGGGCCTGAAGCTACCTATGTCTCACCAGGACTGATTTCCATCTCTGGACCAAAGAGCCAGAGAAGTGAAGAAGGCACTGGAAAGGTCTTCCACTCCCAGCAGCTAACAGCTGAAACATGGGTTTACACTGAAATGTGAAATCCCACAGCCCATCGGAGAGAAAGCACATCTCAAAGATCCTAGGAAAACATTTGCGGGTAGAAAACAACTTTTCCCCTTTTAGTCCAGAGGAACTAGTCTACCTGGGAATAAGACCCAGTGAACAAGGGATATTGGAGGAGGAAAAGAGGGAATAAGACTTATTTTCCTATACATCACCTTCCAGAAGGAGCAAAAGGTTTAACATCATAGCATTTTTTTCACACATGTTATGAAAAATCCAGATGGTGTTTCCAATCACTAATTTTGTCCTAATTTCCAAGTCAAATGATCCTGAACTGCAGGGGAAAGAAGACATTTGTTTTCCCACTCACAGAACCAAGTTCCTTCTTTATTTTTCTCATCTTATACTTTAAAAAGAACTCTCTGTTTACATAGATAGATGAGTCAAAGATAAGCCAGAAGATAATTTTCCTCCCCAAATTGACTTATCTTTTCATATCTGATCATGACAGTGACTGAGAAAACATACTCAAAAAGAAACCCTGAACCGCTAAGTCAAAACATATAAAGATAAACATCACCAACAGGATATTGCTTTTCACTGCTGAAGAACTACTAGCAGGAATATCTCAATATGACCAGAGTACCCCTCCATGGGTCAAAGCGCCTTTGATGTTGATGGAAAACTGCTTTTTAGTTAATTCATAAGAAGGGAAGCACTCATATTTCCATTGCAACTCTGAAACTAACATCTCGTGATTACATATAAAGTCTCTGTTAAATGCAGAACAGATGAGGTTTAAATTAAAGTTATTCACATCAAGGAATCTTTCAGTCAAATTGGGAATCAATGTTGCCATATCACCTGTCATTCTCCATTAATGTTACCTGAGTATGGATATTAAATTTGTGCATTTGCTAAATGGAAATAACCCCAAACAAAGAAACAACAACAACAAATCCATCAAAATTGTTAAAAAATCTAATGACACTTCTGATCTGCAAATTTTCTAAGTGCTGAGTTAATAAGAATAACAATCAAATGGGAAAAAAAATCAAACTTATGAACAGGTTTGCTAAAGTCTTCCCATTTACAGTTCCACTCTATCCCTACTTCCCATCGGCAGGATGATGATCAGTCTCAGGAAGCAGAGCTCTCTACACACAATGATTTCTCTGGAAGACAAACACCATGGATGAATCCCCCCAAACTTCCTTCTTTCACTTTGTTCTTATATCTGTGCTGACATTATATGGCATGGGATATCCCTTTGGCCATTTTTGGTCAGCTGGTTTGGCTGTGTCCCAGTCATACTCTTTGGGCGGGGAAGCCCTTTGAGCCCTTTGGGACTCTTTGGGGTGGGAAGAGCACAGCCTGGGTGCTCAGCTCAGCAGTAGACAAAACACTGGAAAGATGATTGAAGGAGAATAAACTTCAGCTTGGCCCAAACCCTATACAAATATATAACCAATATTGTGCTTAATGAAAAAAAAAAAAAAACAAACCACCAAAGAATCCTCTGACCAGTTCTGGGCTCCTCAACTCAAGAGAGATGTTGAAGTGCTGGAACGTGTCCCAGGGAAGGGCGATGAAGCTGGTGAAAATCCTGGAATACAAGCCCTATGAGGAGAGGCTGAGGGAGCTGGGGTTGTTTAGCCTGGAAAGGACGATGCTCAAGGGTGCCTACAACTACCTAAAGGGAGGTTGTAGCCAGGTGGGGATTGGTCTCTTCTCCCAGGCAACCAGCAACAGAACAAGGGGACACAGTCTCAAGTTGTGCTGGGGGAGGTATAGGCTTGATGTTAGGAGGAAGTTCTTGACAGAGAGAGTGATTTTCCATTGGAATGGGCTACCCAGGGAGGTGGTGGGGTTGCTGACCCTGGGGGTGTTCAAGAGAAGCCTGAATGAGGCACTTAGTGCCATGGTCTAGTGTCATGGTAGGCCTGAAAGGCCCAAAATAGGCTCATACATGTCCTGGCTTGCCTAGACATGTTTTTTCTGCTCCATCAGAGAAACAAGTGTGGGAAAAGAGCACAAAAGAACCTGGAGTCACTAATTCTAAAGACTCTGGCCTGCCCAGGGTCCTGTGGTAAACAAGGTACACACACTTAGCTTGTGCCTGCCTTGTGCAAGGCCTGTGCTTTACCCAAATTTGGGTAAAGCAAGCTTATGGCTTTGCCTAATATGGTAAAGTTTGGCTAACTGCCATTCTGATTGGCTATTCTGTGTCCAAAGGGCAACTAATCTTGGCCCACAACTGATAAAAGGAGATATGCAGGTAAGCAATGTGCTCTGCTGTGCTCTGGTGTGCACTCCTGTGCTATTTGTGCCTACCATTGCCTGCTGCCTTTGCATGCTGCCTTTTAGTTTGCCTGGAAACTCCACTGTCCTGAGTTTACCAGGAACAGTCTCTGGATGCCTCCAGGCAATCAGTCTGCATGGCCAGCATGACATCATGCTGAGAGTGCACATCACAAGACATCCTGCGTACCCGTGAAAGTCCTACTAAGACTAGAAGTTCTGGAGATACACAAATTGTACAGCGGAGCCAGGAAACAAGGTCAGAGATTGTCTGCCTCCTTTTCCCAGAAGCCTAGGAGGAATCAAGTCTCAGTGGCCAACAATACAAGAGTTCCCTGAAAGCATTTGGGCACTGTCTGGTCTGTGGTTAGCCCTACGAGTTGGGTAATAACAATTTGTGAGTAAATACTTAAAAGCCTCTTTGTAATGCTCCATTGCCTTCTGCCNTGTTACACCTAGTTAATTGGATAGGGCTGGATATGGTTGGACTGGATGATCTTGGAGGTCTCTTCCAACCTGGTTGATTCTATGATTCTATGACCAATTTCCTTGTTGCCACATACAATTGAAAAGGAAGCTGAATTTCATGCATGTGAAATTTCTACACTTTACACGGTTCCAAGTTGATTGCTTGAAAGCTATTGTGCTGCTTCTTGGCAATCAGCATAAAATTCCAAATAAACTGGGCCAACCAGAAAAAAATATCTATTTTCCTATTGTAATTTTTTTCCCTGTCCTAATGGAATTTATATGTTAGAGAGAACACGAAGAAACACCACATAAAACCTATCAGGTTTTTATTAGCCAGCAGATTTCTACTAATCTAAGCCAAATATGTTAGCATTGATCAATATTGCACCTTTTCTTTCTAGCTAACCAGACATCTAAACAGAGAAGTCTCTTTCTAAACAGAAACACAGTTAAAGACCCTTCCTAACACACAGAAGAAATGAAGGTGAGACTGCTCTTCCTTGGTCAGAAGAGATAGCTGTCTCCCTTGAGTAACTCTGATGTCAGATTTATCATAGTATCACAGTATCATCAGGGTTGGAAGAGACCTCACAGATCATCAAGTCCAACCCTTCACCACAGAGCTCAAGGCTAGATCATGGCACCAAGTGCCATGTCCAATCTTGCCTTGAACAGCTCCAGGGGCGGTAACTCCACCACCTCCCTGGGCAGCCCATTCCAGTAGCCAATGACTCTCTCAGTGAAGAACTTTCTCCTCACCTCGAGCCTAAACTTCCCCTGGCGCAGCCTGAGGCTGTGTCCTCTCGTTCTGGCGCTGGCCACCTGAGAGAAGAGAGCAACCTCCCCCTGGCCACAGCCACCCCTCAGGTAGTTGTAGACAGCAATAAGGTCTCCCCTGAGCCTCCTCTTCTCCAGGCTAAACAATCCCAGCTCCCTCAGCCTCTCCTCGTAGGGCTTGTGCTCGAGGCCTCTCACCAGCCTCGTCGCCCTTCTCTGGACACGCTCAAGGATTTCAATGTCCCTTCTAAACTGGGGGACCCAGAACTGAACACAGTACTCGAGGTGTGGTCTAACCAGTGCAGAGTACAGGGGCAGAATGTCCTCCCTGCTTCTGCTGGCCACACCATTCCTGATGCAGGCCAGGATGCCATTGCCATGTGCCTCTTGGCTACCTGGGCACACTGCTGGCTCATGTTCAGGCGGGTACCAATCAGCACCCCCAGATCCCTCTCTGTCTGGCTGCTCTCCAGCCACTCTGACCCCAGCCTAGACCAGAGGGCAGATGAGCAATAGCAATGAAATATTTGCATATGCAACCAGATCAGTCCATTTTACCTCCTGCAAACAAGACTCAACCACATGAATTCTCAGGAACGACTTGAATTTAAAATAGCAATAGCTCGCTACTATTGTTACATGAAGAAAAGACCAGATGTATCACGTCTCTCATCTGAAACTTAAGATACAGCTCCAGAATACTGAGAAAATGAAGTTTCTTACCCATATTTTTTTGCACAAAGCTTTCTGATCTGGCCATGAATTATGAAATGGAATACCCCTCTGTTTTAGGTGTACTAAACACCTATAACAGAGTACAAATGGAAACAACCGGAAGAAGAGTGTCAAGACTGATCCTCAAAACTGGATTTGTATTACTACTTCAAATGCTTAAAAATCAAAGCCTAAATGATTTTCCCAACTGGTACATTCATTAGTAAAAATACAGCTTATTATTTCTTAAATATTGTTGAGGTAATTTAAAGGTAATGTTTACAATATTGTCTTGGACTCAATCTGTAATTTCTGATGACTAATTTGTTCATGTTATGTCATCACAGCATTGAGAGTTGAGATGTAAATATATATAAATTTAGAAAAATTACAGAATCACAGAATGTTAGGGGTTGGAAGGGGCACAGAGAGATCATCTAATCCAACCCCTCTGCTAAAGCAGGTTCACCTAGAACAGCCTGCCCAAGGCTGCATCCAGGAAGATTTTGCTTATCTCCTTCTGTGCAGCCTGATCCATTGCTCCATTGTTCAAAACAGCTCACCACTCTCACAAGCCTCCCCACCCACCACCAACCACCCCCCACATAGGGAGGGCAAGTTCCACCAAAAAAAAAAAAAAAAAAAAAACCCAAACAAAAAAAAAAAAAAAAACAAACCCAGGCTGTGATAGGGAGTGATTAATGAGATGAAAGAATGCACCATTACCTTAGCCTATTTCACAGAAAAGCACAGCAAAAGCAGAAACAGCAACAAGGGCAGACAGAAATAAAATGACTCCTGTGCCCCCAAGCCCACAGACTGCCCAATGAGAAAGCCCAGCACCCCAAAATCAGAAACTGGAAGCCACAAGTGGAAGCGGAAGCCTCTCATGTTACAATCCAAACCACAAGCCCCATGGTCCTTTGCTCCAGTCAGCACTTTTGCTGGTTCGATACCATGCTGGCATGACAGCAGCATGGTATTGAACATCACCCACGACATTCTCCACTTCTTACTCTGTAGCTCACACAACATGCATCATATGTCCTTCACTGTCCTTTCTCACTCAGATGAGATCACCTGGTGGTACACAACAGGCTTCTCACTGCAGATACTCAGAAGCTCCACCCTGTTACAGCACAGTCTCCATCAGTTCATTATTAATCCAAGCAGTGGGGCTGTGTTTCCATCGCTGAGGCAGTCGATCCCAGCGACTTCTTCCATTTCTCTGAGTGAAAGCAAACTGTGGCTTACATTTTGATGCTCAGCTTCCAACATATCCAGCTGTTGGGATCCCCCCGCCACATCAGAAATATAGGTGGGTTCCATCCCCTCATAGTTTGATGGCATCAGAATACACTGTGTGCTTGTATTTACTAAAGCTTCATACTCTTACAGTTTCAGCTTGCCAAACCATCAGATGGAGACAGTCCAATAAAACCAAATAAAGCCCAAGAAACTCTTTTTCACCTGGTTGGAGGCAAGGCCCCCCTAATTGTGACTAGGATCACTCCTGTCTTGTGATGATTATTTGTAAGGCCCTTCAGGAGGACCAGAAGCAGTACCAGCTCTTCTGTCCCTTTTGGGAGATTTTCCATCACAAACTGGGGCAGCATTCTTCAGGGGGGAATATTTTTATGCAGCTAGGACTGAAATGAGTTTACCATCCCAGTTCCTCATGTGCTCCCCATGTTAATATAAGTAAAACCACAGGGTACACCAATGTGTGTACCTCCTGGATTCTCTTTCCTAGACAAGGAAGCGCTTGCTCCTGACAACTGAAAATGGAACCATACTGTGCTAGTTTAAGCCTAGCTAGAATGTTTTGGTGAGAAGAACTAGATTACAGGCCGTAAAAAGAAAACTATGGTGATCTCTACTTCACTCATAGGCTTGCTGAAATGTATAAGAATGAAAAGCAAAACATAGATAATCACTTCACTTGGGCTGCTGCTGGGGAACTGGCTGAGCTGCGTCTTACTGTCTAACCCCACCCTCCCTATTTGGACTAATCCACTTTGCTTCCTAACCTCTTGGCCGACCCTCCCTTCTTCCTTAGGACTGGGGTACGGTTGCGAGGGGTAGGGGGAAGGTGAGGGGTGGTTGTGAGCCCCTCCTGGGGACTAAGGTTTCTGGGAGGGGAGTTGTGTTTCTGTATTACCTTTTTACCTTGTATATTTCTGTATATAACTGTATATACTGTAAATATCTGCTTGTAAATTGTGCCAGCTGTAAATATAAGCTTCATTCATATTTCCAGAGCTGACTGAGTCTAGTCTGGGTGATTTCTAAAGTGTAGGGGGGCGGGGGACACCTAAACCACCACACATACAGGTAGGGAACAAAGCATATTCTTTTCTGAGTTTATAGATGTCCTGGGACAGTTCCTTCACAGGTGAAACACAGACCCACACAGAGGACTAGACCTTTCTCATACTGCCAAAGCCTACTAGTCATTTCATCTACCGTTTGTCCTTGGCCATCTTTCAAGGCCAGGAATAAAGACTGAGTGACCACCTCTGTCTCTTCCTCTTGTTCCCCTGATGATCCCGATTCATCCTCATGCTTTGCCAAATGAGTTTTCCTTGTATGTTTCTTTTCTCCGTAAAGGGGTGACTGATACTGCCACAGGCTGGTTCTCTGTCACATCTGATGGGGTCTGAGTAGCTCTGGTGCCTGCTAGTCTGTCCAGAGACCTTCTCTTGCCCCTGAGCACAATGACCCATGATGAGAAGTGTTCAATAGGCATAGGCCAGGCCCCAAGGTGTCACAGTGATTTCTGTCTCCTGAGAACTTCCAGGTTGCCGACAGACATTTTCCAACTACCTTACCAGTTTGTCAGGATTTCTTCAAGAGTGAAATTCCAAAACACTGGAGGTGACCACCACTCTGGGCACTTGCTCATACTCATAATTACCCAGCCTTAGGGCAGATTTTCAGGTGGTATTCCTGGGAAAGACCTGCATCACTCTGGGCAAAACCTGAGTCCTTCATTGGATGCAATTACATCTATGCCAAGTCGCTAGTGGAATAACTACATCATAATATACCAGTAACCATCACAGCCACAGCATAGCTTTAATCCATTCTTCTGAGGTGGTAAGGTTTTATGTCACGTAACCAGGGCTGAGCCCTGGCACATCAGCTCCAGCCACTCCCAGAAATCAGAATCATCAACATGGTGAAAATACTACAGAAAAAAAGGTATACAACACTCCTTGAACAAGTCTGAATTGAATCTCATCATTTCACTTCTTGTTATGTCTCTTCTCATTACGTCAACCCTTTTTATGCTGCCACATGTAGGGGCACCAAAATAGACTGTCCTGTTTTAAGACAGCCCACTCTCACAAGCCATCCACATGCAGATCAGGAGGGAAAGTAACATAGAAAAAAGACAGCCTCCTGAAATAAGGAGTTTAAGGAGATGAAATAATGTACAATTACCTTAGCCTGTTTCATAGAAAAGAACAGCAAAAGCAAAAGCAGCAGCAGAAGCCAGTGGTGAAATACGTCCCCCTCCTCCCCAAGCTCACAGTCAACACAGTGGAAAAGACCAATACCCCAAACCAGAAACTGGAAACAGGAAGCCTCTTATATTACAACCTGAACTACAAGCCCCATGACACTTTGCTCCAGCCAGCACTTTCATTTTAAAGCGGGCATGACATCGGCATGATATGACACCAAGCTGGGGGCTGATGTGGCTGGGTTGGAGGGCAGAAGGGCTCTGAAGCGGGATCTCGACCGCCTGGACAGATGGGCAGAGTCCAAGGGGATGGTGTTCAATGGCTCCACGTGCCAGGAGCTGCACTTTGGCCACAACAACCCCATGCAGAGATACAGGCTGGGGTCGGAGTGGCTGGAGAGCAGCCAGACAGAGAGGGATCTGGGGGTGCTGATTGATACCCGCCTGAACATGAGCCAGCAGTGTGCCCAGGTAGCCAAGAGAGCCAATGGCATCCTGGCCTGCATCAGGAATGGTGTGGCCAGCAGGAGCAGGGAGGTCATTCTGCCCCTGTACTCTGCACTGGTTAGACCACACCTTGAGTACTGTGTTCAGTTCTGGGCCCCCCAGTTTAGAAGGGACATTGAGATGCTTGAGCGTGTCCAGAGAAGGGCAACGAGGCTGGTGAGAGGCCTCGAGCACAGCCCTACGAGGAGAGGCTGAGGGAGCTGGGATTGTTTAGCCTGGAGAAGAGGAGGCTCAGGGGAGACCTTATTGCTGTCTACAACTACCTGAGGGGTGGCTGTGGCCAGGGGGAGGTTGCTCTCTTCTCTCAGGTGGCCAGCACCAGAACGAGAGGACACAGCCTCAGGCTACGCCAGGGGAAGTTTAGGCTCGAGGTGAGGAGAAAGTTCTTCACTGAGAGAGTCATTGGCTACTGGAATGGGCTGCCCAGGGAGGTGGTGGAGTCACCGTCCCTGGAGCTGTTCAAGGCAGGATTGGACGTGGCACTTGGTGCCATGGTCTAGCCTTGAGCTCTGTGGTGAAGGGTTGGACTTGATGATCTGTGAGGTCTCTTCCAACCCTGGTGATACTGTGATACTGTGACACTGTGATACTGTGAAATACTCAGGAGAAGATTCAATTAGCTGAGCCCATGACACTCTGTCACTCTCACAGTAATTTTTTTTCCCTTACCTTCAGGAAAATATGTATCATCATTATTTATTTTTATTTCCATGTACTGTAAGTACGAAGACTGCAGACAAATCTGCATACACGCAGATGTAAGAGCCTGAAATGCATGATTTGAAATTTGAAACCGGTTTCACTAGGACCGAACTAGAAACATTTCAAACTTCAAAGAACAGCAGAACAACAGATTTTTTTCGTTGTTGCCGTAACAAATTATAGCTATCCACAAAAGTTCTACTACAGTTTGACAGATTAGAAGTGAATATACTGTTTTGCCAGAAAGACTTGACAGTGACTGGCTTACATTTTCTTTTCAAAGTTCTTACACATTTCTATCCAGTGTGTTACTGCCTGAAAGTAAGTTCAAATAGGTGAAAGCTGACAGCAACAGTGGAGTTTTCACTGCCAGTAGTAAACTCCTAGAAAAAAATTTTTTTTTTGCAAGCATGCTATACTATTTAAAGTGAGACTGTAAGGCACCACAAAAAGAAACCCTTTATAAATCAAGGGCACACTGTATACAGTAATTCACTTACTAGTACTGAAGAGAGATGTTGTTAAATCCACTAATCCATTTTTGGCATGAACTGCAAACAGGCAAGAGAGTTTACAAATACAGGTTACAAGCACTGTTGCTAAAGCTGCCATTCCTGTGATCTCAAGCAAACTCTAAAGCATGTTGCTTCCTTTCTGGAAAGCTTAAATATGCTTTCCGCCCCACACACCCTTAGCTCTGGACAGCAGAATCACTCTCACAGCAGATAAATCTTTCTGACTGCTGATTATTCTGACGAGGGGAAAAAAGGAACTGTGTGACAGGGTCTCTTTTGTTTCCTTGCGAGCTCAAACAATCTGTTTTCCATTGAGCAGTTCTTAGTTCTCCCTCCCCAACTTTTTTCTTTAATTATGATAAAAGACAGTAACTTAATCAGGCATAAATCCTGTTCAAATGAACATAAGAAAATAAAGGGGTTAACTTTGGAGGCAGAAAGTTAGACGCCTGACCTCTCAATATAAATCTAGATAATATACCACTAAAGTACTGACAAGTGAAAAATTTCACTCCTCAGATTTGCACCAGAAAATTGAAGAAACCAGCAGCTATGTTTATTTTGATTAACATGCTTTTGCTAACTATTCAGCTATAAAATTACCTTTGCTGTTATTTATTGCTATTACCCTCAGCTATAAAATTACCTGGTTATTCCAGTGGCATAACCATAAGCAGTGCTACCCTCAGAAAAACAAAACAAAACAAAACCCCAAAAAGCCAAAAAAAAAAAACAAACCCAAAACAAACCAAAACAAACAAACCCCACAAAAACCAACAACAATGACAAAAAAATCACAAAAAAACCCACAAAGCAACCACATTTTCCTGGTAGTATACTATTTATTTCATAAACTCTGATGACCAGCACCTCAATTTGCTGAAGAAGGTGGGAAAAAATTAAGAGAGGACAGATGCCAGGAGGGAAAGATGCTACCTTAGTAGTTGGGCAAGCTGACACATTTAATAGAGGCAAGACCCATATGAAGACAAGAATAAGCACCCTCAGAGTACAGTCAGCATTCTCACTTGCTGCCAAGTCTAAGAACTGGCATAGCAAAACTGAGTTTTAACTTTAGTTTAGTTTTTTGTTTACCTTGACCAGTCAAACTGCAGCAGAACTCATTGCTATTCACACAGAAACCACCATCACTTACTTTAGCTGTGAATAGGCTGCCTGTAATTTAATGCACTTGAATGAAACATCTTTTAGTAGGACATCATCTCCATCCATCTCAAGAAGCTGAATATGCAAATATCTCAAATAATTCACCCCTTAAGAAACTGGAATAGTGGAAAAAGAAGGTTAAAATGGTCCCAGTGGAGCAAAGTGAGAAGATGCACCAACAGATTTGCATGCAGGCAAGCCTAGAACGAGAGACAGCTGAGCAGAAGAGAAAGACATGGAGAGATCTCAGTATCACAGACTAGGAAGTTAAGATATCTTTGGGATGGAGGCATGAGGTGTTGTTAGATGGAGGGGAGAGCAAGGGAAAGCAATTTGAAGGCAGTAATATGAGAGTCATTGTGAATGTGGACAGGGTGCATAGAATTTATGCAAGCTGAACAAGAATTGGATCCTACTGAGCAGAAAAGGCCAGAGGCAGTTCATTGGCCCTAAGGTCAAATGAAACAGCATAGGTCATGCCCACATATGTGCAATCTCTCCTCTAGCCCTCATATAGGCTGGCCATATCAAAGCTAACCTTGGGAGTGCACTTTGCAATGTGTTCCTCCCCCACGTTATACTCCTGCACTGCCAGAGCTAGAGCTGCAGGCTAAAACGATGACACAAAGCATGCTCCTCAATAAAATGCAGACAACTTCAGGCTGACATCTCAGCTTTAACCTAGGTACTTTTTTTTGTTTGTGGTAAACATATCTCCTATACTGCTGGACTGAAGACATAATGGATGTTGGGGAAAGACAATGAAGCCCAAAAAATCACTATTAAAGGTAACCTAGGAAGATCATACAGATTCCCCTAAATATGGAGAAATGGAAGGATCAGACACAAAGACCTTGGTGGGCAAAGTAGGTGGAATCGCATAGGTTTATGTAACAAGAACAGTGTGCGAAGCACACAAGTGCTCTGCTCCTCCCATAAGCAGAAATAACTGCCTCTGCCAATGACAAGGTCCATCAGTCATCACACTGAGCTAACCCACTGAGCCTCTGCAGTCAAGTATGGCTTGTAGTTAATACTTTCTTTGCATAACTGGCACCAAGATAGATGCTGTTAAAGACCAAAATGTCACTATATGAAAAAGACAGACTTGGTTAATTGGTTAAAGACTTTTCTTTCATTGCTTAAGTTAAAGACATTTCTAAAGCTGAACAAAATTTTGAAGGTTCAAACTACAGATGTCAAAAGGAAGATAAATTCCTTGAGTTGTCAGGGTTTTTTAGGGGCCAGTCTGGAGTGCATTATTTCAGGCAGCATGGAGCTGCCTCTGGCTATAGCTACAGAGTAGACTTTAAATGAAAACTGGTGTTGGTCTGCATAATATTTTGTGCACCTGGGGAAAAATATTTACCCAAGCAACAGCCAGATCTGTGGCCACCAAACATGTTCAGTACACACTTGTATTATGCTCAATGGAATCTCCAAAAGTACAAGCAGATACTTAGCATATTTAACCTAGCTGCTTCCTTTTAAATTTCATAACCGAAACTTAGCAAAAGAAGTATCTTGATAGGATAGTTACACAACATGGTCAAATTTCCTACACAGTTCTTCTTTCAGTATGTATTTTCAACATGATGTTTGCAATGACAATTCAGGTTTATGTGCATCATATTCTATTTAGTTTTTCTCCTTTAGGCATTTAGTAATTTTTAAATTTAAACATACATTTAGGAGGTTAATGTACACCAATTTTATTTTTTATTTTCCAGAACAAGCTTTACAATATCCCTTAAGAGCTCTGCGGAAACTCAACATCCAAATGCTGAACTTTCAGGGCATGTGATGCTGCACAGAATCAAGAGTGGAACCAGAAGTGCTTCCTTATCAGGGAAGCAGACATTTTAAAGTACTAACATTTTTGTGTTTATATGGGAAGCTTAATATATAGACAAACATACATCCCTACGCTGACATGCAGTTGCAACATCTCTCTGTTCCGATTAGTGTGCTCCTGCATCTAACTACAAGACTATTTGAGACACTGGATAAGTTTTAGTTAATGCAAACTAAATCTCAGTCATTTAAAGTAGAGATAGGTTTTCTTTTGTTCTTTCATGTAATAAAATAAAATAAGATAACCACTTCAAATGCATCCAGAGAGTTTGCACTGCCTCACCCCCAGTGTGTTAATAGGGCATTCTATGGAAAAGAATTCTACTGAAAAATATCTCTGTTACAGAAATGCACTTAGGTACCTTCCTAATCCTGAGATATTTAAAATCTGCTAAGGTAGTAAGGTACAAAGTCTGTTAAAAGTCTACTAAAGAAATATCTTCTGCATTCTGAATGGCATCTATGCAGCCTCCACTGACATATACAGGTGTTTTTCCTAACCAAGTAAAAGTGTTCCTTCTCCAAGTAAAATCCTATTCCAAGTAAAAGCTGAACTGCTGATGGAACCACATCTTACATACAGCTGCTCCAAGACATGTCAAAAAAGCATTCTCAGCACATCATCAGTGCTGCCCTGCTCTTTAGCCACACAATCCTTGGAATAAATGCTTTTCAGAGAGCTCAGACTATAATTACCTCTAACAAACAGACTTTCATTTTGTTGTATAATGAAGAAGACTAGGAGTGCCACTTAAAATTACATTAATTATTTATTTTCCCCTAGTGACCACATTGCATGATCTATGCCATCCTTTCCTAATTCTAACTTACAATTTATTTTACATTCATAGGTACTCCAAGATGAGGCAAATTACAATGGCCACACAGAAAAGTAGGCTAACAACCACTCTTCTGCAGAAATCATTAGAGAAGTCCATGCAAAACGTACTAAGATTACAGGGCACAGATTTTAATGTAAAAATCCTAATTATTTCTGAGGAAACTTGACGCAGGTCTATTCTGAGATCATCTTAATGGAAATACAATTTTCCTAAACATATAATGTTAGGACTGAAAAAACTTCATAACTTTGCTATCTCAAATCTTTTTGCAACCTTTACAATGCTAACTAAAACACATCTTTAGTCTGAAAAATTGCGTGGCGGAATGAGAATATAAAATTCCAAGTAAGCACATTTCTTTCAACTTTCAGTTCAAATTCACAAGGATTTGTGAGCACCATTTACATTATAAAAAGCTTCAGACCAATTAATATTGAAGCATTTTATCAGATATATAACAACTGATTTTAGAAGCCTGAAGTAAGCCAAATGAACACCAACTCTTGGTTTATTTTTTTAAGGTGACTTTGTCTGACAGTGTTTCACTGATTAGTATTTTGTATGATGTGGTGGTTTGGGTGTCCCCCGCTCCCCCCAATTTAGAAATCACCCAGACTAGACTCAGCCAGCTCTGGAAATATGAATGAAGCTTGTATTTACAGCTGGCACAATTTACAAGCAGATATTTNGCAAAGTGACTTTATCTATGTTTTGCTTTCCCTTTTTTAACACATCTCAGGAAGACTATGAGTGAAGTAGACATCACCATTGTTTTCATTTCACAGCCTATGATCTAGTCCTTCCCACCAAAACATTCTAGCTAGCTTCAAACTAGCACACATGATGAGGGAGGTGCAGATATTGACTTCAAAGTTGGAAAAATATTGGTTGCTATAAAACTGGTTTTTACACCTCCATTCAGTGAATTTGCAATAATGGACCACAAGTTTAGCAGATTAGGTAAAGTCTAATAGATAAAAGACATATTAGTTGTTGACCCTACATCTGACCTTCTATATAATTAGGTGAAGATCACACAATTACTATTACTGATGGGCAGGATTCCTTGCAGTTTTAAACTTGTTAATTATGTGATAGAAAATAACTGTAACCTAGAGATGCTTGGTCTAAACCAGAAAGCAGTAAGTTTTAGAGATAACTCCTGCTCTTTAATTTCTCTTTAACTTCAGTCTGACAGTAGAGGAAAACAAAAAGAGTATGTTGGCTACTTACACAGAAGTGATATTGTACAGTCTGAAAGTGCAAAGTTGCAAGAAGTGAGGTGATGTTAGGGAACAATCTTTGACAACTCACTGAGTTAAGAAAGTATTAGTGGCCTAACACAGCAGAAACATGGAAAACTAGTACTCCACTCTCTCTTCCCATGGAGCAAAGGCTATTGCATCCACATGGTGTGACTATACCTTTCGTGGGAATGCTGTAGAAAACTTTTAGCATAAACACAGCAGAAAGAATTAGAACTGCAAAGTGAGAGTGACCAAGATCTTCACTTCTTCACCACATTACCTTACCCCTCAGTTTTGCTTAAAGGTAGATACAGATCAGCAGCAAAGTCACTGACATAACGGTCAAGTACTTTATTCAACCACTTTCTCAGATTTACCAGTCCTCTGATTTAACAGAAATAGAGAGTACAGCAGAGTCAGATGTATACAAAATTTTGTTTACAACAGGCAGAAAAATAGAATAGAATCAACCAGGTTGGAAGAGACCTCCAAGATCATCCAGTCCAACCTAGCACCCAGACCTATCCAGTCAACTAGACCATGGCTCTAAGTGCCTCATCCAGTCTCTTCCTGAACACTCCCAGAGACGGTGACTCCACCACCTCCCTGGGCAGCCCATTCCAATGCCAATCACTCTCTCTGTGAAGAACTTCCTCCTAACATTCAGCCTATACTTCCCCCAGCACAACTTGAGGCTGTGTCCCCTTGTACTGTGGCTGGTTGCCTGGGAGAAGAGACCAACCCTCACCTGGCTACAACCTCCTTTCAGGTAGTTGTAGACTGCAATGAGGTCTGCCCTGAGCCTCCTCTTCTGCAGGCTAAACAACCCCAGCTCCCTCAGCCTCTCCTCATAGGGTTTGTGTTCCAGGCCCCTCACCAGCTCTGTTGCCCTTCTCTGGAC
>WAAF01020111.1:1183-45478 GCA_013400475.1 Tricholaema leucomelas
GTCCCCCCCCCCCCCCCCCCCCTTATCTGCTGAATTTCTTCCCACCCCCTTTTAGCATAAACCAGAAATTGTGAGAGATTATTATATAGCTTTATAAGACACTGATCCCTATATAATCTGGGAACTAGCCTGGAGAAGAGGAGGCTCAGGGGGGACCTCATTGCTGTCTACAACTACCTGAAGGGTGATTGTAGCCAGGTGAGGGTTGGTCTCTTCTCCCAGGCAACCAGCAATAGGACAAGGGGACACAGCCTCAAGTTGTGCTGAGGGAAGTATAGGCTGGATGTTAGGAGGAAGTTCTTTGCAGAGAGAGTGATTGGCATTGGAATGGGCTGCCCAGGGAGGTGGTGGAGTCACCGTCCCTGGGGGTGTTCAGGAAAAGCCTGGATGAGGCACTTAGTGCCATGGTCTAGTTGACTGGACAGGGCTGGGTGCTAGGTTGGACTGGATGATCTTGGAGGTCTCTTCCAACCTGATAGATTCTATTCTATGTGTATTTTCTCTTTATAAGGAGATGGAAGACAAATTTATCATGGATGGGGGAAAGGAGGAGTCCTGGCTTTTAAACTGTGTAAATAATACTGTCTACCAGATAGTCTTAAATCCCAGTCGGCTCTCCAATGGAGAGGAAAACAAGTCCTAGAAAGAAATTACACATTCCCAGCAAGCAGCAGTTAAGACTCAGAGTTTTGAAAGCACTTTCACATGCAAATTCCATAGCAGAGCTCTTTTTCCAGTGTGCATACGTTGGTCGGAATTTTACTATCAAGACACAGCTCTCAGCCCAAGCCTGACCTTTGTGTGATGTTCAAGGATCTCTCTGCAGCACTTCATTTAAAAAGTGCAAGTCCTACATATGCAAATTGGAATATTTATGATGCATAAAAAAATACAGTTTGAATCTGGTACAATGCTGCTGAACTGTCACAGAATCACAGAACTTTAGAGGTTGGAAGGGACCTGCAGGGATCATAGAGTCCATCTCCCCTGCCAAGGCAGGATCACCCAGGGGAGTTCCCACAGGAATGCATCCAGGTGGGTTTTGAAAGTCTCCAGTGAAGGTGACTCCACAACTTCTCTGGGCAGCCTGTTCTAGGGACTCTGTTACCCTCGCTGTAAAGAATTTTCTCCTCACATTGAGGCAAAACCTTCCATGTTCCACTCTGTAGCTGTTGCTTCTTGTTTTATTGCTGCTGACCACCAAAAAGAGATTGGCCCCAGCCATTTGACACCCACCCCTCAGATATTTGTACACATTGATCAGATCTCCCCTCAGTCTTTTCTGTGGACTAAACAGCCCCAGGGCTCTGTCTCTCTTTGTAGAGCAGATGATCAAGTCTCCCAACCATCCTTGTGGCTCTCTGCTGTCTACCAAGCTCTGGGAAAAGTGACCTGCCAGGAATTAAATCTGGAATGTTCTACTGTCCTTCCCTTATCAAGGACAGAAATTCACCAGTTCCACAGATAGCCAGGTGGGGTTGGGCTCTTCTCCCAGGCAACGAGCAACAGAACAAGGGGACACAGTCTCAAGTTGTGCCAGGGGAGGTAGTAGAGTCTCGTTCCTTGGAGGTGTTCCAGAAAAGCCTGGATGAGGCACTTAGTGCCATGGTCTGGTTGACTGGATAGGGCTGAGCGATAGGTTGGCCTAGATGAGCTTGGAGGTCTCTTCCAACCTGATTGATTCTATTCTAGCCACAAGTACAAATCGCAGGAATTGGGCTGCAGTAACTAAGAGTTGAAAGAGTATGGGACTGATATGAAGTGCTATTTCTTCAGTCTCATCCTGTCCATGTTTGATGTGAAGAAAGTAGATTAATTTTCATTATAGTGGGAAAAAATCAAGGAAGCTGCATAAAAGGAAATTAATTTTAGCTGTGGAATGTAATTTTAAACTAGAATGGGTTTTCTTTTACTTGGCTATTAATATACTGTATTTTCTTTGCCTTTTCCTCAAAATAACCTTAGAACTTTACAGCCTGTCCTCAAAAGACACTAGAAATGTGAGTTGCTGTTGATTCATGATATGTCCTTCATAATAGGGTTGTATTTGCTACTGTACAGGCACGAGTATCTATGGGTAATTCTGTGTAATTCAGTAATAAGTATTTCCCTTCCTGTCCTCACTCTGTGCAACAAGGTGTGTAACTTTACTTGGATTTTTTAATCATTAGAGAGCCTAGAATTGCTCCAAAGTTCCCTGTTGTATTAGATACCTATCTAGATATTGCCATAACTTGTCCAAGAGTCTTGGTTAACTGTGATTGTCTTCTGTTTGAATCACAGAATGAATCATAGAATGGTTTAAGTTGGGAGGGACCTCAAGGATCATCCAGCTCCACCCCCCTGCCATAGGCAGGGACACCTCCCACTAGAGCAGGCTGCTCAAGGCCTCATCCAGCCTGGCTTTAAACACCTCCAGGGAGGAAGCATCCACAACCTCCCTGGGCAACCTGTGCCAGTGTCTTACCACCCTCACTGTAAAGAACTTCCTCCTAATATTCAGTGTGAATCTCCCCTCTTCCAGCTTAAACCCATTCCCCCTCATCCTGACATTATTAGACTGTGTAAATTGAGGGAAAAGTTAACTTCAGGGCCTGCCACTTCCAAACTATGCTACGGAAAATTAGCCACATTATCTTCTACCTAACAGAATCCACAGACTTCTGAGGTATGCAGATGCTGAAGGTTGGTGTGAGCCTTTGTTCAGATCAGGAATGCAAAATGCAAGTGCTTATATGCCCAAGGAAACACTTAATTTTGGATTCTTTTTAATATATAATTAGATAGTAGAAGATGAGCATACACTAACAGGTTTGAGGTCATGCTATGCGAGTAAGATTCTAGAGCCTAATCTGACTCTCACGCTTTTGTGATGGTTGTTCATTAAAACTGGAATGTCCTACAAAAAAAGTGTCAGGTTTGGAAAATCAGTACAGTGTAATTAGTGGAAAAAGGCATGGTAAAAATATTTCTATTCCTATTAATACATACTTAGCCCAAACCTCTGGAAAAGAAAGTGTTATGGGAATCAGCTCTAAGGTCAAGTTAAAGTGCCTGTGCTCTGTCTGCTTTCCACTCACATTTACTGGCTGAGTGAAGTTGGAGGTCAAGTTTTGACCATCCCTACAGTGCTGAGGATTGGAGTAGCTGCTAATAGGTAATCCCCTGATGTATTTTCATTGGTGCTTAGTCCATTCAAATATCAAACCACATAAACAAAAGGAATCTGAACCAGAGAAAAGGCTCAGACACTTCAAATTCTTGTTGAAATAGTTGTTTTATTTTTTAATTTCCACTTTGCAGGTGCTGTTACTGAAATGCAGAGGAGTTTTACCAGCAAAGTGGGAAAATGTTTGATTGACAAAACCAGCTTGAAAATTGATGGCTCCATGCACAGCCTGAAAAATTCAGTTCACTCTCAGAAAAGATTAGAGATGGTACACAGAGATAGTACTGTAATAATAATAATAAATTAATATAATAAACAAAAAATAATATAAATTATAGTTATAACATCACAGGATATTAGGGGTTGGAAGGGGCCCAAGGAGATAGAGTCCAACTCCCCTGCCAGAGCAGGATCACACAATCTAGCACAGATCACAGAGGAGACTCCACAGCCTCTCTGGGCAGCCTGTTCCAGTGCTCTGTGACTCTTACAGTAAAGAAGTTCCCCCTTGCGTTGAGGTGGAACCTCTTGTGCTGCAACTTAGACCCATTGCTCCTTGTCCTATCACAGGGAGCAAGTGAGCAGAGCCTGTCCCTCCCCTCCNGTGAAGTAGAAAAGAAATAGTTATTCTATACATTATATTTGTATATTATATTTATGTATTTAAAAGAAACAAATATAATTTGTGGGTAGCTGTTCATTTATCATTAACTTCCAAGATAGAGAGTCCTTTAAACTTACATTTCTTTCAGTTTGACCTTTGCTCATCTTTTAGGTGGCTCTTTAAAAGGCAATATAGGACAAAAATAACATTACCTTACATAAGAGATTGTCCATATATAGGCAGTAGTGGAGTTTAAGAGCTATGTAGGCCTTGTGCTGACATTGATTTTTCAGGTAAATTTCCTAACATGCAAGTGATCTTCTAACTCAGATTAGTTCACAGTTGCTGGGCTAAATATAGAAGAAATAATGTTCTACCGCAACTTATTTATGTGAATAAATGCAAAGTTCAACACCTGCAATTATGCACCCACGTGATTTTGAAATTCAAGTCTTCTTGGAGATTTGTGTCAGGAAAATTTAACTGCATGAATCACTGGAGAGGGAAAATCCAAGGAGAATTCATGTATGCCTCTCTAGAAAACCTGAGTGGAATTCAGAGTGAGCATAGACAGGGCTTTCTTAGTGGCATTTCCTTATAACTTGGTTTGTTTCTTCCCCAACATTTAAAACAACCACCATGACAAAAAATTGAATAGTTGTTGGCTCTACAACCATGTGATAAACACATCCTAAAACCAGAAGAAAACCCCCAAACAGAAGCTTTCTAAGCTTAAGTGTTTGTGACATCTGGCAGGCTGAGATGGATGGATTAAGGTGTAGAGAAACAAAGGTAGCATAAGAGACATCTTTGATGTTATTTGTTGCTTTGTAATACAACAATACAAGCAAAGCAAGCAAGCAATTTTTATTTAAGTGAACAAATTCTATGTCAAAAGAAGATTAAATACTGTTTTTTACCAAGGATTTGTCCTGCTACCTACCTCCCCACTGATATTTTTAATCTTTCTTTACATTGGCTTTGCTGTGGAAATGAAGCAATCTTAAGTTCATCTCAGGAGACCGATTCAAAAGCTCAAATTCTATGCCCTTTTTGGACATGCTGAGTGATAATCCAATTAGGTTTCTGTTTCTACTTACTGGATTTAAGCCTTATCAATGTTATGGGTGATAAATAAACATCTTCACATATTTACTAGTTAGTTTAACCATTTTTACCTGTAGCAGAAAACTGAATGTAGTGTTCATGTACATATAGAAAGAGTTCTGTCTCAAAGAACAATCCAGCATATTTTCAGTCTCTTAGGGCCCATATTTGAAGTGCTAGGGAAGATATAAACACATTTTCCTCTTTGGTGTGAGGATGAAGTTCTCTCCGAATTGAAAAGGTTTCTTTGTTTATTTTACTCTGAGTGCAGTGAGGAAGTGCATTGATAGTCTGGACGAGGGGACTGAGTCCAGCTTCAGTAAGTTTGCAGATGACACCAAGCTAGGAGCAGGTATAGATCTGTTGGAGGGTAAGAGAGCCCTGCAGAGGGACCTAGACAGACTGGATGGGTGATCAGAAGTCAATGGCATGAGTTTTAACAAGGCCAAGTGCAAGGTTCTATGCTTTGGCCATAACAACCCCAAGCAGCACTACAGGCTGGGGACAGAGTGGCTGAGAGCAGCCAGGCAGAGAGGGACCTGGGGGTGCTGGTAAATAGTGGCTGAACATGAGGCAGCAGTGTGCCCAGGTGGCCAGCAGTGCCAATGGCATCCTGGCCTGGATCAGGAACAGTGTGGCCAGTGGGACAAGGGAGGTTATTATTCCCCTGTACTCAATGCTGGTCAGGCCACACCTTNTGAAGACTTTCAGCCTCCATATAACTGTGTATTATGTCTGTACACTGATTTGCAGCTCTGAGATTTTACTCCTAAACAGGAATTCAAACCTTTTTTTTGTGTCGTACAAGACAATACACCACAAAATGCATGGTTAATCTAGAACACTGACAAAAACCTCAACAGAATAGATCAAGAATCCTTGGTCTGGGACTTCACATTATTAGTTGTAAATGCAGTGGTAGATCAGTGGTAGCTTAAGATCCAGGCACAAAGAGGTAGGAATCAAATGAATGTGAAAAAAATGGTGGTACTTAATCAGCTAGTCATCATTAGCAACACACACACATAATGGCAAGATGTTTCTCTTTCATGTGTTTTGTTTGAACTGCTACATCAATATGTGCTTTGAAAGTGAAAATTCAGAGAGGATGGGAAGTGAAACTCACTCCAAGCATCTTTTATTAGACTTCCAATGAAACCCCAACCTGTACTACAATTGAGCACAGCTGTTAGAGAAACAGAATTGCATGTGGCACTGTTGGCCTGTGCTTGCCCAGTGCTGGGGAAAAAATGTTACTACAAAAAAAAAAAAAAAATCCATTGATAGTAAGTGGTCTTTTCCAACACATTTTTTTAACCTATATAATTTAAAACAAATCTTATTTGTCTTCGTCTTCTAGAACTGAGAATATACCTGAATAGAGAATGTTGGTGGACAGGGAGTGTGTTCAGCAAACTCAGGAACAACGATTCCCCAGAGGAATGCTGTCTGTTGGGTTTGAGCTTCGAGCAGTAGACTCTCTAGCTGCTGAATACTAATACAAAGTCGAAGGTTCAGTTTGGCTATTACTGAGGATTAAACCTGACAAATCGTTTGCTGCTTGAATCATAAATGATGAGCTGTACTCGTGCAACCTGCAATTAGTGCCATTAAGCCAGGTTAAGAGAGCAACGAGCTGGTTAAATTGCATGCCACCTGCTTGCCTGTCACATCTGATTCATGTGGTACATATCAAGAGGAACTAGGATTCAGACCACCAGCCTTCACATCCTCCTCCCACACAGGGAGAAAGAAAATATGGCTCCTGTTAAGTTTTTAATACAGGTCTTGGGTTGAGATAGAGATTTTTACAGGAAATAAGCCAATGCACAATTACCTCAGGCACTGGAATGAGCTGCCCAGGGAGGTGGTTGAGTCACCAACCCTGGATGTGTTTAAGGGTCATTTGGATGTGGTGCTTAGGGATATGGTTTAAGGTGAATCTTGTAGGGTAGGGTTATAGGTTGGACTCAGTGATCCTGAGGGTCTTTTCCAACCTGGATGTTTCTGTGAATCTGTGATTTGCAGTAAATAGGCACAGCAGCGTGCAGAAGCAGCAGCAGAAGCCAGTGACCTACCCCCACCTCCTAGCCCATCCTGTGGAAAAACCCAACTCCCCAAACCTGGAAAACAATCAAGCCCCATGACACTTTGCTCCAGCCAGCACTCTAGTTTTGAAGCTGGTGTGACAGCAGCATGGGATCTGAGCATCATCGGCAGATTCAACTCAACCCATGGCTTTGTAAAACGTAGAATCAGAATGAGAGTCTGGGTAAAAGTAATATCCCCAGACTTCTTCTCATTACATGAGGAAGCTACATTCTCTTCTTTCAAACCTGATTCTGTCCATAGTATGCTGCCTAAAGTCTCATCTTTTAAAGGCTAAAATAAAAAAGCATTTTGGAGCTGCCACTATCAATACTGTTGTAACCATTATCCTTGTATGGATTGTTTTGAAGATAGATGTGCTTCTTGTAGCCCTAGCTAAGTCAGAATGTTGTCTTGTGCTTGTGATGATTATAATTGGGCTGCTAAGTGCTGCCAGGTCGTACTAAGTGCATCACTAAAAAGCAGATTTCTGTTAATTTACCCTTGTACTTGGCTCAGACTCTAAACTTCTGGTGATTTCTTCTTTTCTCCAGTCATACTTGGCACAAACAGAGTTTCTCATGTAATGCATACAGAGCTGTCCATAATTAATTCCTCCTTTCTGTTAAATTTCTGAGTACATCACCTTTGGAATCATTGCTTGCTCTCTCTCTCTCTCTTTTTTTTTGTACCAGCTCATTCTCCACAGTCAATCTGTATTTTAATTTTTTGTGTTCATGACCACAGTTGGAGTTTATTTCGGTGACATCCTGATCCATGATTTCTTATAACAGATTCACCACATCATTGCTCTGCCTCTTTCACTGTTTCTGTACACCAGTGACATTTCCTTCAAGACTTTCAGTAATATTGCATCTTGTTCTTCTAAAACTGTACAAGAAATGCTCTCCCAGAGGATCTTTGGGGTTTGGTTTTTTTTTGGTCCTTATTTTACTCTTCAGGTTGAATCTTGGTGCATGGATCTTTTTATGGTCTCTGTGTATCTGTGATTTAGCTGGTCTCAAAAATAGAAAGTGAATAGGAAAGATAACATAGCCCCAAGCTAGAAGAGTAAAAGAAACCACCAAAGCAATAAAATATCATTATGGATACAATGTGATAGGGGCTGAAACTGAGAAATGTCAACTGTTTGCACATAGAAATTTGCAGGAACAATTAAGGTGTCTTATTAGCTGGAGGAATGGTTGGAGAACTAAACAGAATCATAGAATAGAATCATAGGATCAAGCAGGTTGGAAGAGACCTCCAAGATCATCCAGTCCAATCTAACACCCAGCCCTACCCAATCCACTAGACCATGGCACTAAATGCCTCATCCAGTCTGTTCTTGAACACCTCCAGGGACAGTGATTCCACCACCTCCCTGGGCAGCCCATTCCAATGCCAATCACTCTCTCTGGGAAGAACTTCCTCCTAACATCCAGCCTATACTTCCCCCGGCACAACTTGAGGCTGTGTCCCCTTGTCCTGTTGCTGGTTACCTGGGAGAAGAGACCAACCCCCACCTGGCTACAACCTCCCTTCAGGTAGTTGTAGATAGCAACAAGGTCACCCCTGAGCCTTCTCTTGTGCAGGCTGCAAACCCCAGCTCCCTCAGCCTCTCCTCATAGGGTTTGTGTTCCAGGCCCTTCACCAGCCTTGTTGCCCTTCTCTGGACACGTTCCAGCACCTCAGAGGCAGATCAACTCTTTCACAAGCATGTGATTTTTAAAAACTTCCCTTTTTCTTTTGGATATTGCCCAATTATTCTATCTCATACCTCAGCATTATAAATCTTGCCCTACTGCAGCAGAATAGTGATGCTGTGTGAGAAATCTCTACTATTTGGGATCATAAAGCAATTTCAGCCAAGGGATATGGAGTGAGAAATCTTGAGTTAAAAGAATTTGGGGCTAGAGCAAAGGCACTTGGCAGACTCAACAGACCCTTTGTACATTTTGGCAACAAAATTGGCACTTATGTCTTCATCGGGAAAAGGCCTGTGCCCTTAGCTTATGTAAGCTCACAAGTTAACATGGAAACAAAGCCAGATGTGCTGTGCCCTAGAAGTTCTACCACCTGCTCTGTGTCAGGTGCAATGCAGATCCCATAAACGCTGGGTGGTTGGCAGGATGAGTAGGTAGGGGCTAGTTACTTCTGCGAATGAACTGTGCTGTAAGGCTGTTTAGTTTTACGTCAGTAAGTCAAACGTACCAAAACATATCTAGTGGCAGTGCTGTCTTTGAGCAACTTTGTGGCTAATGAAGATCAATCTGTGGGTCCTTTGAGAGATGAAGCATTAGGAATGTCAGTGAGAGTGCTAGTAGCTGTGACA
Source organism: Tricholaema leucomelas (assembly GCA_013400475.1). NCBI lineage: Eukaryota > Metazoa > Chordata > Aves > Piciformes > Lybiidae > Tricholaema lacrymosa > Tricholaema leucomelas. The sequence goes on from WAAF01020111.1 coordinate 10,487, forward strand.
CCTGAGCTGTTCATTACTCAAAGCAAAGCCAAAAAGTGAGTCACAGAGGACAGACTCACAGTGAATGCAAGAGCAGACTAAAGTATTATTTTAATTCAGGAATTATGCTGATGCTTACTATGAATCCTTAGAGGAGTAAATCCTTAGAGGATTCAGGTTGTGCTGGGGGATGTCTAGACTGGATGTTAGGAGGAAGGTCTTCCCAGAGAGTGATTTTTCCATTGGAATGGGCTGCCCAGGGAGGTGGTGGAGTCGCCGTCCCTGGAGGTGTTCAAGCAAAGCCTGGATGAGGCACTTAGTGCCATGGTCTAGTTGATTTGGTGGGGCTGGGTGCTAGGTTGGACTGGAGGACTCTTCCAACCTGGTTGATTCTATGATTCTTTTTTCAAGTGCTTTGCTGTAGGTAGGAAAGAGTGCTCTTACCACTGCTAGTACTCACCATTTTTCATACAGGAATGACTTGTGCTGTTTGTAATAAAGCAACCCTGGTACAGCTTTATGTGCCTCACTTAAAGTGTGCCTGTTCCTTAACTTTAATATCCATCCTGTAAAAAGAAAATGCAGTCATCATTCCTAGAGTCCTACTTACTGAGAGCATTGGGACCTATACACCTCTTACAAATGTCTTGTGAATGCAGTGTGTTATATCCACAGCATGTCTTACCCTTCTGTTGTTTCCAGTTGTGATTCCATGTCTTGTTGTTCAGTAGGAGGTGTCAAAGACAGGTGGGTTTGTCACTGGTACTCTCACTTCCCATTTAAGCAGCATACATTGTATTATAAAATGTGGTCACACTCAGAGGAGAGATTACAGTTTCATGGAAGGAGTTGCTCATTTTCTGTTTGCATATCCCAGCTGGAACTGCTGGTACTGTTCCCCTGCCATGCTGGTTCCAAAGAGCTACAAAACAATTTCATGGGGAATGTCTCGAAGCTTTGACATACTCTCACTGTGGCATTTCAGTCTTTTTGTTTTAGGCTGTACAGCTGTATTTTTCTTCCTCATAATTTGCTGTTTGGTGCAGCAAAAATATTCTTTTGCAGATATAACAGATCTCAGGGGTATCATTTTTGTGAGGATGAACTTTATCAGACAGAAGTTTCAACTGTCTTCTCCTGGTTTTGTTAATATAGAGATGGCTCTTTGTAGTTCTTTTTCTCTGAGGTCCCTTGAAATGTCAAAAAATGTGTGAAAGTGCTCCTTAAGACTTATCTTAGTAAGTTTGCCATGAACAGTTGGAAAAAAATGAAAACCAATTTGGTGTTTCTCTTTGCTTGAATGTGATACTGGAACATTGTACTGCTTAGTTAAGTTACCTAACGACTGAAGGTAATAGCATCCTTGAGGACTAAGTAAAACATTGAAGTGATACCTGTGCTTATCCAATCATTGCAAGAGCAATGCTATCCAAGAGGCCACAGGAGTAAACCTTGAGATTTGCAGTGTCCCCCATTATCATAAAATGGCTTTGGTTTGAAGTGACCTCAGAGATCATCTACTCCAACCTCCCTACCATGAGCAGGGATATTTCTCAACTAGGATCATCTGCTCAAGGCTTTATCCAACCTGGCCTTGAAGGAGAAAGTACCCACAACCTCCCTAGGCAGCCAGTTCCAGTCTCACCACCCTCATACTGAAGAACTTATTCCTAAGATCCAGTCTCAACCTACTCTTCCTCAGCTTCAAACCATTCCCCCTTGTCCTGTTACTAGACACTCTTATGAAAAGTCCCTCTCCAGCCTTCCTGTAAGATTCTTTCTGGTACTGGAAGGCAGCTTTAAGGTTCCCCCCAGAGTCTTCTCTACGTTGAACTACCCCAGCTCCCTCAGCCTACCCTCATTATCATAGAATCAACCATATTGGAAGAGTCCTCCAAGCTCATCCAGTCCAACCTAGCACCCAGCCCTACCCAACTAGACCATGGCACAAAGTGCCTTATCCAGACTTTGCTTCAACACCTCCAGGGACGGTGACTCCACCACCTCCCTGGGCAGCCCATTCCAATGCCAGTCACTCTCTTTGGAAAGAACTTCCTCCTAACATCCAGCCTAGACCTCCCCTGGAACAACTTGAGACTGTGTCCCCTTGTTCTGTTGCTGCTTGCCTGGCAGAAGAGACCAACCCCCACCTGGCTACAACCTCCCTTCATGTAGTTGTAGACAGCAATGAGGTCTGCCCTGAGCCTCCTCTTGTGCAGGCTGCACACCCCCAGCTCCCTCAGCCTCTCCTCACAGGGCTGTGCTCCAGGCTCCTCACCAGCTTTGTCGCCCTCCTGTGGACATGTTCTAGTACCTCAACATCTCTCTTTATCGAGGGGCCCAGCACTGGTAGAACTGATGGGTAACATGAAATGAAGATTTACTATTAATACTCCAAAGCTCTACGAGGAGGTTGACCTAAAGGAAAGAAGACTGACTGTAACCAAGGAAGAATTTGAGAATGACAGATAAGAGTGGGAAGAGTCTAACCATTACACAATTTATATCCCTAGGGAATTACATTTTTGCCAGTGTGATGAAGAAAGTTTAATTATGGAAAACAGGCAGTAGGCAGAACAGATTTAAGTGCTGGTCACTTCAGAGAATGCTTACTGAAAGAACTGTGTAATTATGCAAAACAGGGACCTCTGACTACTGTAAAGGAAAAAGATGTGATGCACAAATTATGTTTTACTAAGGTGGATTCCCCCCCACCTCAGGATCTTCCCATATGTGCCAATAATAAAAAACAGGGCACATCTGTTTCCATTCAGCATCTGATTTGGAAGATGATTTTAAATCCTGCCCTTTTGGGCTGTGTTTGGCATTGTTTTACCATGAGGGTCACAGAATATATTTTTATTGGAGTCAGTGTCCCCGGAGGTGTTCGAGACTGGATGAGGCACTTAGTGCCATGGTCTGGTTGACTGGATAGGGCTGGCTGATAGGTTGGACTGGATGATCTTGGAGGTCCCTTCCAACCTGGTTGATTCTATGATTTTACAGACTTTCCTTTGAGTAGACTCCAGCTTGATGAGTATCTGTCACTTCTGCCAGAAGAGTCAGCTGCAGAGAATCACACCTGAAAACTGTTTGGAATTTTTGGTAACTTAACACCAACAGTGAAAGTATTCATAGACTCACAGGATGTTAGGGGTTGGAAGGCACCCAAGGAGATCATCAAGTCCAACCCCTCTGCCAGAGCAGGACAATACTATCTAATGTAGATCACAGAGGAACACATCCAGTCAGGCCTTGAAAATCTCCAGAGAAGTAGATACCACAACCTCTCTGGGCAGCCTGTGCCAGTGCTCTGTGACCCTTACAGTAAAGAAGTTCCCCTTTGTGTTGAGGCAGAACATCTTTTGCTGCAATTTACACCCATTGCTCCTTGTCCTATCACAGGGAGCAAGTGAGAAGAGCCTGTCCCTGCCTCTCCTGGCCAGCCCTCAGATACTTATAAACATTTATCAAACCCACTCTAAGTCTTCTGTTTTCCAGACTAAAAAGTCTAAAGTCTCTCAGCCTCTCCTCATAAGACATGTCCTCCAGTCCCCTCATCATCCTCCTAGCCCTCTCCAGCAGAACCCTAGATTAGGCTTTGTTTTTTTTTTCTTTTTTTTTGTGTGTTAATATAGGACGTTTTTATGTTTTGCGTATTTTATTGCTGCTGCAGAGAAACACAAAAAGAGAGGCAGAAAAGATCTGAGCAATTCCTCAAAAAAGGAAAAATGGTGGTGAAAATCAGAAAATGTCTTTTCAAAAGAGTGGTGAAAATCAGAAAATGTCTTTTCAAAAGACATGACAAAATTCATAGTTTATGACAATGGCAAGGATTTAATAAGTCTTAGTTTCTTAGCAAAAGCTGCAGAAGACAGAAAATTGCAGCTGAATGATGGCATATTTTGATGCTAAATATAAAACAGAAAGTAGGTATCTTTATCCTGTCATCTTGCTGGATTTTCAAAGCAAAGCAATCTCTTTTCTTTTAAGGATGAGAATTTTTCTTATCATCATCACAACACAGCAAGGTGAAGTAAGAGGCAGAACTCTGAATTTAATATCAGAGTGGAACAAGATATCCTGCTGGAACAAAGCACCTTCAAATACCATTTTTTTTAAATATTTTGGCCCAGTGGAAACTGAACTTGGTCTGTGCTTGTACAAGTAACACAGCTACAGGGGGAAATGGAAACACATGCTAAGAAGAGAGTGATGGTGAATGGTGCCACGTCCAGCTGGCGGCCAGTCACTAGAGGTGTCCCTCAGGGATCAGTGCTGGGCCCCATCCTCTTTAACATCTTCATAGATGATCTGGATGAGGGCATTGAGTCAGTCATCAGCAAGTTTGCAGATGACACCAAGCTGGGGGCTGATGTGGCTGGGTTGGAGGGCAGAAGGGCTCTGCAGCGGGACCTTGACCGCCTGGACAGATGGGCAGAGTCCAATGGGATGGCATTCAATGGCTCCAAGTGCAGGGTGCTGCACTTTGGCCACAACAACCCCATGCAGAGATACAGGCTGGGGTCGGAGTGGCTGGAGAGCAGCCAGACAGAGAGGGATCTGGGGGTGCTGATTGATACCCGCCTGAACATGAGCCAGCAGTGTGCCCAGGTGGCCAAGAGAGCCAATGGCATCCTGGCCTGCATCAGGAATGGTGTGGCCAGCAGGAGCAGGGAGGTCATTCTGCCCCTGTACTCTGCACTGGTTAGACCACACCTTGAGTACTGTGTCCAGTTCTGGGCCCCCCAGTTTAAGAGGGACATTGAGATGCTTGAACGTGTCCAGAGAAGGGCAACGAGGCTGGGGAGAGGCCTCGAGCACAGCCCTACGAGGAGAGGCTGAGGGAGCTGGGATTGTTTAGCCTGGAGAAGAGGAGGCTCAGGGCAGACCTTATTGCTGTCTACAACTACCTGAGGGGTGGTTGTAGCCAGGAGGAGGTTGCTCTCTTCTCTCAGGCAGCCAGCACCAGAACAAGAGGACACAGCCTCAAGCTGCGCCAGGGGAAATTTAGGCTTGAGGTGAGGAGAAAGTTCTTCACTGAGAGAGTCATTGGCTACTGGAATGGGCTGCCCAGGGAGGTGGTGGAGTCGCCGTCCCTGGAGCTGTTCAAGGCAGGATTGGACGTGGCACTTGGTGCCATGGTCTAGCCTTGAGCTCTGTGGTAACAGCTTGGACTTGATGATCTGTGAGGTCTCTTCCAACCTTGGTAATACGCTGTGAATGATTACAGATAAATTCCCATGGTGGGAGAGAGAACTAAAGGAAGATGCTCAGATCATCCTTTCAGATTATGCTGCTTGACTCAAACATTCCTCTGCCAGAACAAAATCATTTCTTGTTTGCAGATTGACAAATGTCTGCTGTTGCTTCAGAAGAGTTAGGGACAGCATGCAGTTCACCTTGCCAGAGTTTTACTAGCTCCTGTTGTTATTGTGATTTAAAGATCATGATTGATAGAAGGACACGGATCTGTCAGAGTGAGTCCAGGAAAGAGCCACAAAGTTGATCCAAGCTCTGGAGCATCTCTGCATTGAGGATAGGCTGAGGGAGCTGGGGTTGCTCAGCCTGGAGAAGAGAAGACACTAAGGAGACTTTAGAGCTGCCTTGCAGTACATGAAAGAATCTTACAGGAAGGCTGGAGAGAGACTTTTTGTAAGAGTGTCTAGAAACAGGACAAGGGGGAATGGTTTGAAGCTGAGGGAGAGTAAGTTGAGACTGGATCTTAGGAAGAAGTTCTTCAGTATTAGATTGGTGAGACTCTGGAATTGGCTGCCAGGGAGGCTATGATTGCCTCCTCCCTGGCAGTGTTCAAGGCCAGGTTGGGTGAAGCCTTGAGCAGCTGAATTAAGAGGTGTCCCTGCTCATGTCAGGGAGGTTGGAGTAGATGATCTCTAAGATCCCTTCCAGCCTAAGCCGTTCTATGATCTCTATAGGCTGAGTTACTTACTGCCCAGTTCAGCAAGGAGTACCAAGTGAAAATGAGTGGTCCACAAAAGGCAATGGATTTAATGGTTTCCTTTTATCAGGACATGTGTTTCTTTACCTTGTTGAACCACTGTGTGGGAAGTGCTGAAATGCCACAAACAAAAGGTGTAAATCTCAGTAGAGTGAATTAAATATCGTTTAAAGGTTAGCTTTTCTTGTCACCTGTTAACAAAACTCAGCCCATTTATGGCTATTGTGGGTCTTTAGTTTGTCAGCATCTTGATTGCTATAGTCAGAGTGTAATTGCTACACTGTGAACTTTGCAATTATCTACTGTGTTCATTTGGGTATTTTAAGAAGGAAAGCTGATATGAAAACCAATTATGATTTCCCTAGATAATGGACATTTTCATACCATTTCCCTCCCCTTTTTCCCCCCCTACTAACTTGTCAGAGTGCATTGTTAACATAAAGAAAGTTCCAGAACTGCATAAACCCCCTGATCTGTCAGGCATTTGCTCAAATGTAAAATAACATTCATTTAGCACTCCCACTCTGCTGAACCAAGACTTTATAAATTACCCTGTAAAGCTGGTAGCTGCTCATTTATCTGTCTTCCTAGCTAAAGATAGGTAATGGACTCTTACACATGCAAGCACTGAGGAAAGTTCTTTTTTTGATTTGTGGATAAAACAGGGCATTTGACTGTATTCAGAGAAAACTATGACCAGGATCTAGTTGCTTTCCAATCATTAAAATGCTAATTCCTACCTTTAGATGTTCCAGGTCTATACTGGACTACTCTAGCCACTTTCAGATTGATTTTCAGCCACCCCTTGTCTCTCCTTTTGCCACTGCCACCAAGAGCGATACGAGAACCAAGCATTTAAAGTATGTTTCGCAGAAGGAATTTGTATTCTTGTGTTGTTTTTAAGTAGCAGTTGGAATTCATGCCATATGTGTAAAGCAGAGATTATTTAAGGCATGGTGTATTTTTCTGAGTAACGTTTTTCCTCCCACAGGTGATTCAGATACCACATTCTGTCATTTAATAACTCTGCAGATGCACAAAGGAAACCTTCAGAGAACTGTGAGTTGGGTGGGATATGCTCTGTGGATCTCTGTCCGCATATCTGCACATACTTGGGCACCAGAAGTGTATTGCTTCAATGTTGCAGAATAGAGAGGAATTCTAGATGTGTCTTGAAACAGTGAAACTGTTTCCTACCTAGATCACTTCGAGCCAGTGAGGTCTGAGCGTGCAGGTGTAAGGCACACACATATACATCGTTCAGATGCCTTTGCTAAGACCACGGTGCTTAATGGAATCCAACCACTTTGTCACAACCACCATTGTAGGTCATTCTTAACAGCTTCCATTGCAAACTTCTTGGTGGTGATTAAATTGGCAAACTTGGTGGTTTTGATAGATGCTGTTAGTGAGAAATAATGCATAATTGTATGTTTGAATATGACTGATGGAGCGGCACCAAAGATCAACCCAGGCTTTGGCTTAGTGGGATTTGCTTGGCTCTTTCCTAACCTGAAAAAGAAATGCTGTTTAAAATTGAGCTTGAACTTGAAGTGGATGACTCTGGACTGGCTATAAGGTCACAGTTTTTATGACTCCCAAGAAGGTGAACTCATTCAGGAATAAAGTAGCTTTAGATTGCTTGCTTACTTTCAGTTATATCAGCAATGATGGCATCTCTGAGTGCAGTTCTCTTACTGAAGTGCTAAGGGAGTTTTATAAGCATATTACTATTCACCATGGGATATGTGAGATAATCACAGAACCCTCTGTCCTGCCAGGTCAGACATAATAGTGCCCAGCAATGTAGCTTGTTGCTTTTAATGCTTCTTGACTACGGATAATGAGAGAAACTTGGTCTCTAGAGCACTTCATCAGCACTACATTGATTCTCGAATGCTCGTTCTCTGTCTTAGCAAAAGTGCCTGGAGAAACTCAGCATCCTTTATTTTCCTTCAGGAAATAGAAAAATGAAAGATGCTACTTTCTAGCACTTCCTCAGTGTATCTGAAGGCAGCCGCCTGAAGTATGGCTGGCAGAGAGGATGATGAACCTGTCCTGGTAAAAGATGTACTGGATTTCAGGTGCTTGAATGTGTCCAGAGAAGGGCAGCAAGGTTGGTGAGGGGCCTGGAGCACAGCCCTGTAAGGAGAGGCTGAGGGAGCTGGGGGTGTGCAGCCTGGAGAAGAGGAGACTCAGGGCAGACCTCATTGCTGTCTGCAACTACCTGAAGGGAGGTTGTAGCCAGGTAGGGTTGGTCTCTTCTCCCAGGCACCCAGTGATAGAATAAGAGAAGAGAGCCTCAAGCTGTGCCAGGGCAGGTTTAGGCCGGAGGTTAATAAGAAGTTATTCATGGAAAGAGTGGTTGGCATTGGAATGGGCTGCCTGGGAAGGTGGCGGAGTCACCATCCCTGGAGGTGTTCAAGAAAAGACTGGATGAGGCACTTAGTACTGTGGTTTAGTTAATTAGAAGGGCTGGGTGGTAGGTTGGACTTGATGATCCTAGAAGTCTTTTCCAACCTGGTTAATTCTGTGATTTTTATACATTAGTTCTCTTGGCTTTTGCCTTATTGAAAGTGCTTGTGAGCATTCCTGGACACGAGTTTGCCTTGTAAAGGTCATTTTAATCAGAAGTGATTCTATTCCTGTAACTAATATTTATTTATTTTCTTACTATAATCTAAAATGATTTTACCTAAGAGAGTACATGTTCAACAAATTAGAAGGACAATGGCATGACAATACAGGCAACAGACCACAGCAGGGGGTTGCTTTGTTTAGGGAATAACTTCAGTCTAGCTTCGAGTTGTTATTTTTATTTGTGGACAGAAAGCAGCATGTTGTTAGTCTGGTGACTGTGTGCAATATTCATTGATTAATCCATTTCACAGCATGCTGAGATGGTGGCACAGGGAAGTAGGGTGGAGTGTTTGCAGTAGAGTTAGTGCAGAGGATGTCTTCAGAACTGACACTCTCCTTTTTATGAAGCACAGCTGTCTTTATACAAAGAGAGTTAAGTGCTGAAGAATCAAGTAAGGGGATCTAAGAGCTGAGGCAGTTTAGGCCCAATCAGTTCTTACAGAGGGGTTTATAGCTCATCAGAAACCTCACCACACAGGCTCTTTTAGCCATTTTCAAACTGATTCAGATGGAAGCTAGATTTTTAATAGCTTTGTGTTGCATTTATACAGATCCACATGGGGAATGCAATAAGCTGTTCCTAAATGATATACTTAGCTCAGCTTCCCCCAGAGCAAGTTATCTGCTGGCTACTAAAGGTTCCAGTTCCATAGATTAGCTACAGAGGCCTAATCCTGAGCAACTTGTTGACGCTTTTAACTTCAATGTGGGAAAGAAATGAATCCATGCTAGACTGAAATATCTGAAGTACCTGGACCCTTAATTTAACTCTCAAAGTTTAGCAGCACACCCAAAAAGACTTTCAAGCTTGGGCTTCCATCCTGAGGTCAACATTTGGGTTGGGATTTCCACATTCTAATTCCTAGCACAGAATCTGAATGCAGGTACGTTGCCAAATTTCTAACGGTGCTAACTTTCAATCCATTTTCAGGATCTCATGAATGACAACTGTGTTTTTAAGCAACAACTGGTTTAGGTTTTGGCCTGTGTATGAGAAGTCTTGCCCTGGTTTGTGTTTAACAATCATTAAGCAATGCCAAGAGGCACCTAATAATAGAGTGAGAGTTCCCACACTTGTACACAGATGTGAGGAAATGTGCTATAGTAAACTGCTCCTGAGAGCTGCAAGATTTCCTTAAATTTAGGGCTTGATAAGGAGTTTTTTTTACTGAATTTGGAGTAGAAAAGAGCTAATTTTAACTAGTGTCTTGTCAGGATCTACTCTGCTTACAGTGTACAAAAGATAACTCTGTTGGATCTGTATACGTAAGCTATTTATTTGGACTGCTGGGATGTGCTGCCACTTTTGGGATCTCTGGGCTGTACTAATGAGGCTGTGACTCTTAATACCTAACAGCTTTACCTGCCGTGGTGCATAAATAGAGAAAGGATGCTGCTGGCTGCAGCTTTTCTTTACCTGGTTGTTACAGCTCTGCCTGACCATGAGGAGAAAGAGTGGAAGGGCAGCATGCAATGTCCAGGACACTATTTCCCTTTTGCTAAGAATAAAAGGCAACAGAGTGGATTCTTCATTCAGCAGGTTAGCTCTGATGTACAGGGTTTATTATTTTAATGTGTTGGTTCTACCTTGGCTCACCCAAGCATTACTGTAAACGATCCTTAATGTCCTGAAATGCAGGTTTCCTTCAAAAATATCATTTCCACAGCATTTTCAGTATCTCCATATATACATTTTTTTTTGTATTACCTGATTTTTCTTCAAAGGATTCCTGGCAAAATCCTAGTAAGAATTACCCCGCCGCATCCTCATGATGTTATCTGACCTAGACACAGACATGCAAGTGAGAATTTAGCACCTGGTATTTCCAGGTTTCATAAACATTTAACTGTTAGCATACTCTGAAATTTGCATATTCAGAGGAATAAACTGCTTTTTGAATTCAGAAGTAGAGCAAATCCAGTGACACAATAATTTTGAGTCATTCTGTGAATCTAACTCATTCTTCACAAGTTAATGACAATCATAGAATCATAGAATGGTTTAGGTTGGAAGGGACCTCAAGGATCATCCAGCTCCAACCCCCTGCCATAGGCAGGGACACCTCCCACTAGAGCAGACTGCTCAAGGCCTCATCCAGCCTGGCTTTAAACACCTCCAGGGAGGAAGCATCCACAACCTCCCTGGGCAACTCGTTCCAGTGTCAATAATGGTATCCAAACTGGAGATCCACACTGCTTGCTACTTCTTGTCATATGTGTAAGAAGGGGCATTGCCTGACCCAAGTTCCTCCATTCTAAATAAAATCAAATTGTTGGGGGGGTGGGGAGGGGGCAAATAAAAGGTGGAAAATAATCCTTGCTATGCTGGAAGGGAGATCTGCATTAAAGAGCAAGGCAGCTGTGGGTGTCTTGGAAATCTGCGGTGAGACCAAGAAGGTATGTAAGGTACCTCCACTTTCACACAATTTTTACTTGAAGGGTTTTTCTCTCTGTTTTCCTGGCTGCCCAGAATGAACAGAGAAATATTCAAGTCCAAAATTAAACCACATATGGTATTTTTATCCTAGTTTCTGTGTAGGTCTGTACCCTGGTACAAGAAATTGTTCTGCAAATAAAAACATCATCAGTGTGTTTGCTGCTATTTATCCTAAACCCAATGGTAAATGGCAGTGGGTTTGCATCCTCAAGAGAGTATAAAAGGCCTGCTGTTCCCTGGGTGTCAGCTTCCTTGGATCAGCTTCTTGCAGGACAAGTAGTGAACAGATGTGCTATTCATGTATGTTGCATGTAAGAACTGAGGACAGGCTGTGTTCTGTGCTGCCAAGTACCTCATTAGACAGTACCAGCCATTCAAAAGTACTGCATCCAGTTTCTTTGACAGGGGTGTCTTACTGAGCCTGGTTAGTTAGATGTGAATAAAATGTGACTTCCCTAACAGCACTATAAACCCTGGGAGAGGAAAAACTCGTTTCTGGAGGCAAGAATTTGCTGTTACTTTGGTACCTAAAGATCTCTGGTAGTGTAGTCAGCTGAGAATGGGAGGGAAAAAGAAAAAAAGGAAACACATGTTCGGAACCAGGTTTCATTGCATCTGAAGTTATATAGTAATCATAGTATTTTCACTTGATATCCTGAATGCCCACTGGTGCAACATTTAGCTTTAAAAGGAGTTGCTCATCTTTGGGGAAGTTGGCTGAGTTGCCTTGAGAGGTTAATAGATAAAATAGTGAAGCAAGCATGGGAAAGAGTGGGAGAGTAAAAAAAATATGACTTAAAGAGAAATGAAATCCCATCTAAAAGGGAATTATTCTATTCCTTATTTATATGGTCTGGAAGTGCAGTAGGTAATGATCTGTAGTGCAGTCTTACTCTTGATTAGAGCATGAAGATTAGTGCTGGACTGAGGCCAGCCCAGTGTGAATTGCAGCAATCGGGGGATGGCATAAATTAATGCTGGGCAGAACCACATAAGTCAGGCTTTTTTCTTGTTCCCTTTACATGCCAACGTATGAAATTGCTGGCTGTTTTTCTGGCACTGTATACATAGATAAGCAATAATGCCACGTTTCTCCCCTCCCTGTGCTAGCATACCTTATGATCCTTTGCTGTGCCATAATATTCTTAATTCACTACTATCTCAGCTAATGACATGTATGTAGTCTACCAATAATAGTATCCCTTATGAATATGAAGGAGCAGAGGGCATGTAGTATCTTTTAAATAAAAATTACTCTTTTAATACTATGAAAATACAAAGCTGAATGAAATGACTCACTGTATTCCTCTGTAAATATTTAAAGCTAGGTGTATTTTTTTTTCAGTGAAATCAGTTTAAAATTAGATCAAACAAGACCTCTGAGGTCAGCTGGACTGCATGTAGCTATGTGAGTCCTATCACATTAGAATGGATTTAAAAAAGGTATCAAAAAGCTATTCTGCTTTTCCCCTTCTCAGTGTTCTCTGTGTGTTATGTGTGTGTCCCCTCCTGCACCACACTTTGTTTATCTTTGTGCATTTGACTATTGGAAAAGGTCTACCAAAGCAATTGATCTGGCTCAGCTTGTCTTTATACTTGATGTCCACTGACTTTTGCAGTCTAACTGTCACATAAGACAAAAACAAGGGAAAGCACCTGGAGCTTCAGAAGAAAGGTAAAAGCTGGATGAACATTTCAGCACCTACTGAAATGAATGGGATCAAGAGTATGAGCACTAACCGATGTAGGCAGCTGAGACAGAGAAGTGACACAGATAATCTGGGTTGTGCCACTAGGAATTTGAGAGGGATAGTCACCAGGTTCTCTTGGGCTCTCTGGACTGTGGAAGAGTGAAGCTAGGCAATGAAAAACATCCTAACCAACTTGCTGCACACGTTGAATGATTCTATCTACAGTGCTCTAAAGCACCAAGTATTTTTTTCCTTCCCTCCCGTGTTAAGTAGGAGTGGTGTTTGTGTTGGGGTGTGGTTTTTTTTTTTGGTGTGGTAGGGTTTTTTTTTTTGTTTAGATGGCAGAATTGTAGTTGCACGTAGGTGTAGAATTAGGAGCAAAAGTTGATTTGGCTTCATTTCCAAGAGTCGTGCAGCTGGCGAGCTGTGTGCTGGCTATCAAGTATAAACAGTAAGGACTGTTTTCTGGTTTGCTTGTACCATTGGAGGCTTTGGGACGAGCAGAGTGGAGGTGACAGTAGCTTTTTCTTTTTTTTTGGGGGGGTGGCGGGGTGGGGAGTTGATCAGGACTTAGTTTTGAAATTCTCTGAGCCACCTCAGAGATGGATTTTTCTTCCTTAAAGGAAACCCCAGGGAGCAGAAGCCGGGGCTTGCATCGTGACTTTGAGCACACAGGCTTGCTAGCCAGCCCATGCCATATTCAGCGCTGGAACAGCCATTTCGGGAATTAATGCGATAATCCAAGAAAAGGGGAGACACGAAGCGAGACGGAGGTGCCGAGCCGCGCCGTGCCGAGCGCAGTACGCGGCTTGGCCACGAGGGGCCGACGGCGGGCCGGGAAGGGAAGAGGGAGGGAAGGGAAGGCAGGCGCGGAGAAGCTCCGCGGCCCCGTCTGTGTCTGCCGGCGGGCGGGGGCCAGCGGCTGGGCTGAGCAAGCGGGCCGGCTGCCGGAGCACCCCTGCGGCGCGGCCACCGGCTGCCGCGGTTGCTAGCCGCAGCTTGCCACAGCCAGGCAGTGAAAGCCTTGCGGCAGAGAGCTGCTCTCTCCTCTTGCTGGGTTTTTTTTAGATTTGTTTTGTTTCGGTCTCGGTTCGGAGTTTTTTGTAACTGTTTACCAAAAAGCGGCACAACAAGTGGATGGTGCCGGCGGGTGCTGGCTGAGCCGCTGCCGTTCGCCGTGCCTGGGGGAGAAGGTGCAAGAAGAAGCCGTCCTGCCCGCCCTGGGAGCGGGCTCGCTACGCGGATTATTTCACGTCGATTTACAAATCTCCTGCTAAAGCTGGGCTTGGAAAGACTGGTGACCACGCCGATCCATTCATTCCATCTCTCACACACACAAACGCGCCGCCTTCGGGTTTTTTTTTGTCCCTTCGAAACAGGACTCTCGCTTGTTGCCTTTCGCCAATGCCCGGGCGAGCAGCAGTGGCAGTGCCTGTGGCTGTGCAGAGCCGCCTCGCCCGCGCACTCCCGGCGCTCTTGTTGCACCCGGGAAGGAGGGAGAGAAATAACTCCTCAACCTGTGGTGCCGACTGACCACACACACACCTGCAAATGCAGAGCGGTTGGCATAGCCCCCTCCTCAGGACTGCTGTCACCAGATCCTTACAATAGCAGCATTGCTATTTCTCTGCCTGGGAACTGTAAGTATGATAGCCTTTTCCAGCGCCTTTTCTGCATGGCACGTAGGTAACGGTTTTAAAAATAGCACCATTTAATAGTTCATATCCAGCTTCTGTCGTGTATTAATAGGTAGAGCTATAATTGAGGCTTCTCTTTCACAGGGGAGTGCGGGTGTATTTTTGTGTGTGTGCTCGCATGTAGATGTTGCTTCAGTGCACCTGCACTTGTGTTTTCTTGACATAGATCAGAGAATTTTCACTTGAGTGAGCATCGTACGTGCCTGTTAGCTGATTAAACCCAGAGAGATGTTCGTTCTGATCGAGACACAGTTCAGTTACAGACGAAAACGTGACATTCCTGCCTCGTGTGTTTCTATCAGTATGACAAAAGCCCTTTGTGCAGATACATTTATGTGTTAGTATTTGGTATAGATGGGTGTAGGTGTCTCTATTACGTAGGTGCTCGAAGATCTGAATGCACTGGGCATTGCAGTATTTTTATTAGTGTTTATATGTGTTGGTGTTTCAGAAGCATGCATATGTTTGTGTGTGGATGCAAGTGCTTATATGGGTGGGGATTTTGTATCTCTGGCTTTATATATGTGACATGCCCACCCACATCCTTACCCACAGAGTCGTTCAAAATCTCTGTGCATGTGATGTGGGTGTGTGTGTAATGTAGAAGTGTGAATAGTGTGGGTAGGGGAAGATTTGAATACTGTGGTAATAGATGACACCGTTTCATTTGATCGGTGTGACCTTTTAGGAAAACAAGCCAATCTTTTCCCCTCTTGTTTTGTTTATTTTTGTGTGTTTGTGCATGTGCCTCAGGTTAAGTGCTTCTTCTGCATGACAATAACCAAAGGGTGACCCATCCACTCCCTTATGTCCTATGGGGACCTCAGAGCCAGCTTCTCAGTCTTCATCTCTTCCTCCTCCTCCTCCTCCTCCCACTGCTGCTGACACCTTGGGTGCTGCTCCCAGGTTTGAGACGTTGTTGACAGGCTGAAGAAAGGATTTGCAAAGACCTCCTCACTGTGTAAATAAAGTGATGGCTGGAATTAATGTCAACTTCCCAAGTAATGATATTAAACAATAAGATTGCTAAACCAAAGCATTACCAGGAACAAATTATGAGGAAAGAGACTATTTGCATTTGGTTGTGATAATGAACTAAAATGATCTGTGGAGAGCAGGTACCCTCTGATTTGCATTCTTTTTTTCTTCATGAATGCAGCCTTTGAAGCCTACAAGGTAGCCATGATTCTGGTCAGCTCTGTGATAGCCACAGGAGATAAATGAAAGTAAAGGGGTTTGCTGAAAGAAAGAACAAGACCTCAGCTGTCCCCTGGTTCAATTTGAGAGCTTCACCTTTTCTTCTTACAAACCAGTACTTTATATCAAATATTCTGGACACCGAGAAAGTGCAGGTCTGTGCTTCTCCAAGATACCGAATCAATGTTACGGCTGTGTTGCCCTGCTCAAATGGCTTTGAGCTTCCTAGCAAAAGTTGAGGCTGCACTGTAAATACAACATTTTTTTTTTTTTTTTTTGCATTTAGGAAAAAAAAAAAAAAGGCAGTTGCAAAATGGAGGTGGCAATGGTGAGTGCAGATAGCTCTGGGTGCAACAGCCACATGCCCTATGGATATGCGGTCCAGGCTCGGGCTCGTGAGAGAGAGCGGCTGGCACAGTCGAGAGCCGCAGCAGCTGCAGCCGTAGCAGCAGCAACAGCAGCAGTGGAAGGTGGGGCAACAGGTGGAGGTGGACCATATCACCACTACCATCAGGAAGAGAGTCGAGGTGCATCCTCCTCTCATGGTGGGAGTGCGTCACGTGGCAGCATGCCCCACCGGCAGAGTGGGAAAAGGCGGAAGAAAGGGAAGAAGAGGAGCCACCAGTTAGGAAGTAGGGAGTGTGGGGCCTCCTTCCCCTGTTCTGAGCTGCTGCCTCTCAGTGGCTCTGAAGAGAGAATACTGAAGGACTTGAGTGAGGAGGATGAGGAGGATGAAGACGAGGATGAAGATGATGAGGAAGAAGGAAAGGTCTACTACAGTGATGACTATGGGGAGGATGAGTTCTCGTACTTGGACCAGCCACCCGATGATGGTGGAGGCCCTGGGGGTTACAGCTCTGTTCGCTACAGTGAGTACGAGTGTTGTGAGCGTGTGGTAATCAACGTGTCAGGACTGCGCTTTGAGACCCAGCTGAAGACTTTAGCTCAGTTCCCGGAGACGTTGCTGGGTGATCCTGCGAAGCGAGGGAGATACTTTGACCCTCTCAGGAACGAATACTTCTTTGATAGGAACCGGCCCAGCTTCGATGCCATCCTGTACTACTACCAGAGCGGTGGTCGGCTGAAGAGGCCAGTCAATGTACCCTTTGACATCTTCTCTGAGGAGGTGAAATTCTACCAGCTTGGGGAAGAGGCCATGCTCAAGTTTAGGGAGGATGAAGGGTTTGTCAAAGAGGAGGAGGAGAAACTTTTGCCAGAGAATGAATTTAAGAAACAGGTTTGGCTGCTGTTCGAGTACCCGGAGAGCTCCACTCCAGCCAGAGGCATTGCTATTGTCTCTGTCTTGGTCATCTTGATCTCCATCGTCATCTTTTGTCTGGAGACTTTGCCAGAGTTCAGAGATGACAAAGAATTCCTCGTGTCCCTGAGCCTGGGGAAGGGGCTTTCAAATGAGTCGCTTCATCTGTATGGTGGGGAGCACACCATCTTCAATGACCCTTTTTTCATTGTAGAGACAGTGTGCATCATTTGGTTCTCCTTTGAGTTTACAGTGCGCTGCTTTGCGTGTCCAAGCAAAGCACAGTTCATCAAGAACGTCATGAACATCATAGACATTGTTTCCATCTTGCCTTACTTCATTACACTGGGCACTGACTTGGCGCAGGAGCAGGGCAGCAACGGCCAACAGGCCATGTCTTTTGCCATCCTGAGGATCATCCGTCTGGTCAGGGTGTTTCGCATCTTCAAGCTCTCCAGGCACTCCAAGGGTTTGCAGATCCTGGGTCACACGCTCAGGGCCAGCATGAGGGAACTTGGCCTCCTCATCTTTTTCCTTTTTATTGGAGTCATTTTGTTTTCCAGTGCTGTTTACTTTGCGGAAGCTGACGAGCCTGCCACCCACTTCCAAAGCATCCCAGATGCCTTTTGGTGGGCTGTAGTGACCATGACTACAGTTGGTTATGGGGATATGAAACCCATAACCGTGGGGGGGAAAATAGTTGGGTCCCTGTGTGCCATTGCAGGAGTGTTAACCATTGCTTTACCAGTGCCAGTGATTGTCTCCAATTTTAACTATTTCTACCACAGAGAGACTGAGAATGAAGAACAGACGCAGCTGATGCAAAACGCAGTCAGCTGCCCTTACCTCCCAACAAATTTACTGAAGAAATTTAGAAGCTCCTCATCGTCATCCACAGAGGATAAGTCAGAGTATTTGGAAATGGAAGAAGGAGTTAAAGAATCCCTTTGTGTAAAGGAGAAAAAAAGTCAGGACACGGGGAATAGCAGTGAGTCAGAGAAGAAAAACTGTGTGAATTCAAATTCTGTGGAGACCGATGTGTAACTTTGAACCTTTCCAAA
Organism: Tricholaema leucomelas; assembly: GCA_013400475.1. Classification (NCBI taxonomy): domain Eukaryota; kingdom Metazoa; phylum Chordata; class Aves; order Piciformes; family Lybiidae; genus Tricholaema lacrymosa; species Tricholaema leucomelas. The sequence continues at coordinate 28,406 of WAAF01020111.1, forward strand.
TATATTTATGCATTAAAGAGTGCAGTGAAAATAATGAAATATGCAATCAAGAGTCCACAGCATACAGTAGTATGCTGTTTAGTGGTTAAATACAAATAAAAAGCGTTGCTAAACTTGTATTACATATCAAGTAAGTGGTGTAACTCGAGAAAGGGATTGCTAGATCCGATGTAATTGCAGGCTTTCTATTCTTATTAGAATGCGAGTGTTTTGCACATGAGGCTGAAAAACTCATTAAAACCAAGTCAGTTTTAAAGTGGGTGCATGAACTGTCGACATCACTAATAACAGCTCTGTGGTAAAAGTTGGCATTCAGAGGTATTTACTATGTAAGAAGCAATGAAGTTTGGTAGTCATTTCTCTGTTTATCAGTGCTTTAATAGCAGCTACCATAAATCATTGGATACCGTAGTCATTGTTTTTCAAATGGTAAATTTATTGTAAAAAGATATTCTACGGAAGATAGATCTAATTTTTTTTTTTCTTGAACTCTATAATGCTTGTTTTTAACTGGAAATTTACTTGGAAAAAGGCTGCTGACCCTCCAGAAATTGTTTATTTTTATAACTGTCTTTGGAGGCACTGCAGCATTTGTTGTCTAATAATGAAAGAAATGAAGTATGAGAATCATTTAACCTGGTCTGACTGCAAAGGCAAAATGACTGGAATGCTTTTTTGCACTACTTTATATGCTGGAGATATATTGAAAGAGACTTCATACTGTGAATGTTTACTAATGTAATAGTTCAATGACAATCATTGGAAGAGTGAATTCTGCATCATATTTTATTGTTCCTTTTCTTTTCTTTATGTGATGCTGATGGTGAAACAGCTAACATTACATTAATTCCATACTCTTTTTAATTATGGATATCTGTGATCTGAAAAAGGATTGTGAAGTAAAATTTTATAATCAAAGTTATCTGAAATCAGTGTGTTGCTCCTGATGCCCTCCAGAAATACCAACCTAATTTATGTCTTTTTCCTGGTTAATTTAACATTCAGAGTCTATGATTAGAATGTGCACTTCGTCAGTGTTGAAGAAATTCAGTGTATGGGAGGAGAGGCAGAACTAATAAGATACTCAGTTGTTACAGTACTGACAGTTGAGAATTGCTAACTTTTAACATGCTATTATCGGTGCTGCATTTCCCCTTAATTACAGCTTTCACCCATGTGTATTCGAAGCAACATTTAAGATCCAAAATAGGCATTCTGGGATTCTAAATGAACATGTTTGGTCCCATGCAGTCCTTGAGAATATATTCCATGATTTCTTTTCACTGTATTTTACTCTGTGTCAAAAACTTCCATTTCCCTTCCTAGGAGATTAAGGTAGGTAAAGATTATCTGGCCTGTAGTACATTCCAGACTCCAGAATGAAATAGGTAAGATATTGCCGCATATAATGTAAATAAGAGGATGATAACAGCATCTTTTCAGACTTACAGTCACCTAGGGAAGGCACAGTTAAACTGGAACTGTTTTTGAAGAGGCACTGTGGAACATTCCAGATTAGAAAACTTGAACCAAATTGCCATATGCACTTTAAGGGCTGGGACAGGCCATTCTGAGACAAAGGGGCTTGCCGACACTGCTGAGTTACAGTAGGCTTGCAATATTCGTTTAAAGCTGAATAGAGGATTTTCTTGGGGAGAGAACTAATTGGTGATTGACTTGTATGTAGTTCTGGAGCTGAAAAGCTATGCTGAAAGCACTCCAAACTGGGCACCTATGATGTTATGCATAATAAAAGGCATTGCTTGCTGTAAGCAGATTGCAGTGGTACCAGAGTGCAGACACAGGTTTTTCTTGAATGGTTGATTTTTGCTTTTCTGTTTTTTTTTGGTTTTTTTTTTTCTGTGAACCATCTCTTTGAAAACTTTCTCTGCTTGTCCTCTTTTGCATTGCAGAACCAAGACACACATTATGCCGAGTGAGCCCTGGTTCAAAACTTGTGTTTTGATGTCCAATTCCTAATTTGAAATTGCAGAGCAGGCTTCGCTGTGGTGGGTTTTTTTTGTGTGAAGCATTAAACAGAGCTCCTTTTTGGTGTGGTGGTGTTGATTCCAATTATGTTTGACCAAAACAACGTGGTAATTTTATACATAAGCATTTGCCAGAACTGCATGTTGCCTTTTGTTGTAGCTCACCTGGTTAAACGAGCTAAAGACTTTTTTCTGTAGGGCAGTATGGGCAGTGTAGATGAGCATCCTGTGAAATCTGGTAAAAGTCTTTTAACTGGAGATGTTTCTTTAACAACTAGTTGTTAATGGTGTAAAGAGGGTAAGGGTTCTCTTACAGGCCAGCTTGTTAGTAGTTCTGTGTAATACTAGAGACCATGCAATACCAGGAACTATGGCAAGAGTACAGAAGGGAAAGAAATCCTGACTAGGTAAATAAAGAACTTCAGAGGAAATAATTAGTATGTGTTTACAGCAATGAATGGTTGAAAGGGAAGGTGGTTGGTTAAAAGGTGGAATTTTAGATCTCTAATGGAAATGAAGAAGAAAATCCTTTGAGTAACTCTTAGAATATGTTCACACTGTGAACATGTTGCTCAGCGTGAGGTAACCGCTTCTGTAGTCACTGAGCTTCTGCAGGAAGTTGTTCAGCTATTCTGCTACCAGTACACAACCTTCTAATTTAGAACAAGTGTGGTAATGTCTGCATTATGCTGTGATCGTAGCAGTACCTCAGTCTGAAGAAAAAGGTCGTGCTGTAAAACCTCGTAGCGGTTGGCAGAGCAGCGCTTTAGGTGTGTCAGCGCTACATACTGCAGTACTGTGGAGGCATATGCTAAGGTTACAGTGGAGTCTGCTCTGACTCCTGCAGTGAATGAGCCTATGTACTTCATCATTATAAATTAGAACTACTATAGCTTAATGTTAGAGCATGCTATCAGGTTGTTGGCAGAACGTTCTCAATCACAGAAAGAACTGTGCATCCCAGAATGGAAGCAAATCCCCTTACTGGGGCTGGTGTGTGATCTGGTAATTCAACTCCCTGTTTTTCCAGTCAGTTACAACACAGCTTAAAAACATGCTAAAGTCCTACCCCTGACTTGCTGAAACCCAAAGATCCCAAGTGCTTAACACGAAACAGAAACTGCCATCAAGTTGAAATTGTATGCCAGTGCAGCCCTTTATAGAATCGTAGAATTAACCAGGTTGGAAGAGACCTCCAAGATCATCCAGTCCAACCTAGCACCCAGCCCTATCCAGTCAACCAGACCATGGCACTAAGTGCCCCATCCAGGCTTTTCTTGAACGCTTCCAGGGATGGCGACTCCACCACCTCCCTGGGCAGCCCATCCCAATGCCAAATCACTCTCTCTGGGAAGAGCTTCCTCCTGACATCCTGACATGGGTTTAAGCTGGAAGAGGGGAGATTTAGACTGGATGTTAGGAGGAAGTTCTTTACAGTGAGGGTGGTGAGACACTGGAACGGGTTGCCCAGGGAGGTTGTGGATGCTTCCTCCCTGGAGGTGTTTAAGGTCAGGCTGGATGAGGCCTTGGGCGAGCTGCTCTAGTGGGAGGTGTCCCTGCCTGTGGCAGGGGGTTGGAGCTGGATGATCCTTGAGGTCCCTTCCAACCTAAAGCATTCTATGATTCTATGATTCTATGATCCATTATGGCTCCAAATTACTACTACTGCATTTCTCAGAGCTTTCCCAGCCTTACTAGATACTGGCCACTCTCAGAAAAATAATTCCATCCCATCGTATTTGGGTTTTTTACATTTTAGATTATGGCTGTGAAATATATTCCTGGTGTAACTGATGTGAATGGAGTTACACCAGGAATCGTTTTAGTTCTGCTAATGTGGTTCAGATGAGTTCATATAGACAGAAATTTCAGCTAAAAATAATGCAAAATGAGATATTTTGATATCTCAGGTTCACTTGCAGCGTGAAAAAAAATTGGAGGAGTTCCATTAAAATTCATGGAATCACAGCAGCATCAAATCAGAACTCAAGTATAAGCTGATACTTAACTGCCCTGGCACTTATTTAAAAGTATTCATAAATCTTAAGTGCTAAGGCAAGACTTGTAAAGAGAGAGTTTTGCCAGCTGAAGTACAGGTTTTAGTGCCTGACTTCAGGGATCTGTAATTTTTTTGTTACAGTCACGGAGTTTTCTGAAGTTGCATTGATTCCTTGAAAATTTTGGCCTGGGTGCCAAAACTTACATCAAAAGAAATGTTGAGTCACCCTGCTAAGGAGTTCTTGGCAAAGTTTTTAGTATTCAGTTCAGCTTGCTCAGAATCATTCCACAAGAGTCTAGTCTCATTTGTTGGCAACTGCACTGTGTTTGTATTTGAAGGCAAATTGCTGTGTAGAGTCCATTTGTTTGACATCCATATAATGCAGAATAAATATGAGAAATCAAGGGTGTGAGAAAACCCACTGCTGGCATGGTTGCATAGAAGCCATGACAACACCAAACTTGGTGTTTAGGGATACTAATAAGGATTATGGACTTGATATGGTCATAAAAAAATGGATTTTGACTGTGTTTTCAGCCAGTAAAAATCTTTAAATAGCTTTGGAATGTGAAAATGATTTTACATAGAGTGCTTGAGGAGTTTGGAATCAGGTCATAAGCTTGAGCTGAAGGATAAGTAACTTGTGGCTTCTGACATGGAAGGATTCTGTCAAGTATGCTGTCAGGTGTAGAGTCATTTGACTTGGGTGATGAAAAATCTGTGTGAAACTACTCAAGAATACAAACTGCTTCGAATTTGGATCAATGTAAGGTAAATAACACTGTGGAGGGACAGCAAAATATCAGCACATGCAACTAGTTTATGTCTTTCCTGCAGAGCAGTGAAAAAGGAAATGTGTCTTCCTGGTGGTCCCTTAACTCATAAAACTAATTCTGAGTAGAAATTATTTTTTATCATAAGCTTTGCACTTTATTAATAGTCCTCAAATTAAATAGGAACTACTAATGGTGCTTTAGACTGTGGCACTAGCTTCCTGTGTTTCTTACTGGATCCAAAGGACTTCTCACTGTTATCATATCCAGTTGTAAGTTGTTGTGGTAGGCCTGATAGTACAGGGTGATTTTTATTTTTTTCTCCTTTTTTGATTGGCATGAGACAATATGAAAGAAGAACAAAGATTTGAAAAAAATCTAACACCCAGCATATAACTTAGATATTTTTCTTATCATTAAATAAACCTCTCTGTTAGCTTTTGTAACATCTGTAGGCATGGGTAGGACTTTTCTTCTTGTTGATACAACAGAAGGACCAAAATGCTTCTGATTTTGCAGTGAATAAGTTCTAGTTTATAGGTTTGCCCTATCTGTGCACCTCTCTTTGAAAGAAATGCTTGAGGAAAAAATTGGCAGTTTAAAAAAAAGCCAAAAACCCCAAACTGAACATTCTTTCATTTCCACAGAGACCATCTAATGTGGAGAAAACAACTGCCAAGTTAGTTCTGGGTTAAAGTGCATAAATGTTTTGTAGTTGAGAACCAGGTACAAACAGGAATCTTGACATATTGCTGCCATGCTGTCTCTGTATTCAGAACCTTAATTCTGAACAAAAACTCATTAAAGCATCATGTACTGAGGTGGCTGAATTAATTGTTATGTTTTACTCCTGTTCTGCTAAATCAGAATGTCCCTTGGGATCTTTTTCTGCAACAGGTCTGTTGGAAAATAAACACTTCTGTGTTTAAGAAGAAGAAAACTCTTACCTTACATGTTAGGTCTGATAAAATATTCTAACTGAGGGAAAGTAGGTAAGTAAAAAACTGCATTTCCCCCCGCCCCCATCCCCTTCTGCACTTGTGGTGTTGCCATTGAAAACAAATGTGGGCTAAAATGGTTGAACAGATCTGCAACTGCTAAAGAGATGCTTCATGCACTGAGTCTATTCCAGGTGCTTGGTGATCTTGGGAGCAGCAGCAGCTTCATCTTCAAGGGTAAGCGCTGCTACTCTGCATCATGCAGATGGGAGGATACTCACTGTACTGGGCTTGACCAAATAGGGTGGGAGAGGGTGCTGTGAAATCTTTGGCCTATCTGGTAGATCCCTGCTTCTGCCACAACTGTCCTACTGGAACACAAAGCAGGTTTAAAATGATTGGCTCTAAAATACCATTGAAGATTTTTCAGCTCTCACTTGTGAGGGGAGATGGTCCCTCTGCATTTGAAATCACAACCATTCTTGTGAAGCACAAGTCTTGCCCATTTTTCAGGTTAAAAGAGGCTAAGGAATAGTAGCTTTTCCTGTTAATGTCTTAAATCTTAGCTGCAGGTACTCCTGCTGAGAAAAATACAGTTTCATCACAGAAAAGGAGTAGGTAATATTTTTGACTGGATGTTTAAAGGGCGTCGTATTTTACTGGCTGTCAAGTGACAAGTTCAGGTAGATGTGATTCTAGCAAGAGTCCATCCTGCTGCAGTGAGTACACTGGATGTATTGTAGTGAGTTATACTTCAGCCTTTACTTCTGTATGCCTTTATTTCTACTAATCACTTAAAAGCACTCTTGTTATTCAGGACTTCATAGAATCATAGAATCAACCAGGTTGGAAGAGACCTCCAAGCTCATCCAGTACAACCTAGCACCCAGCCCTATCCAGTCAACCAGACCATGGCACTAAGTGCCTCATCCAGGCTTTTCCTAAACACCTCCAGGGGTGGTGACTCCACCACCTCCCTGGGCAGCCCATTCCAATGCCAATCACTCTCTCTGGGAAGAACTTCCTTCTAACATCCAGCCTATGCTTCCCCTGGAACAACTTGAGACTGTGTCCCCTTCTGTTGCTGGTTGCCTGGCAGAAGAGACCAACCCCACCTGGCTACAAACTCCCTTCAGGGAGCTGCAGACAGCAATGAGCTCTGCCCTGAGCCTCCTCTTCTGCAGGCTGCACACCCCCAGCTCCCTCAGCCTCTCCTCATAGGGTTTGTGTTCCAAGCCCCTCACCAGCTTCATTGCCCTTCTCTGGACACATTCCAGCACCTCAACATCTCTCTTGAATTGAGGAGCCCAGAACTGGACACAGTACTCAAGGTGTGGCCTGAGCAGTGTTGAGCACAGGGGCAGAAGAACCTCCCTCGTCCTACTGGCCACACTGCTCCTGATACAGGCCAGGATGCCATTGGCTCTCTTGGCCACCTGGGCATACTGCTGGCTCATCTTCAGCCTACTATCTACCAGTACCCCAGATCCCTTTCTTCCTGGCTGCTCTCAGCCACTCTGTCCCCAGCCTGTAGTACTGCTTGGGGTTGTTGTGGCCAAAGTGCAGAACCCTGCACTTGGCCTTGTTCAGTCTCATCCCATTGGCCTCTGCCCACCCATCCAGCCTGTCTAGGTCCCCCTGCAGGGCTCTCCTACCTTCCACCTGCTCCTTACAGATTACAATTTTAAAAACAAAAGTAATATAAAGATTTCAGCAGAAAGAGAGAACCAGCAAGATTTAATGTTTCTGGGTATCCTGTAGAATAAATTGTTATTTTGGTGCCATTTTGATTTGTGAACATCTGCTCTAACAAGTGATATGACAATTCAAGAGGTTAGAAGGCTAAAAATATTTTCTCTGCCTAGTGAAATATTTTTTGCTATACATAGATGAATGGAGGATTAACACAGAAATAGGTAGAAAACATGAGAAGGCACTAGCAATTAGAAATAATTTGTTGCTCTGTGACCTATTTTACAAGCAGATATTTTCAGAGTTGGTTAGTGATGGAGGACAAGTCAGTTTTGAAGTGAAATGGAGTGTCTGTAAGGAGATCTACTTCTGAATCGATGCAGAAAAAATGCATCTTAAGTAGTTTCATTTTGGGGCACCCAGAAATGAAGCCATTCATTAGCTAAAGTGGAAAGTCTGCCCTGATGGCTTGACTGATTTTGTTTCTTTGGAAGGAAAGAACAAGTTGTCTTTCAGTATTTTTGATGTTTTCTGTGGTTTTGAACTCTACCTAACAGATGTGACCAGAGAATCCACAATGTTTTCAAGCATTGCCTGGGTTGTACTGGTACATGAAACAATAGATGTGGTTTAAAATGTTCCCTTGAAATAGCTGTGCACCTTAGAGTGTAGCATTATCTACAGAGATACTCCTAATCCTTTTGACCTCAGCTCTATGCCTGAAAAGTTTCTCCTGATGTCAGAAAAGGCACATAACATTGATGGGCAATTTGAGGTGGTAAAACAAAAGTGTTAGGCAGCAACAAGGGCTAGTTGCTTCCTAGAGGCTAGAAGCCAGAAACTGAGTGTGATTACACAGCCATCAGGGCTGGGACCTTGCCAGCCAGGCTTGTCCCGTCAGGCAGGACAGGACTGCCAAGGGCAGCCCACAGCTCCTGCACCATACATCATGCAGAGGCTGAAAGCACAGAATGAGGTTTAAACAGTGCTCCTGGACCCCATAGGTGGAGGATTTGGGTAAGGGCACCAGATGAAGCTAGTGAGGGACATTAAAGCCTATTAGAGCATTCTTTGCTCTGACAAAAAACTTGCATTTGCTGCTAACCACATTTATTAGGTCTAGGTCTGCTCTACCAGGATGCCATTGGGACTCAAGGTTTATCTTGCTCCAGCCAAAATTGGAAATGTCAATTTATCAAAGGCTTAAACACTGGGCAAGTGTTGATTTTTTTGTTACTCTGAATTTCTGACTTTTAAGCATCTGTAGGTCTCATTTCTTTCTCCAGCATTATATTGCTAGCTTTGCTGCTGCCAATGCATCTACAGTTATTCTGCTAAGCTGTGTTGCTGCTTGCTTTTTATAGTCAGGGTACTTGTGCTGATAGGCCAGAATGTCTTCAGAGACAAAGCTGCCTTTCAGCTGTTGAATGGATGGATCCCAAAGATACTATCATTTGTTACTGGGAAGCTGGGAAATAATTAATGATGCTCTGATTTGGACTGACGTCTAGAAAGCTGTTAAAGAGCCAGGCACCATTCTTTTGAATTTTTTGGCTGAGACAATTAGGTTTTTGCTGTGCTTTCAGTAGCTAGTGTCACTGGGGGAGCCACAGCAGATGTTGGTGTTAGGTAAGCATGCTCAGCTATAGGAAATACCTAGAGTTTTGTGTCTTGTATGTATTATAAGGTATCTTAGCTCTGCTGTTGTCATTTTAAGGTAATGGTTGAAATACTTGAGAAGGTATCTGAAAGATGAGTAATTTTAACCTCAAATTCAGCTTTCCTTTATGTTTTAGAAAATAGGAGGGGAGAAAAATATCCTCTAGCCCAACATGAGCTTACTTAATGTTGAGAACAGTATCACAGTCTCACAGTATCACCAAGGTTGGAAGAGACCTCACAGATCATCAAGTCCAACCCTTCACCACAGAGCTCAAGGCTAGACCATGGCACCAAGTGCCACGTCCAACCTTGCCTTGAACAGCTCCAGGGACGGCGACTCCACCACCTCCCTGGGCAGCCCATTCCAGTAGCCAATGACTCTCTCAGTGAAGAACTTTCTCCTCACCTCAAGCCTAAACTTCCCCCGGCACAGCCTGAGGCTGTGTCCTCTTGTTCTGGTGCTGGCCACCTGAGAGAAGAGAGCAACCTCCCCCTGGCCACAACCACCCTTCAGGTAGTTGTAGACAGCAATAAGGTCTGCCCTGAGCCTCCTCTTCTCCAGGCTAAACAATCCCAGCTCCCTCAGCCTCTCCTTGTAGGGCTTGTTGCAGAACGTTGCAGACATCAAGGTTTGGTACTGTGATTCTGATACAATGCCACTGAGGAGAATATAGAGGAGAAAGACTTCTAACTGGATTGCTGTTTGCTCTACAGACAGTATTCTTAGGAGTCTTCTGTATAGTACAGCTCACAAGCAGATTTATTAGGGCTGCCTGTCTATAAATTGCTCCTAAGCAATGAAAGCCATGGGGTGTTTGGTAGATCTGGAAATGATAGATTGATTTACTTAACAGCAAGCATCTGCAAGCTTTTGATATTACCTGAGTTTTATATTTTCTGCAGGCACAGGGAGCAGAAGGAAATTGAATTCTACAGCTCCTGGGAAGACGTGTTGCATTGCATACGTACTTCCTTTCTGCTCTGGAGACGCGGTGTGGTACTTGGGGGTAACTGGCTTTTAGTGATGTGAGGCTACTTGTTATTAAAGGGACACAACAGTCATTTCCTGCTGACGTTTTTTTGTGTCATGAAAATATTTTTGTGGTCTTGATATCAAGTGTGACATTTTTTTTCCCCCCACCAGATGTCACGCAAACAGGGCCATGATTATGCAGGCACATATTCATAACTGAGCAGAGAGTGCAGGGAACCTGTTCAGGCAGTGACTGACTAATATTGACAACTGCCTGGTGAATGCTGTGCTTTTTTACAGCATTTGCTTGTTCCAGCCCACCTACAGCTATTTTTGAGATTTATGTGCTCAGTATTATTTTATATTTTCAGCTTATACAAAGAAGGTGTTGTATTGAATGGGGAAAATGATGAATTCTAAGGCTCTACTTCAATTTACCACAGAGTTTCTCATCTTGCATGCCAATTCCTTCTGCTTTTGTTAGTTTTCTGGGGAATTTTTCCATCTATTTTGTAAATGCAGAGCTTGTTTTAAACTTTTTTTCTCCCTAGAAGCAAGGGGCTTAGTCATGTACAGTCTTAGTTTTGAGACTCTGATATGTTAGGAGGAAGTTTTTCACAGAGAGAGTGATTTGCCATTAGAATGGGCTGCCCAGGGAGGTGGTGGAGTCACCGTCCCTGGAGGTGTTCAAGAAAAGCCTGGATGAGGCACTTAGTGCCATGGTCTAGTTGACTGGATAGGGCTGGGTGCTAGGTTGGACTGGATGAGCTTGGAGGTCTCTTCCGACCTGGTTGATTCTATGGATCACTGCTTTCTGTGCTGTTGTTTAGCAAAAGCTTCTTGGTCCATTTACCACCGTTAACATAAAATACCAACCAGTACTGTACATCAAATGATGTGAAATTGGTGATTTAGGTTATAATCTGCCCTGATACCATCCAGGAGGTGCCCTTCACTTTGTTTTTAGGTAACAAGAGTAGTGTGCATTGCATCCATTCATTGAAGATGCCATGGAGCCACGTACAAATGTAATGGAGCCAAAATCACTGTGAGTGATGGAAGTGCTCAGGAGTGATTCGTTTCTGCAAAGGCTTTGATGCCCCGAGCAGGCCAGCACACCACCAGTACTACAGATCTGCAGGGTTCCTCTGTCACTACAGGGGTCCATGGTCCTGCCAGGGGAGGTCTCTCTGAGCATCTGCAGAGGTCATCAGTCTACTTGGGCATGCTCTACCCTTTGCTCCCAAATCCATTCAGTCTTTCCTGCCACCATCTGCAGAGGCTCTGGACTTGTAGAAGAGACAGTGCTACAAAAGTAGGTCACCTCCACAGGCAGGTGACTTTAAAGGATTTTGTTTGTCTGTCACTTAAGAGCCACCTCTTTCAGAAATGTGAGAAGAGTGATTTGTCCTAAAAGAGTTTGAGGACATATGTGCCAGAAGGAAGAAAGAATGTTCAAACTCCATGAATGACGATCCAGATGAGTTGCCCTCTTTTTTTCTTTAGCTAGAGCTTTCTCTTCCTAATCCAAAGTGATTACTGGGTTACAGCCACCCCCTCTTTCTTGAGGGTTGCTTCTCTTGTGATCTGTAGCAGCATGCACTTTTAAGCAAGTTGCCTTTGGCTAGCTGAGAGGTGATCATTGGAGAGACACTTCTATATGTTGGGTTTCTTTCTTTTACAAGGCCTTCAACACAGACAGGCGATGTGCTGTTGTCAGTGAAATGAACTAGTGGAATATCAGTATTCTTAAGTATATGTGACCTAGTAAGAAACTCAGTAACTAACCATGGAAGTGTAATTTTAGCAGAGAATAAATTACATTGGGTATATTCAGTTCCTTTTACAGTGAGAATATCAGTACTGATCTTTTCCAGGTGTCTTTCCCTTAACTGCATAGCAAAATGCAGTCAAAGAATATAAATAGATTCTAGAGCAACTGTAAAATGAATAGCTGGAATCTGATTTGAAGAAGTATGGCAATATAACAATGAGTCAGTTCAGCATCTCACTAAAGGTTTCCAGCTTCCTTCCTCTTTCTAGTCAGTTTTTTTGTGTCCTGTTGCTCTTGCTGTGGTGCCATTCTTGTGAGGGCTGCAGAGAAATGCAGATATACAAGAAAAATGTATTTCAGGGGAAATGAGGAGACAAATCCCACCAGGTTTGGAGATTTTGGTTGTTACAACATCTTTAATTTTCTGTCTTAAACACTTGGCCTACAATGACTGACAAAATCATTCTAATTATGAAAAGCAATATCAAGCTTTAGTGCTTTCTCATTAGGGGCTATCACTTGCTAATGTGCTCTGCTTGGGAGCAGATGATGCAAGATGACTTAAATATGTAGTTCATTATTATTGTGCCTAGTTTCTAAATTTACTGGAATATTTTTTCCAGTGCTGCAAACTGTGAAATTCTCCTCAGAAGAGTACAGTGCTTTAATACTGATATTTCACAGTATCACCGAGGTTGGAAGAGACCTCACAGATCATCAAGTCCAACCCTTCACCACAGAGCTCAAGGCTAGACCATGGCACCAAGTGCCACGTCCAATCCTGCCTTGAACAGCTCCAGGGACGGCGACTCCACCACCTCCCTGGGCAGCCCATTCCAGTAGCCAATGACTCTCTCAGTGAAGAACTTTCTCCTCACCTCAAGCCTAAATTTCCCCTGGCGCAGCTTGAGGCTGTGTCCTCTTGTTCTGGTGCTGGCTGCCTGAGAGAAGAGAGCAACCTCCTCCTGGCTACAACCACCCCTCAGGTAGTTGTAGACAGCAATAAGGTCTGCCCTGAGCCTCCTCTTCTCCAGGCTAAACAATCCCAGCTCCCTCAGCCTCTCCTCGTAGGGCTGTGCTCGAGGCCTCTCCCCAGCCTCGTTGCCCTTCTCTGGACACGTTCAAGCATCTCAATGTCCCTCTTAAACTGGGGGGCCCAGAACTGAACACAGTACTCAAGGTGTGGTCTAACCAGTGCAGAGTACAGGGGCAGAATGACCTCCCTGCTCCTGCTGGCCACACCATTCCTGATGCAGGCCAGGATGCCATTGGCTCTCTTGGCCACCTGGGCACACTGCTGGCTCATGTTCAGGCAGGTATCAATCAGCACCCCCAGATCCCTTTCTGTTTGGCTGCTCTCCAGCCACTCCGACCCCAGCCTGTAGCTCTGCATGGGGTTGTTGTGGCCAAAGTGCAGCACTGGCACCTGGACTTATTGTATGCCATTCCCTTGGACTCTGCCCATCTGTCCAGGCGGTCGAGCTCCTGCGGCAGAGCCCTTCTGCCCTCCAGCCCAGCCACATCAGCCCCCAGCTTGGTGTCATCTGCAAACTTGCTGATGACTGACTGGATGCCCTCATCCAGATCATCTATGAAGATGTTAAAGAGGATGGGCCCAGCACTGATCTTGTTAGAGAAAAAATAAGTTGCAAAAGAGGAGAATGGCTATTTTTAAATAAAGGCAGCACAAATAATATGTTATAACCCTATTTTCTGTTAAATACTTTCAAACTTAAAATGTAAAGGCAATGGTAAAGAAAAAATAATCATGGAATGCTCCTGTAGTTGAGGAAACTCTTTTTCTTTTGGTTAAAAATGTGCTCATTGTACTATCTTCTCTCTCTACTGGGCAGAAAATTCTGATTGATTTTTATGGTGATGATAGGTGCTTGACACTAATTCAAAGTGTCTTTAGTCCAATAGGTTAATAGTAGCCTTTCAGCTGTCTGCAGTGAGTCTCTTCCCACAGACCACAAACAGGCTTCCGAACTTGGGCACGCACTTTGTTTGTGCAGTGCTGCTGTGGTTTTGCTGAATGCACAGTTGATGACTTTATGGTGCCTGATCCTTCTTGTCAGGAAGTTTTAATATGCTTCAACAGACTTCTGTGTGCAAGGAGCTCCCTTGATGTGTCTCCATGAATCAATGGCAGTGTAATGTATGATTTTCTGATGAATTAGAGATTCACAGGGTATATATTCTAGAGTGAGTCTTAGTTACAGAAAATGAAAGTAATGTGAATGTAACTTGTGATTAAAGACTGCTAAATGAGGATAGGCTCTGGGAAAAAAAGGTCTGAGTTGCTAAAGAAAATCTCTGTGCTCTGTTATTCACACTGGAGAAAGTCTTCTAATGACCAAGCTATAATTGTTAACAGTTTTTATACTGACTTAGTAGCTGAGGTATTTAGTTATCATGAATGCTGGAGTGATGACTGACAGACAGATCTAATGACAAATGATTTATCATTGGTTTGCAACTTCTCAAGGAAAAGCTGTGGCCTTTTCTTTGCCCCTCTGGAAAATGTTTCTGCAAAGGCTTTGATGCCCCGAGCAGGCCAGCACACCACCAGTACTACAGATCTGCAGGGTTCCTCTGTCACTACAGGGGTCCATGGTCCTGCCAGGGGAGGTCTCTCTGAGCATCCTCAGAGGTCATCAGTCCACTTGGGCATGCTCTACCCTTTGCTCCCAAACCCATTCAGTCTTTCCTGCCACCATCTGCAGAGGCTCTGGACTTGTAGAAGAGACAGTGCTACAAAAGTAGGTCACCTCCCCAGGCCTTTTCTTTGCCCCTCTGGAAAATGTGTTTGTTGAATTGAATTAATGCTGCAGCACTTCATGCTGGATGCTCCATTAATTTGTACAAGGAAAGTGTATAGTATTTTGAAAATACTTTTGTGTGATATTTAGGTATTTCCAACCATCTATAGTCTCTGCAATTCAGAATACTTTTGTTGTTGTTGTTTTTAAAACAAAATAGATCTATGCATTAATGTTAGTTCATGATACTGGCCTGGATCAGGAGCAGTGTGGCCAGCAGGACAAGGGAGGTTATTCTTCCCCTGTACTCAGCACTGGTCAGGCCACACCTTGAGTACTGTGTCCAGTTCTGGGCCCCTCAATTCAAGAGAGATGTTGAGGTGCTGGAAGGTGTCCAGAGAAGGGCAACAAAGCTGGTGAGGGGCCTGGAACACAAATCCTATGAGGAGAGGCTGAGGGAGCTGGGGGTGTGCAGCCTGGAGAAGAGGAGGCTCAAGGCAGACCTCATTGCTGTCTGCAGCTCCCTGAAGGAAGGCTGTAGCCAGGTGGGGTTGTTTTTTTTCTGCCAGGCAAGCAGCAACAGAACAAGGGGACACAGCCTCAAGTTGTGCTGTGGGAGGTCTAGGCTGGATGTTAGGAGGAAGTTCTTCCCAGAGAGAGTGATTGGCATTGGAATGGGCTGCCCAGGGAGGTGTTGGAGTCGCTGTCCCTGGGGGTGTTCAAGAAAAGCCTGGATGAGGCACTTAGTGCCATGGTCTGGTTGACTGGATAGGGCTGGGTGCTAGGTTGGACTGGATGAGCTTGGAGGTCTCTTCCAACCTGGTTGATTCTATGATTTTAGGAAGTGTGGGCTATCCTGTGTCTTCCATCACACTTTTATGCCACATCTGTTTATCCAGATACTTGATACATTAGGAATCAATCTGCTTTATTTCTTTGCCCTCTTGTAGACTAGCAGATATTCATGAGTGTTTTGTAAAGTGCATGCTCTGGGAGCAGCAGCCCTTTGCTATCTGGCTTGCTGGGCTTTGTTATCTGGGTTTGTTTGTTATGCTGTTGGAAGGCTGCAGAAACCCCTTTCACTGTGTCTTCCAGTGCTGATTGCTGAGCTCTTCAGTCATCAGGAAAAGTGTGGGGAAGGAGCTGGTAGGAGCTGAAAGTGTAAGGGGAAGTGACCCCAGAAGTGAGAAATGCAGAACCTGTTGAGAACCTACTGCAAAGTGCCATTTATGTGGTATTGTGGAAGAAATCCTCTTGTGTGGTAGAAAAGCAATTCACTGTGGTCAGCCACAGATGTAACCTTTGCTCTGAAATGTCTGTGAATTAAAAAGAGTCATAGAGGGCAATGTACAGCACTATTCAAAGTAATATTGGAGCACAATGGCTCTTGACTGTTCTTGATTGCTCAAGACCTTTGTTTTTAGGAGGAGGGTGATACACCTGCCTGAAATGAATGGTGACTCTGGCTTAGGCACTAGAGGCTACATGGAAAGAAATAGAATTTCTTGAATTAAACTGTATTAGCTTTTGGTTTAAATATGATACTCTTCTTTTACAGGAAGAAATGTTATTTCATTAACTATAGCTGATTAATTGTATTAATTAACTATATGGTAATATGTCAAACACTGTTGAATGCGTATGAGAGTGATTGGCATTGGAATGGGCTGCCCAGGGAGGCGGTGGAGTTGCTGTCCCTGGAGGTGTTCAAGAAAAGCCTGGATGAAGCACTTAGTGCCATGGTCTGGTTGATTGGACAGTGCTGGGTGATAGGTTGGATCTTGGAGGTCTCTTCCAACCTGATTGATTCTATTCTAACTTAATGCTAAGGTCTAGTTTGTATTAATTAACTATATGGTAATATTTCAAACACTGTTGAGTGTATATCAGAGTGAGAACTTAATGCTGAGGTCTAGTCCACATGAGGCTGGACCTTGTCAGCAAATTGTGGAATCTCACTCCTTCCCTTTCTTTTTCCTCTATGGCTTTTCATGCTGTTTGGCAATTTGTTTTTCCCAAACTAACCTGAGCAGTGGTTTGGTTGTTCTTTCTTTTGGTGTTTCAGTTGTTTTTGGTTTTGTTTCACACACACACACACACACACACTCCCCTGCTTGCTGTCATGCTCCAAGCAGTTGGTGAAACAGTCATTCTTCTTTAGGTCTTTTTGAATGGCCACTAACTTACGAGCTCATTGCTGTCATCATTTTCCTGAGTTAACTGGCTGATTATGGCTTTAAGGGACAGTGGCAGCTAGTGTCTGGTGTCCCGGGCTAGGGTGGATCCCTCCCCCAGCAGAGTAAGCTGACTACAACACGGATTGTTGGAAAGCCAGGAAAAATCATAGAATCATAGAATGGTTTAGGTTGGAAGGGACCTCAAGGATCAGCCAGCTCCAACCCCCTGCCACAGGCAGGGACACCTCCCACTAGAGCAGCTCGCCCAAGGCCTCATCCAGCCTGACCTTAAACACCTCCAGGGAGGAAGCATCCACAACCTCCCTGGGCAACCC
>WAAF01020111.1:50983-86684 GCA_013400475.1 Tricholaema leucomelas
CCTCTCAACCTTACCCCAGTCCTAAGGAAGAATGGAGGTTCGGCCAAGAGGGTTAAAAAGCAAGGTGAAGCAGTCAAGCAAAGGGAGGGTGAGGTTAGAAAGCAAGATGGAGTCCAGCCAGCAGCCTCAGCTTCCCCCCAGCAGGCAAAGCTCCCCAGCTAAGAGAAGAAGCAAGTGCAGTAATCTTTGTTTTGCCTTTCTTCTTTACACATCCCAGCAAGACTGTGAGGGAAGTAGACCTCACCATTGTTTTCATTTTACAGCCTATCATCTAGTTCTTCTCACCAAAACATGCTGGCTAGGCTCAAACTAGCACAGGCACTTAGTGCCATGGTCTAGTTGACTGGATAGGGCTGGGTGCTAGGTTGGACTGGATGAGCTTGGAGGTCTCTTCCAACCTGGTTGATTCTATTCTATTCTGTTTGCTTTACTGGAGCTGCTCCATCAGGAGCTACTGTGCTCTTCTGTCCTGCCTCAAATGGCTTGGCTGTGTGAATCTTCTGGATTCCTAATTTTCCCTCAGGTGCTTATGTAAAAGCTTATACAGAATTTTAGATCTAATAAATCTGTGTAAATACTGCAGCTGGTAAAAAAAGTTGTGGCTCTACCAGAGAGCTGACATAACAGTATTATTTCACAATATGTGTCCTAGTGGTATGTGCAGGGAAAACAAACAAAAAAACCTTCAACAGCAGCAGGATTTTCAATCTAGCACAGAAACATGGTCATTAATCTTCTTTTTTTTTCTTTCCTCTCTTCTTCATAGGAGATGCAGTTATTGTTTCCTGAGAGTTTAGTGGTGGAGGGGGATTTCTTGCTGCTCATTTTAGTGATGATCCTTTGTAGCCCCAACACCAGCAGATGATGGCTAAATGCCTCCAGTGTTAATGATTTTTCAACTATTTTCTGTCTTGTCATTCTTCAATTCAGGCATAAGTGAAGCTTTACCTCCATAACTGGGATAAGCTAAGAGTGTGCATCTGATAACTTAGCACAGCTCATCTGAGAGGAATGGACAGGTAACCCCCTGAATCCTGATTTTGCTCTGTCCCCGATTGTGAGCTGCATTAGTACATATCAGGAACAATTCTGTTAAAGACAATGGAGCTGTAACTTTGCTTAAATGTGATACTAGCTGTGAAATGTGATGCCAAGTGTGAGGTGGAGTTATGGTCCATTTGAACTGTGCCTGAGTGATTTGGTAAGATGGAGAAATGCTTTCAGACTAAGCCTTTTTGAACTGGGTCACATGTGAAAGAAACGCAAACTAGCAGGTAATGTGCTGGTGATTCTTTCACAGCTACCTGAAACTTCAGTGTGGGAATCTCAAGAATTAGGTTAATGTCCTGTGTTTGACCAGCCACCTTTGAGAATTGCCTCTGACTGTCTTTGGCCCAATATCTTTAGTGTCTGGGAATATGAGAGCATAAAGCTAACGCCTGCGTTGACTGCTGTACATATTTCACAGCTCCAGCTCTATCAGCGTCACTGATGCGGTCTTACATTTCCCTGTAGAACACTGTGTATATATACTCATGGTTTTGTTTCTTGCAGTGCCTGTGTAAATTACTGTGTGGATAGTAATAGTAGTTATTAGGAAGGTTTTGTGGAAGTCTTGCAAATTGTTGTCAGCACAGAGCAGCCTCTTCGCCCTTAATGCCAGCCTGAGAGATTGCTTTAATGAAGAGACATTCTCATGGCTTAGCAGGGTGCAAGGGAGCACTGTGCTGGGCTTATTTTGCACAGCACATGCAAATCATTCAGAAAGACTGCTGCAGGCTTTTCATGGGAAAGGGTTCTCCTGAGGAAGGCCTTAGAGATACCAACCTGTGTATGGAATCAGTAGGTGTTGTAGAAGCCTGGGCAGGAATAAAAATGCCGCTCTTCCAGTGCAGAGGAGGACCTCAGAAACGTCTTGCTTGCATCAAGTTGTGTGAGTGAGCATATTATTGTTTCCATGAGGGAGGGTGGAGGTGATTAGCATCATAGCATAGATAGCATGGGTTGGCAAAAAAGACTTTTTTTTGTGTGTTTCAAGCCATGAGTAGGTCCTTAGTGATTGTGGCACAGCCTGAACAGAGCTGCACGAGTTCAGGCACGGCTGGTCATACAATGTTCAGCAAAATCTGGGAGGCAGGAAGCCACTTTCAGGGTGTGAAACTAAACTAACATTCAAAAATAAATGTGACTGTGTTTTCAGGGTCAGCTTTTTTAAACTTCACAGCCTAGAGTGCCAAGCTCTCAATACAAACTATAAAAGGAAAGAAAAAAAAAGATGTTTAAGAAGAAATCTAAGAGAGCCTCTTACATTGAATGTGACATATTTTAACAGTCAGATATACTTCCTCTTCCCACTAATTAATTCTAGTCTGTACTAGCATACAGCTCCTGTCCCAACAATTTCATATACAGTTTCTTTTGGGGCACAATACTCTTTAACATATTAGCCAGCTGGCTGCAATTGCTGTGCTCAAATAAGCAAGCACTGTGCCACAATATGGAATGTGGTATGGCTACCACAGTATTGAGCAGAGCTGCTGTACCCAGCAAGTGAGCTCTTCCCCTATAAAAAAGATAGCAGCTTTGGTGGGAAAAGTAATTAGAAGCTGTGCTTTAACTCACCAGTCAGAAAGAAATAAGCCAGTGATGGCTGGTAGAAAAGAAAAAAAATAAGCAATGCTGTATCTATATCTATCTCCACAAGCCCTACGAGGAGAGGCTGAGGGAGCTGGGATTGTTTAGCCTGGAGAAGAGGAGGCTCAGGGGAGACCTTATTGCTGTCTACAACTACCTGAGGGGTGGTTGTAGCCAGGAGGAGGTTGCTCTCTTCTCTCAGGCAGCCAGCACCAGAACAAGAGGACACAGCCTCAAGCTGCGCCAGGGGAAATTTAGGCTTGAGGTGAGGAGAAAGTTCTTCACTGAGAGAGTCATTGGCTACTGGAATGGGCTGCCCAGGGAGGTGGTGGAGTCGCCGTCCCTGGAGCTGTTCAAGGCAGGATTGGACGTGGCACTTGGTGCCATGGTCTAGCCTTGAGCTCTGTGGTAACAGCTTGGACTTGATGATCTGTGAGGTCTCTTCCAACCTTGGTAATACTGTGATATATACAGCAAGCGGGAGAGGATTTGCTCTTATGTGTGTCTTAAAGAAAGAGATGCAAGTTCTTAGCACTGATTCTATGGCAATTGGCTAATTTTCATCCTGTCTGAAGCAAGGTTTACAGCTCAGGTAGCACAGACTGTGGCGTGTGTTACCTACTGGTGCTTGCTACGGAACAGCTTGAAGCGGTAACCCTGGAAAGTCAGATTTGTCCTCAGTTGTCTTAAAGTGATGTAACAATCAAAGACAAATTAGGTCAGCAGATTTAACTGCTTTAACAGTGAACACTATGCCAAGAACTTTCAACAGTCCAGTTGTCCGTGGGAAGCGTCTATATTGTCTCATGCCATGCAGAATCGAGAGCAGGTTGCGCTTTTATTTACACCAAAGAATAGCTCAGTGGAATTTGATTAACTTGCAACATACTCATACCTAAATGGGTACTAAATAGTATTTAGCTTTATGCAAATAGCTCCTGGAGGCAGATAACTGAAAGCTTTTGCCTTTCTGTCCTTGTGTCAGGTTGATGTGCAGGCTGTCCTTGTAAGCAGGCAGAGAGCAGCGAGCGCTCCAGGCGAGCGACTGTGCAGCGTAGCACCCAGCATCATTAGACACAGAGTCTTACGCAGCACTGACCACGATGGCTTTTAAATCACTGGGATTTAAGCTGGGGATTGCAGTTTAAAAACTCTTATCAATGAAACTACATTGATAGTGCATTCCAAGGCACCTTGCTTTGTGACTTGGACTGAACACTCTTTAGACTAAATATTACTATTGCTTTTTGTTTTAATTTCATGCATGATGCCTGCGTGGGCCTTCCTGATGCTGCTTCCATACATAAGACTAATAATTAACTTAAGCTACCCTGGCTAATTAAAAGAAAATGGAACAAAACTTTAATCAAATCAGTTCAGTTGGAAGCATAAATTAAGGAAGCCCATGGATTTCATTGAGTAAAAAAATGTTCTTTTCTGTCTATAACTGCCACTTTCAGCAGCTTTCTGTTTCTCAGCAGCTCAGTGGTCTGGAATGACTTGTTAAAAGAAGCCAGTTCTAAAGATCAGGATTAATCACAATCCTGTACTCAAATTTAGACTTGATTGTGCCTCAGGATTCTGTTTGCTCGAGGGATCCAACTTTGGATCCCTTGGCAGGGATGAGATAAAATGTACAACTGCTGTTTGTGTGCCTGGGCAGCGTTCTGTTGTTTTCATTAACAAATGTTCCCAATAAGATAATCCAGAGAGTTGGTTTTTTTTTCTTCATTAGTGGTAATAGTTTATTAGCAGTGCAAATCAGCATCACCTTTACTCCTGTAATGAATATGAGTCCTATGAATTGCACTCACTGTGTGCTAGAGGAACAGAGGGAAATATTCAAGGCTTCAATAAGTTGGTCTCTTTCTGAATTTAGGATGAAAGCTTTTATTCACAGAGTCAGGATTCAATAAAGGGGATTTATGTATCCTTGATATTTAGCTTTTCATGGATGTGAAAGTTTCATCACAAGACAAGCTGCTTGGGATCTGTTCAGAGCAGCTTGCCCGCAGCTTCTTATTTGCTTCTTTAACTGTCTTGGGAGGCAGTATCTTTCTAACACTCCCTGTGATGGTTTGGGTATCCCCCGCCCCCCACACTTTTAGAAATTACCCAGACTAGACTCAGTCGGCTCTGGAAATTTGAATGAAGCTTATATTTACAGCTGGCACAATTTACAAGCAGATATTCACAGTATATACAGTTATATACAGAAATATACAAGGTAAAAAAGGTAATACAAACACAATTCCCCTCCCAGAAACCTGAGTCCCCAGGAGGGGCTCTCAACCACCCCTCACCTTCCCCCTACCCCTCTCAACCTTACCCCAGTCCTAAGGAAGAATGGAGGTTCGGCCAAAAGGGTTAAAAGCAAGGTGAAGCAGCCAAGCAAAGGAGGGTGAGGTTAGAAAGCAAGATGGAGTCCAGCCAGCAGCCACGAGCTCCCCAGCAGGCAAAGTTCCCCAGCGAGAAGAAGAAGCAAATGCCCTAATCTTTGTTTTGCCTTTCTTCTTTTGTATACATTTCAGCAAGACTGTGAGCGAAGTAGACCTCACCATTGTTTTCATTTTACAGCCTATCATCTAGTTCTTCTCACCAAAACATGCCAGCTAGGCTCAAACTAGCACACTCCCAAGAACATTTAAGACATCAAGTTCTTCACATAAGTAAACAGCAGGTTAATTCATGAAGAGAGAATATAAATCTCCTGGTAAAAGCTGAAGACTAAGGAGATCTAGGCCCTGCTTTCAAGGAATCCATCCATCCAATTACACATCCCATAGATAGCTTTTAAGAGAGGAATCTTTTTGTTGTTACACTTGGTACAATAACAAGGATGTCAATATATATATATCGGAAAGTGGCCGATAATGCTAAGAAGCTGTAGTGAAGAATCTTACCCAGCACTGAACAGATTCTTTTCTTATGCCTGGTCTAAAAGGTTTGGCTTATTTTATCTCACTATTTCAGTTTTAATAGATGGTTATAATTTCTTCAGCCTCTTGTAAAAGTTGCAAGTACACCTAAAAACTTTAACACAGGAAATAGAACCGATGTAAGACAAAGGCAGCAATATCTGAGCTTTAGGCATGTCCTTTAGGCTGCTAAGTTTTCCTCCTAAAGTTGCATTCTGTGACCTTGAATGACAGATTTATTCACTTTTTCATTCAACTCATGAACCTCCACTGGCCCTTGAACTCTGTTGATTTCCAGTCCCTGTGCAGCCTGTTTCAAAAGAAGCCTTTGCTCCAGTCCTGAAAGCCTGTAGTAGGCTCTGCAGACAGTTATTAAATGCTCCTTGAGCCCTGTGAAAGACATCCCCATTCCCTCCAACTATTAGTTTGGCCTAACATGAAGGTAACATCACCTTTAGCATGTATGGTGCTTTCGGGGTGCAATGTGCAAAGATAATTAGCAGCTTGTTCCCTTTTGCCTATGTCATATTTCCTCTGTATTCTCTTTTGCCTCAGGAAGGTAAATACATACATTCTTTAAGATTTGCCACTGATTATTGGAGCCATGAGTGAAAAATGCATTTAAACTGAAAAAGCTAATGATCTGCATAGTATTCTTAAGGTGAAGACTGTGGAATATTAGTTAGAACTAATTCTATTTCTAATTCTAATGGCAGCAATCCTTTTCAGTGAGCAATTTGCATGTGCCTGAGGAAGGACTAATTGATGTGCTGTGAATGTGCTGCTTCTACTCTATTCCATGATAGTGCTGGGTTCTTTGTGGGAGTTTGTAGGAGTTTGATCATTGTTTTACAATTTCACTATTTATTTTCTGCTCAAGTAAAGGATAATGAGATGTATATGATACAAATATATAATATATAGTAGTGCTACATCCTTGACATGCTGGAAGGGTGGGCAAAGACCAGTGGGATGAGATTGAACAAGGCCAAGTGCAGGGTTCTATACTTCGGCCACAACAACCCCAAGCACCACTAAAGGCTGGGGACAGAGTGTCTGAGAGCAGCCAGGCAGAAAGGAACCTTGGGGTACTGGTAGATAATAGCTGAAGATGAGGCAGCAGTGTGCCCAGGTGGGCAGGAGAGCCAATGGCATCCTGGCCTGTATCAGGAACAGTGTGGCCAGCAGGACAAGGGAGGTTATTTTTCCCTTTTTTCAGCACTGGTCAGGCCACACCTTGAGTACTGTGTCCAGTTCTGGACTCCTCAATTCAAGAGAGATGTTGAGGTGCTGGAACGTGTCCAGAGAAGGGCAACAAAGCTGGTGAGGGCCTGGAGCACAGCCCTGTGAGGAGAGGCTGAGGGAGCTGGGGGTGTGCAGCCTGCAGAAGAGGAGGCTCAGGGCAGAGCTCATTGCTGTCTACAGCTACCTGAAGGGAAGTTGTACCCAGGTGTGGGTTGGTCTCTTCTGCCAGACAACCAGCAACAGAACAAGGGGACACAGCCTCAAGTTGTGCCGGGGGCAGTCTAGGCTGGATGTTAGGAGGAAGTTGTTGGCAGAGAGAGTGATTGGCATTGGAATGGGCTGCCCAGGGAGGTGGTGGAGTCACCGTCCCTGGAGGTGTTCAAGCAAAGCCTGGATGAGGCACTTAGTGCCATGGTCTAGTTGGTAGGGCAGGGTGCTAGGTTGGACTGGATGATCTTGGAGGTCTCTTCCAACCTGGTTGATTCTGTGATCCCAGATAAATTCTGTTATTTTCTTGCCTGGAGATTCTCATTCCTTGACTTTCATTTTCTGTGGTCTGTTATCACTGAGCCATGCCTGTTTAGGTCATGGGCATGCTGTAGGATTTTCTAATACTTCTAACAACAAAATATTCCTTTAAGTCATGGTTAAGTGGTTGACACACAAATTGTGTAGGTGAGGAGCTCTGCCCCATGAAATTTCACTCAATCACAACTGTCCAAATGTGCTGTGTTACAGAATCTGAATCACTGCTTGTGTTTTGAACCATTGCCTAGTCTTATCTATAAAGTATCTCAGTGCTCTCTTTACTCAACAGGAAATGAATTAACAGAACTAGATACTGAAGTAATGACGACAGCTCTGCTAGAGAATTCATTATGTGAACCTTCCTAAAGGGCTTAATATTAGAGGAGGAAAATCTCAGTTGTCTGAAAGGAAGAAAACAACATTGTCAGATCCATGCTTGTCTGTCAAAGGTAGGAATATAGGAGCAAACTTTGTTTTTTACAGTGCTATAACACTTGCTATAACACAACACAGTGCTTCTAACATGTGGATCAACACTTACATCAACCTGACTGTGGCTGTGCAGTAACTCTGCCAAGAGCTGAGTATGTGACATGGGTGTTAACTCCAGTTTATGCTCCGTAGGTGCTCCCATCGTTTCAACAGGATTGACTTTCTCAGTCTATCAACTGGTTTTTTCATATAATATAGTGTAGTTTGGTCTCCTGTTCTTTGTGCCTAGCCCCATTTGTTCTAGATACTCAGGTATGCCAACATTCTGATTTATGTCACAGAATCACAGAATGTCAGGAGCTGCAAAGGGCTTTGAAAGCTCATCCAGTCCAACCCCCCTGACAGCGCAGGATCACCTAGAGCAGATCATACAGGAACATGTCCAGGTGGGTTTCAAATATCTCCAGAGAGGGGGACTCCACAACCCCCTGGGGCAGCCTGTTCCAGTGTTCAGCTGTTCTGTATTCAGTGTCCAGCTCCTCATGTTTACATGAATCTTCCTATGCCTCAGCTTCCACCCATTGCCCCTTGGGCATCACCCAGTAGAGCCTGATTCCAGCCTCCTGGCACTCACCCTTTATTTATAAACATTGATAAGGTCACCCCTCAGTCTTCAAGCTAAAGAGCCACAGCTCCCTCAGTCTCTTCTTGTAACAGAGATGTTCATTCTCTTAATCACCTTTGTGGCTCTGTGCTGGACTCTCTCGAGCAGTTCTATGTCCCTCTTGAAGTGGGAGGCCCAGAACTGGACACAGTACTCCAGATGCAGCCTCACCAGGGCAGGAGAGGGGGGCAGGAGAACCTCTTTCAACCTACTAGCCACAGCCCTTCTAATACACCCCAGATTTACTGCTATCCTTATTTTCTGAAAGCCTTAATATTTTGACATAGATAGCAGAGCATTTCTTTTCACCACAGCAGTCAGTGGAATCTCTCTGGCATTGTCTGTGCTCCAGGAGTGAGGATTCAACCTGCAGCAATCCCTCTGACATGCTTCATGATGACATTCATTTCAGAGACAGAATTGCCAGTGTTCTGTGTGTCAGAGCCAGCAGAAGCACACTCTTCCTTCTCTCTTCTGGAGGGTCTGGGTTACAAATTCCGTGGATCTTCAAGCATCCTGTTTTACTGAGAAATACAGTTTTTTCCATAGTCATTCTCAGCAAAGGGAGGTGGTTATATTTCATCCCACTAGTTCTGCTTCGGTGCTGCAAGGAGTGATTTACAGCACAGTCGTCTGTTAATGTTTTCTGTTGAAATATTATTCAGAGGCTTTCTTATTCTTGGCTATGCTTATGCAGTGTTAGTGGAGACAGTGGCATTTTGAAGGTGTGATTGAGTTAAGGATCTAGTCAGGCAAGCAAAAAACCTTGACATTTTTCCCTCTGCATTCCTGAGCAGAAATAATTACACATCACAGGCTAACAGACTGCCTTTCTTTGCCCTCAAATTTCAGTCAGTTTTCATTATGTGTTTTAGCTACCGTGGCTGAAATGGGTATGTAGCTCTTAGCTGGAAAAAGTCCAAACCAAACAGGTCAGGAGCTGTCTGGTAAATTTTGTGAGACACCTTTGTGTTTTCAACAGAGCTGAAATCCAGCTCTGAAAGTCTCAGGCTTTCAATAGGCCTTGAGGTTCTTTATACTGAAGTCAGTGGCCAAACTTCTAACCTCATTTCTTTCTGCCTAATTCCAGATTTACTCGTGGGACTAATCTTGAGTAGCTGCAGACAAATGTGAAGTTCTCAGTGTTTATTGTTCATTTTAAATGTATGTTCTCTGAATTTTGCATGTATGTATCCTTTTCACCCCCCATCTCTTGCTAGCTGGAAGAAATTCTTCTTACCCTTGATCTGCATGCTTTAGCGGCTGAGTGGGCCTAGGTCTGGAGGAATGCAGTATTAGAGGTGGGAGATGGTAGAGTCACCATCCCTAGAGGTGTTCAAGAAAAGACTGGATGAGGCTCTCAGTGCCATGGTCTAGTTGATTGTGTTCAAGAAAAGACTGGATGAGGCTCTTAGTGCCATGGTCTAGTTGATTGTGTTCAAGAAAAGACTGGATGAGGCTCTTAGTGCCATGGTCTGGTTGATTGTGTTCAAGAAAAGACTGGATGAGGCTCTTAGTGCCATGGTCTGGTTGATTGTGTTCAAGAAAAGACTGGATGAGGCACTTAATGCCATGGTCTAGTTGATTGTGTTCAAGAAAAGACTGGATGAGGCTCTTAGTGCTGTGGTCTAGTTGACTGGATAGGGCTGGGTGATAGGTTAGACTGGATGAGATTGGAGGTCTTTCCCAACCTGGTTAATTCTGTGACTATTCTAAGTGCTGTTCAGGTTTTGGAGAGGGCTCGTTGCAGAAGAAATACTAAACTGAAGTCTTCAGTTGCTTCTGAGGCTATCCAGTAGTTATGCTGCCAGCATGGTTTGCAGTCTGCTTGGTGGAGCCAGGTCCTGCAGCAGGTTTGCCAACAGTTGTTTCCACTGAAAACAAATTTTCTTTCATTCAAAAATGTTCTAGAAAGCAGTTTCCAATTCTATGATTTGCTAATGGGATGATGATATTTTTTTAAGTGACATTTCTTGGCTTTGGTATTGAGTTTTTGAAAGCAAAGAAAAATGGTTATGATAAATCTTACATTGAAGGAATGATTGCTGGAAAATTAATTGATATATACTGAGTCTTAAGCCTCAAACATTTAAATGATCAGACTTGGCTTTGCTCTGTAAAATGGACTCATTCTTGTAAACTTTGGGGCTTCTTTGGCTTTCCTGTATCTCAAAAATATCGGAAAGGAATGTCAGCAAACTTTCCAAAGTACCCCTGCTTTAAAGAAAGAGCTCTCAGCAGTGAAAGAACAGTTATATAATACCACAGTATCACCAAGGTTGGAAGAGACCTCACAGATCATCAAGTCCAACCCTTTACCACAGAGCTCAAGGCTAGACCATGGCACCAAGTGCCACGTCCAATCCTGCCTTGAACAGCTCCAGGGACGGCGACTCCACCACCTCCCTGGGCAGCCCATTCCAGTAGCCAATGACTCTCTCAGTGAAGAACTTTCTCCTCACCTCAAGCCTAAATTTCCCCTGGCGCAGCTTGAGGCTGTGTCCTCTTGTTCTGGTGCTGGCTGCCTGAGAGAAGAGAGCAACCTCCTCCTGGCTACAACCACCCCTCAGGTAGTTGTAGACAGCAATAAGGTCTCCCCTGAGCCTCCTCTTCTCCAGGCTAAACAATCCCAGCTCCCTCAGCCTCTCCTCGTAGGGCTGTGCTCGAGGCCTCTCACCAGCCTCGTTGCCCTTCTCTGGACACCTTCAAGCATCTCAATGTCCCTCTTAAACTGGGGGGCCCAGAGCTGGACACAGTACTCAAGGTGTGGTCTAACCAGTGCAGAGTACAGGGGCAGAATGACCTCCCTGCTCCTGCTGGCCACACCATTCCTGATGCAGGCCAGGATGCCACTGGCTCTCTTGGCCACCTGGGCACACTGCTGGCTCATGTTCAGGTGGGTATCAGCACCCCCAGAGGAAAAAAAAATAAAACAAAACAAAGCTAAAAAATTAAAGTCAGTGACAGTTTTAATATTGGTTAGGGATATATTGAGAGCAGAATGATCAATAAATGTCTCTGGCATAATTCATATTGAATTGTCTGGAGTTCTTGTGGCCTTGCCTTTGGTCACACTGATCAATGGGGCCTTGGCCACATTTCCCGTAGCAAGCAAGTATACAGGCAGCTAATTCTGCAGCACATCATGGTCAGTTTGTTCCTGTCAATTTGAAGGGGGTGAATAAGATTATTTATAGCAGTTTTATTTGTCTCAATGAATTTTCAAAAATTACTGTCTGATCTTAAGGTACTCACTGTATACTGTGTGCTGCCTTCTTCTCCCATAATTCTGGAACCACTGAAATCCAGTACTATGTATTCATTTCTTAATTATAGAATCAACCAGGTTGGAAGAGACCTCCAAGATCATCCAGTCCAACCTAGCACCCAGCCCTAGCCAGTCAACCAGACCATGGCACTAAGTGCCTCATCCAGTCTTTTCTTGAACCCCTCCAGGGACGGTGACTCCACCACCTCCCTGGGCAGCCCATTCCAATGCCAATCACTCTCTCTGGCAAGAACTTCCTCCTAACATCCAGCCTAGACTTCCCCCGGCACAACTTGAGACTGTGTCCCCTTGTCCTGTTGCTGGTTGTCTGGGAGAAGAGACCAACCCCCACCTGGCTACAGCCTCCCTTCAGGTAGTTGTAGACAGCAATGAGGTCTGCCCTGAGCCTCCTCTTCTGCAGGCTAAACAACCCCAGCTCCCTCAGCCTCTCCTCATAGGGTTTGTGTTCCAGGCCCCTTACCAGCTTTGTTGCTGGCACCTTGATCCAGTTCTTAGAACTTCTCTGATAATTGTCTTTCAGCCTAGCACAACAGTTTCCAGAATCGATTGCATTCTGAACTGTAACAGGCAATTTGACTACCACAGCATCATGCTGTCACCACTTTGTGTTAATAATCTGCCACTTAACCTTCCTGTTCCAGCAATATTTTAGCCACCAAATAATATATTAGCCTTAGACTGTGACCATCTTCATGTTGCTTAAAAAAACATCAGAGAAAAGAAAAGTTAAATATATACTTAGAAAATTGCAGTAATGTTGGTAATTTGGAGACTTTTGTATTATTGATGGTTGCTAGAGGCACCCAAGAGCAAGTTCTCAAGCTGCTCCCTCAATGGTGTCTGAAAAATCCTACAGCTATTGAGTGCAACCCAGCTTGATATGCTCTACAGTATTTAGCTTCTGAATGGATGAATAATTTATATGACTATGAAATCTCTTTAGTGGTTTGCTACCCTTTGGAGAGCAACTGAGTGTTTACCATTTTATTTTGAATGTTATGATAATTTAGCACAGGAATGTTTTGGGAAACATATCAAACAAACCAAGCCAAAAGAACAACTCCAATGTTATTGTTTGAAAGGTTTTTTTCAGGGAAGAGAGGCTTTGCATGTGGTAGTGTGGTGGTAAAGTGTAGGTTGCCTAATTCACAGCCAATGGTGTGGCCAGCAGGAGCAGGGAGGTCATTCTGCCCCTGTACTCTGCACTGGTTAGGCCACACCTTAAGTACTGTGTCCAGTTCTGGGCCCCTCAATTTAAGAAGGACATTGAGATGCTTGAACGTGTCCAGAGAAGGGCAACGAGGCTGGGGAGAGGCCTCGAGCACAGCCCTACGAGGAGAGGCTGAGGGAGCTGGGATTGTTTAGCCTGGAGAAGAGGAGGCTCAGGGGAGACCTTATTGCTGTCTACAGCTACCTGAGGGGTGGTTGTGGCCAGGAGGAGGTTGCTCTCTTCTCTCAGGCAGCCAGCACCAGAACAAGAGGACACAGCCTCAAGTTGTGCCAGGGGAGATTTAGGCTTGAGGTGAGGAGAAAGTTCTTCAGTGAAAGAGTCATTGGCTACTGGAATGGGCTGCCCAGGGAGGTGGTGGAGTCGCCGTCCCTGGAGCTGTTCAAGGCAGGATTGGACGTGGCACTTGGTGCCATGGTCTAGCCTTGAGCTCTGTGGTAAAGGGTTGGACTTGATGATCTGTGAGGTCTCTTCCAACCTTGGTGATACTGTGAGACTGTGATAATTCTGGTTGTGGAAGAGCAGTATTGGGTGAGGAGGGATAAGAATGGAAGGAAGCAGACCTAGGTCTGTCTATTTTGATTGATGTATTAGATTCTTTTATTTACTGGATCCTCACTGGGCTAGAAGACAAGAAGCGTAAGGCGATGTGCTATGTGTTAGGCAGACACAGCGACAGCTCCGTGAAGGGAGAGGAGGGGATTAAGCAACAGGGAAGTCAATGACATTCAATCATGAACATGTCAGGACTATCTCTGAGATGTTTATGAAACCAGAAGTGGATCACTGGGAGACCTGTCCTCCTTGTTACATTGTATAGACTGCTTAGAATCATAGAATGGTTTAGGTTGGAAGGGACCTCAAGGATCATCCAGCTCCAACCCCCTGCCATAGGCAGGGACACCTCCCACTAGAGCAGGCTGCTCAAGGCCTCATCCAGCCTGGCCTTAAACACCTCCAGGGAGGAAGCATCCACAACCTCCCTGGGCAACCTGTGCCAGTGTCTCACCACCCTCACTGTAAAGAACTTCCTCCTAACATCCAGTCTAAATCTCCCCTCTTCCAGCTTAAACCCATTCCCCCTCGTCCTGACATTACCAGACCTTGTCAATAGTCCCTCCCCAGCCTTCCTGTAGGCTCCCTTCAGATACTGCAAAGCCACTCTAAGGTCTCCTCGAAGCCTTCTCTTCTCCAGGCTGCAGAGCCCCAACTCTCTCAGCCTGTCCTCATAGCAGAGCTGCTGCAGCCCTCTGAGCATCTTCGTGGCTCTCCTCTGGACCCGCTCCAGCAGTTCCATGTCCTTCTTGTGTTGGGGGCTCCAGAACTGCACACAGTACTCCAGGTGGGGTCTGAGGAGAGCAGAGTAAAGGGGGAGAATCCCCTCCCTTGCCCTGCTGCCCACACTGCTCTTGCTGCAGCCCAGCACAGGGTTGCTGTCTGGGCTGCATGTGCACACTGCAGGCTCATGTTGAGCTTTTCATCAACCCAGACCCCCAGGTCCTTCTCCTGAGGGCTGCTCTCAGCCATTCACCACCCAGCCTGTATCTGTACCTGGGATTGCGCTGACCCAGGTGCAGGACCTTACTTAACTGCATTGGTGATGAGCTGCTGTGGGCTAGTTCACAGGAAGCATATTGAGAAGATTTTCAGTCTTCTTGGGGTGGTGGAATATTACCTCTGTAAACATACAGGACACAGAGTCAAGCCTGATGTCAGCAAACTCATCATGTCACCGGATGCCGCAGTAATAATCCACCAAAATCAGTTTGTTGCTTAATCAGTGACAACAGGAAAAGGTAAATTCTTCAGCTATTAATTTACAGTGCAACTATTTTGCTACAAAGTAATGTTACATACCACATTTGTAAAACACTTCAGAACTTCCTCTGAAAAGTCAGAGCAGACAAAATATTTTAGTGTTGTGGAAATGTCATAAATCAAACAGAAGAAAGATAGATACTTAGAAAAATTACATAGCACACAGCCAATATGGTCTTCTGCTCCTTGGTTACTGAGTGCCAGAAGAAACAGATGTAGCTGGCTTCACTGATGACTTGGCCTCTTGAAGTGAACCCAGAGCCAGAGCTAAGTTGTTTGTGGTGTGCTGTTTATGCTTCTTCAATTCTGTGTCTTTTTCAGGACACGATGTTATATCAATGTTCCATGTCTTGCTTCCATTGTAAGGTGCCCCAAGGCATCAGGTATTTCTCCTAGGAAGGGTTCTGAGCTTCATTTGAGACTCTGAACCAGTAGCAGATGGAACTTTCAAATTATGCTTTTGCTCTTCATGGGAAAAAGATCAGGCTTCAATTTTGCTCTTCAGCAAAAGCAGAATGCTTTTGGTTTCGTCCATCCTTGGGTAGAAGGTGAGTTGAGAAGTGCCTGATGAAGAAAAAGAATTGTTACTACAGTGAAACCTATAAAGGATGGGAATTAATATGTAGTATAAAGGTGATCTTTAGAATCATTAAAATGTCAAGCCTCTAACACCTCTGCAGAAGAGTTTCCTATAGATAAAACACATACTTATGCTTTAAATTACTCCCATGGAAATACAATGGCTTCACTAACATTTATTGATAGCAATATCTTCCTTGACATAAAATTTGAAGTCTTCATCTGAACAACAAAAAGCTCCCCTTGGATCTTGAGATTACCCTTCAAACCATCCTACCACGAAATGCCAACACTGCTTAGAGAAACAACTGCTGCTACACAACGCCCTTCTGTGCACACCTACAACTGCCTTGCGATGACAATGAGATGGTAATGTATTATTGTACTTGTGCAGATCATGTGTGGTTTTTTGGGAGCAGATAATGACACCTACTCCTACTGTTTCAAATGATGAGGAGGAGTCAACATGCAGAGGTATATGAAGTAAACCTTATGTTTGCTCCCCTTACAAAGTGGGTCTAGAGAAAAAAAGGTGCTCTAAGCACGATTTCAAAGTGCTGGCTGTCAAGAGCAGCAGATTTTACATCAGTAATGAAATGCTGCACTAACTTCTTACTCACTTTCATGTGCAAGTCAGAGGATTGATCAATATATTCAAAGCCTTACATGAGTTAGCCCAGTAAGTTTTATGTTTATTTAATCTGTTATTGTGATAGCTGAAAGAGTGCTAAAGGTTCCAAGGTAGAAAATTGAGGAGTAAGATCATACCAGTGTATTTGTTTTGCCTTTTGCCTTAGCAGAAAGCAGAGCTGTAGAGGCCACAGTTGTTACAAAGCCAATGCATTATTCTTTTATTTATTCATTTATTTAGCTATTTATCCCTATTACAGGAGAGATATGGATGTGCTGGAAGGTGTCCAGAGAAGGGCCATGAGGATGATCAGAGGGCTGGAGCACCTCTCCTATAAGGAGAGACTGAGGAAGTTGGGGGCTCTTCAGTCTGGAGAGGAGACGTCTCTGAGGTGATCTTATTGTACCTTTCAGTATCTTGAGGGGGCCTACAAGAAAGCTGGGGAGGGACTTCTTATGCTGTCAGGTAGTGATAGGACTGGGAGGAATGGAACAAAGCTAGAAATGGGTAGATTCAGACTGGATGTTAGGAAGAAGTTTTACACTATGAGAGTGGTGAGACCCTGGGAAAGGTTGCCCAGGGAGGTGGTGGAAGCCTCATCCCTGGAGGTGTTTAAGGCCAGGCTGGATGAGGCTTTAGACAGCCTAATCTAATGTGAGGTATCCATGGCAGGGGGTTTGGAACTGAGTGATCGATGCGCTCCCTTCCAACCCTGACTGATTGTATGATTTTCCATGCTTGTATGTAATGCTGCAGGTGTGCAGATTATACATGACCCCATCATGCCATGTGGGAACATGTGCTGTGTGACACTGTATCTCTTCATTATGTTAGGTCTTTGCTAGGAGACATTACTGAGTTAAGGTTAGCTCAGAACTGGATAATAACAATGATAGTGTTGAAGGCAGGAGAAAATATGTACAGTACCAGGAGATTAAGTCATGAGCAAAGCACAATAATGTTTAATGGTTTGAAATCTGAAAGTCCTTATCAGGAGAGAATTTCTACTGATGCTGAATTCCAATTCAGAAGAGATGGCATCGACCTCTGCAGCAGGTCCTGTACAGTGAGCAGCTTCACCTTGTTCTCTCTTCCCTTATCTCAAAGAGCAGCATCTCGTTACATGCATGCTGAAACATTCTGACTTCTGTTTAAGCTTGAACCATATTTTGTTGAAAAGCAACCACCAATGTAGGTTTAAAGATTGCAAAGAGACTGAGAATCTGTCAGAGCTTTTGATGAATTATAGTGAATAGTTAGACTTTCTGTTACAAATAGAGACCTTTTCACATTCCCTAGGGTCAGTATAGGCCTTTTTCCATTTGGCATTTTACCACATGGGTGGTAGAAATGATAATATTGTAAAAAGATTATATTATTGCCATGATGCTGACAGTGCAGTACTTTGCAGGCATGCTTTGAGCTTTACCTTACCATCACTCTTTTCATGGAATCATAGAATCAACCAGGCTGGAAGAGAGCTCCAAGATCATCCAGTCCAACCTAGCACCCAGCCCTACCCAGTCATCTAGACCATGGCACTAAGTGCCTCATCCAGGCTTTTCTTGAACACCTGCAGGGATGGTGACTCCACCACCTCTCTGGGCAGCCCATTCCAATGCCAATCACTCTCTCTGTGAAGAACTTCCTAACATCCAGCCTATACTTCCCCCAGCACAACTTGAGGCTGTGTCCCCTTGGTCTGTTGCTGGTTGCCTGGGAGAAGAGACCAACCCCCACCTGGCTACAGCCTCCCTTCAGGTAGTTGTAGGCAACAATGAGGTCACTCCTGAGCCTCCTCTTCTTCAGGCTAAACAACCCCATTTAAAGCAAAAAAAGTGTGTGGTTAAGCTTTCAGTTTTAAAAGATCTTTGAATTATATAAAAAAGTCATATGGGACAATTGTTTTCAACCTGTGTATTCCTTCCTCTGGCTCATTGGCTGTTTCAGAGAAAGCTCCTACCACTGTAAAACTGCTCACAGTTAGGACATCTCTCATTCCAGTAGAGAACTTAAGCTATTTGCAGTG
This sequence comes from Tricholaema leucomelas, assembly GCA_013400475.1. Taxonomy (NCBI): domain Eukaryota; kingdom Metazoa; phylum Chordata; class Aves; order Piciformes; family Lybiidae; genus Tricholaema lacrymosa; species Tricholaema leucomelas. The sequence goes on from WAAF01020111.1 coordinate 68,979, forward strand.
CATCTCCAGTAGTGCTCTGGAATACATGGAGTAACATACATCTGAAATAGGAGTTTTTACTGTTCCCTACTTAATTTTACTTTTCTGTCCTGTCATAAATCCTCTTATTTCCTTTTTCTAAAATTTACAATAATATCTATTAAAAAAAAGCTTGCAACAGCCCCAAAGCAGGCAATCAAACTCAACATTGACCAAGAAGTGCGTTGCTCCACAGCTGCATTGATAGAAATGAATAAGTAGTATTTTGTGTTACTTTTCATTGAAGTTAATGGACCAGAACTGAAGTTGTTATGTCAGTGAGACTAAGTTTACTCTTATAAAGCATGGCTCAAAATGTGCATGTTTTGATTCAGTTTGCTCTTTGTTTTTCTTTGGAAGACAGTCATGTTTTAGTGATGGTGTTGGCAGAGGTGTAATAATTGTGTTTCTTGAAGCACTTTCCCAGCTTCAATAGTTAGTCTGCTGTCATGTTTTGGAATGAATAAAGAGAGGGGATTAGAGACTGTCTTAATGCTATGTACTTAGAACATGTTCCAGTTGTTTCCAGGTAATTTGTTGAGCTCCTGCTTAAATGGAAGTGGTTTCTGGCAAGATCCCCAGCTCACAGTTTACTTAGTTCTCCATCCCTGTCTTTACTGAGCCATCTATGTAAAAGTTGTCTCAGTTTCCCAAGTTACAGCACAGCCCTAACTCTGATCATCTTCACCAACTTAATTGCTTCATCTAAACGATATTTTTCTTTTATCCTGGAGAGCAGCCCTGAGGAAAAGGACCTGGGGGTCTGGGTCGACGAGAAGCTCAACATGAGCCTGCAGTGTGCACATGCAGCCCAGACAGCAACCCTGTGCTGGGCTGCATCAAGAGCAGTGTGGGCAGCAGGGCAAGGGAGGGGATTCTGCCCCTTTACTCTGCTCTCGTCAGACCCCACCTGGAGTACTGTGTGCAGTTCTGGAGCCCCCAGCACAAGAAGGACATGGAACTGCTGGAGCCAGTCCAGAGGAGAGCCACGAAGATGCTCAGAGGGCTGCAGCAGCTCTGCTATGAGGACAGGCTGAGAGAGTTGGGGCTCTGCAGCCTGGAGAAGAGAAGGCTTCGAGGAGACCTTAGAGTGGCTTTCCAGTATCTGAAGGGAGCCTACAGGAAGGCTGGGGAGGGACTATTGACAAGGTCTGGTAATGTCAGGACGAGGGGGAATGGGTTTAAGCTGGAAGAGGGGAGATTTAGACTGGATGTTAGGAGGAAGTTCTTTACAGTGAGGGTGGTAAGACACTGGCACAGGTTGCCCAGGGAGGTTGTGGATGCTTCCTCCCTGGAGGTGTTTAAGGCCAGGCTGGATGAGGCCTTGAGCAACCTGCTCTAGTGGGAGGTGTCCCTGCCTATGGCAGGGGGTTGGAGCTGGATGATCCTTGAGGTCCCTTCCAACCTAAACCATTCTATGATTCTATGATTCTATGATTAATATCCACAATTATCATTATTGTTAATGCATAGTTTCAGGTCATGTTAATTTTCAGCATTCCTCTGCCATTCCAAGCTGTAGTTCTTGAATGGCTGCAATTGACTCGATAGTGTAAGAAAAAAAACAGTGAATGAATCTTCAGCTTTTTTCATGGTTTTGTCATTCAAAGGCTTTTAAGATAATAAATAAGGGTCTTGACACTGGCTCTGTGTAGCATTTATAATGAAGGAACATTTGACAGTCGATCAAATATTGATTCAGGCTGGAATTTTCAGACTGAGGGATGAAGGAGTAGGTGCACACATCCAGTAAAAGCTCCTGCTATGGATTGGTTTATTAGACTTGTGGCTTGAAGATACACTTAAATTGCTGCAAATTTGTTTGTGCTACTATTAGATTAGATTCCTGCAGAAGTTGTCCTATAGGCAGAAAGAACAAAATTTACAAGTGAAAACTTAGCAGAATTCATAGAGGAATCCTCTCTGTTGGCTAAATGGAAGAATAATTTTCCTTGCCTTTGAGACTGCAGGAATTCTGAAACATAAAGAAGAAAAGTGCTTGTAGAAGATGCCTGTTATTTACCACTCTTAATCTTTGAACTAAAGTCCAGTAAGAGGAAGACTTTATAAGTAAAATGAATTATAAAAGAAACAAGAAATTTGGGTTGTGCATAAATTGCAGCATTGATAATATGTGGTCCAGTAACAACTACACATTTACACAGAACTTTTGCATGCACTGAAAACCTTTCTCTGTTAGAAAGCTCTTAAAAATCTTAAGCAGAACCAGGTAAAGTATGACAGTCTGTAAAAGTTAGGTAAGCTTTTCTAAATCAAAGAAAAGAGAGGCAGGTTGTTCCAAGTGCAAGAAAGCTGAAAAAGGATGTGAGGAAATGTCTGTGACAGAGGATGGACACAGGAAACTGACAAGTCCAAAGCTGAAATGGCAAAGCCAGCTGGGCAGACTGAAAAGGCTGGAGCAGGTAGGCTGGGTTTGCTCTGTGTGAAACAAAGCTGTAAAAAAAGCCTTAAGGTGCCAGCTGATATGACATTCAGGCCACCTGCAGATATTGAGACATGCTAGATGTGGATAAACACAGGTATAAAATGGCATAGCTACTCAGGTTTCCTTCAAGGGGTTGACCCTGTTGTACATGCCTCTTCCTTTAAGAATCATAGAATCATGGAGTGGTTTGGGTTGGAGGCGACTTCCAAAGGTCATCTAGTCCAACCCCCCTGCAGTCAGCAGGGACATCCACTAGATCAAGTTGCTCAGAGCCTTGTTGAGCCTGACCTTGAATATCTCCAGGCATGGGGCCTCAACTACCTTCCTGGGCAACCTGTTGCAGTGTTCCAGCACCCTCATGGTGCAGAACTTGTTCTTAACATCCAATCTAAATCTCCTTTAATTTCAAACCATTGCTCTTGTCCTATCATTGCAGGCCTTTGCAAACAGTCTCTCTCCAGCCTTCTTGTAACCCCCCTTCAGGTACTGGAAGGCTGCTCTTAGGTCTTCCTGGAGCCTAACTGAAAGGAAGTTATAGCCAGGCAGCGGTTGGTCTCTTCTGCCAGGCACCCAGTGACAGAACAAGAGGACACAGCCTCAAACTGTACCAGGGCAGGATGTTAGGAGGAAATTCTTCACAGAAAGAGTGCTCTGCATTGGAATGGGCTGCCCAGGGAGGTGGTGGAGTCACCATCCCTGGAGATGTTTAAAAGGAGTCTGGATGAGGCACTTAGTGCCATGGTTTAGTTAATTAGAAGGGTTAGGTGGTAGGTCAGACTCGATGGTCCTAGAGGTCTCTTCCAACCTGGTTAATTCTGTGATTCTCCTCTCCAGGCTGAACAACTCCAGCTCCCTCAGCCTGACCTCATAGCAGAGGTGCTCCAGCCCCCTGATCATCTTTGTGGCCCTCCTCTGGGACAAAGCAGTCATTCTATCCTAGATTCACACTGTAAGCATCCATGTGCTAGTTAATAATGCTGTGTCCTTCATTTAATTTTAGTGTAGCTGATTCTTCAACTGTTAGCTAAATAAATCTGTGCACTATGAACATGTCAAGTGGGGGTTTGGTTTCTCATTGGAAAACAAGATTAAATGGCAGTTTTCAGCTCTGAAGCTTTGGAATGTGGGTGGAGGGTAGGCTTCACTTTAGGTCAGGATTATGAATGTCTTTTTTTATACTTAGAGATATTTTGTGCACTTATAATTCATTTGCTTGGGTTTAAGTACAGCAGAGGCTTATGTCTTCTGGGTTTATGTGAGGCTGATACAAACTGAAAAATGCCAGAAGACTGACAGCTCTGTCCCAGAAGTAGCATACTTTTTTTCCCCTCCAACCACCTCACACTTGTTTTATATTACAATTGAGCTCCAGTTGATTTGGGTCTGGTTATCCCGAAGTGCCCTTTAAAGGCTCTGAAAACTCCTTGTTCTTTTGGTTTTTTTTCCTGAATGCTTTGTTTTCTGATGCAGAAACAATTCTCTGAATTAGTGTCAATTTTTGCTTCATTTTCAGAATTCTTATCACTTAGAATCATAGAATCAACCTAGCCAGTCAACTCATGCTATGGTCTAGTTGACTGGATAGGGCTGGGTGCTAGGTTGGACTGGATGATCTTGGAGGTCTCTTCCAACCTGGTTGATTCTATTCTATTCAAACTAGACCACGGCACTAAGTGCCTCATCCAGGCTTTTCTTCAACACCTCCAGGGACAGTGACTCCACCGCCTCCCTGGGCAGCCCATTCCAATGGTAAATTACTCTCTCTGTGAAGAACTTCCTCCTAACATCCAGCCTAGACTTCCCCCAGCACAACTTGAGACTGTGTCCCCTTGTTCTGTTGCTGGTTGCCTGGGAGAAGAGACCAACCCCCACCTGGCTACAGCCTCCCTTCAGGTAGTCGTAGACAGCAAGTAGGGCTTTTTGGGGGTTTGTTTTCTTTTTCTTTCTGTAATTTCCTTTCATGGAGACAAAGTTATTGGGCACAGGAGAAACTCATGTAGAACTCTAGCCTAAAGGTTTTCTTTCTGATGGGAACCCAGAGTTAAATGCTCGTTCAGTGGGCTTTTATACCTCTGCAGAAGTGGAGCACATCCTTCTATTCCTTCCAATAGCTTTTGAGTACTTTGTTTTATGACTTGTTGAAGTGCTTTTAGAGCAACTGAAATGTCCTTGGCTGGCCTGGCTGATAACCCCTACATTTCTTCTACACCCATGCCTTTTTCCTTATTTCAAGATGCACAATACATTGCCTTTACAATGATGTTCTGATGTTGTTGGGTAACAATTCAACAGAAAAGATTTTCATCTGGAGAATAATTTATCTGTAGTTGCACACTTGTTTATCTTGTTGTACACTTGTTCATCTTCTCTTGTTGTACACTTGTTCATCTCTTATTGTGCACTTGTTTATCTTCCCTTGTTGTACACTTGTTCATCTTCTCTTGTTGTACACTTGTTTATCTTCCCTTGTCGTACACTTGTTTATCTTCTCTTGTTGTACACTTGTTCATCTTCTCTTGTTGTACACTTGTTCATCTTCTCTTGTTGTACACTTGTTTATCTTCCCTTGTTGTACAATCTTCTCTTGTTGTACACTTGTTTATCTTCTCTTGTTGTACACTTGTTTATCTTCCCTTGTTGTACACTTGTTCATCTTCTCTTGTTGTACACTTGTTTATCTTCCCTTGTTGTACACTTGTTTATCTTCCCTTGTTGTACACTTGTTCATCTTCTCTTGTTGTACACTTGTTTATCTTCTCTTGTTGTACACTTGTTCATCTTCTCTTGTTGTACACTTGTTTATCTTCTCTTGAATAGACTGCTAGAGCACTCTAAAATTGAGCACTGCACAGGCTTAGGTGCCTGGTTGAATATGGTGTCTTGGTTGAATATGTGGTTAAGAACCTTTTCCTCGTGGAATGAAAGTGTTCTCTTTGTTTCTTTGCTTTTGGTCTTTTTAATACTAGAAACAAGGCTTTCAATGAGAAAAAAACAGATGTGGAACAATTCTTTTGTAAGCAGGCCTACAAGCCTACCTAACCATAAATCTTGCCATGGATAGATGATGTGTTTGGCAGGTGAAGCTTTTATAACAATCTCATTAGGATTCTGGAGAGGATCCAGTTTTGAATCTGTGCTTCAAGTCTTTGGGGTTGTCAGTCTCAAGGCTCCCACCACAAGACCAATTTTATAGGTTGACTATAAATGAGAGCTCTGAGTTTGTTCCTTAACGATATTGTACAGGGAGATGCCTGTCTCGAAGCAGTCATTTTCTTCCTGCTTGCTTCTCCAGACAGAACCTCACTGAATTTATTCAGACATTCATCTTCCCCGTAGCAGGACAACATGAAGTATTAATACATTATTACAAGGCTGCTTCAAATCCATCACAACAAGAGAGAATGTGTGGGCATATAAAGAGAAGAATGGGGAACTGCATGGCAGTCTGAAGGTCGTAATGTAGGCTTGTAGCAAAGCAGGAGAATAGAAACTGGAAGCTCTGGGTTGCAGATAGTGTGGTCTGACCATTTTTCTTATCAAACACTTCAGCTTGGATAAACAACTAAAGTAAAACCAAGGTAAAAAGTAACCCTAATTCAAATTTAGTTCAGATTTGATTCAAGTTATTAGCATTTTTTTTTTCCTTTTAATCTTCTGTTAGGGCTGGCATTGGACTTTGAGTGTGTTAACTGCCTGGTTTTGTGCTGTCTATTTTCCTTGAATATTTTTTTAGCTAGAAAAAAATATTTTGTGAATTCTTAAGGCTTATTCTTTGAAGCTGGTGAGGGCCCTGGAGCACAGCCCTGCGAGGAGAGGCTGAGGGAGCTGGAGGTGTTTAGCCTGGAAAAGAGGAGGCTTAGGGGTGACCTCATTGCTGTCTACAACTACCTGAATGGAGGCTGTAGCCAGGTGGGGTTGGTCTCTTCTGCCAGGTAAGCAGCAACAGAACAAGGGGACAGAGGCTCAAGTTGTGCTGGGGGAGGTGTAGGCTGGATTTTAGGAAGAGGTTCTTCCCAGAGAGAGTGATTGGCATTGGAATGGGCTGCCCAGGGAGGTGGTGGAGTCGCTGTCCCTGGAGGTGTTGAAGAAAAGCCTGGATGAGGCACTTAGTGCCATGGTCTAGTTGATTGGACAGGGCTGGGTGCTAGGTTGGACTGGATGATCTTGGAGGTCTCTTCTAACCTGGCTGATTCTATGAATTGCTGTGTGTTAGTATCTTATGTGCTCCTCAAATTTCATCGCTGCTGTTTTGAACTGTACTGAAGAGGTTGGAGAAGGAGTTTGCAAAGTGAATGAATACACCACAGCAATAATGTTAAGATAATAAAATGGCAGACGTGAGATGAAAGCAGTGAGTGGACTATGCTGTACTGCTAGTTTTAGAGTAAATATATGTTACCTCAGTTATCCTTTAGGGATGAAATTGGAAATCTGATCCTGATAAAACTGAAAATGACTGTGAGCCCAAATCTTCTGGAGGGATGATGAGGTTCTGTCATCATTAACAGAGTGCAAAATACTGCTAGGAGACTACCATGTGGCTTTGCTGCTGCCACTACTAGGAAAAGGCACACTTTTTATCTGGTGAATTTCATAACAACTTGGACTGAAAGTGCAAATAAGATGCTTGAAATATCCTGAACTGGAATGTGCCCAATACAGAAAGCTGTATCTCAGATTATAATGTAGTCCATCTCTGTTCTTGATATTGTATAGCTTTGCTTCCTACTCTGTCAGGATACCATTTTTCACAAGTGCTGATGCTGTGGTGCTAGGTATATTAACAGAAAGAAGAGGAAAGGCAGCTTAATTATGGTTTTTTGGTCCAAGGAATCTCAAAGACCATTAAACTGGCTTAAGTGAGAAAGAGCAATATAGTCATGTCTATATTCTGGTAGTTCTATTCCAGTGGAAATTATCTGTATATCAGCTTGTTTTATGGGAAACCACCAGCACAGTTCTTCAAAAATTACTCTTGCTAGAGAGTGCAGTGCACAGCATTTTCCCATTATAGTTTTTCCTCCCTCCTGGAACTGTTCCCTGTAATTCTAAAAAGAGCATCATTCTTAGGCTCTGAAAGATGGTACAAAGTCTTCTGCAAGGGTTTCTATTTTCTTCTCCAAATCAACACTGTAAAATGCAGAACAGTAGTTTGAACTGAAAGGCAGTATAATTTTCTTGCAGAACACTGCAAACCTTGGTTTTCTGCATTGCATGTAGTCATAGTAAAGTGACAAGAAAACCTCTTGTAGTACAGATAGCCTAGATTTGTCATAATTCCCAGTGTGTCTCCCTGGTGCAGTGGCACATAGTTTATTCACTTTTCTTTCTGCAAAGGGAAAGTGAAAAGCACAACTAAAAGCAGGTAGCAGAAAAAAAGAAGGTACCAGCCATGGATGTTTTCTAAACTATCATTTTAGATCTGTAGATAAAAAAATAGAGCAGCCAGAAAGAAAGGGACCTGGGGGTACTGGTGGATAGTAGGCTGAAGATGAGCCAGCAGTGTGCCCAGGTGGCCAAGAAAGCCAATGGCATCCTGGCCTGTATCAGGAGCAGTGTGGCCAGCAGGACAAGGGAGGTTATTCTGCCCCTGTACTCAGCACTGCTCAGGCCACACCTTAAGTGCTGTGTCCAGTTCTGGGCTCCTCAATTCAAGAGAGATGTTGAGGTGCTGGAACATGTCCAGAGAAGGGTGACAAAGCTGGTGAGGGGCCTGGAACACAAACCCTATGACGAGAGGCTGAGGGAGCTGGGATTGTTTAGCCTGGAGAAGAGGAGGCTCAGGGCAGACCTCATTGCTGTCTACAACTACCTGAATGGAGGCTGTAGCCAGGTGGGGGTTGGTCTCTTCTCCCAGACAACCAGCAACAGGACAAGGGGACACAGCCTCAAGTTGTGTCGGGGGAAGTCTAGGCTGGATGTTAGGAGGAAGTTCTTGCCAGAGAGAGTGATTGGCATTGGAATGGGCTGCCCAGGGAGGTGGTGGAGTCACTGTCCCTGAAGGCGTTCAAGCAAAGCCTGGATTAGTGCCATGGTCTACTTGACTGGCTAGGGCTGGGTGCTAGGTTGGACTGGATGATCTTGGAGGTGACTTCCAACCTGGTTGGTTCTATTCTATTCTAAAACATTTAAATAATTGATATAGATGGTACATGCAGAGGGAAGTAATTCAGGGATGAACTTTGGGGGAACAGATTCTTGTGCATCTTCAAGTGAGCGGACAGAGGAGAGACGGAGAATATTCTACATCTTAAACATAATCTTTCCTTAACTTATTATGGGATTCTTGCTTTAAATAATTTCAGCCACTAAAGTGCAGATTCCTGGGAATAGGTCAAAGAGCCTTGTTAAAGAAAAATAAAATCTGTGAAATGATAAAGTAACTTCTTGTCAAACACAAGTAGCCTGTTAGTCCTTCAGACCTCTGCTATAGGTTTATGTAGCATTGCCATTTGAATGTGTAAACTGATTTCTCTACCATGACAAGGTAAATTGTGGAAGAACACTCAACTCAAGAACTTATTAAGAAGTATTTTGATTATTAGTGATGACAATGAAAATTTTTGCCAGCCACAGGAACTGTGTTTGCTCACTGTTCTGTATAGCACATCGGTCTCGGGACATAGCGTATGCCTGCACGATGCAGCTAAGCAGCTGAGCCTGTCGGTATGAAAACCATGAAACTTTAAGGCTCAGAGCATGTAAAATAGAGTAGCTGTTTAAGAAAGTGTCAGGTGTACTTTATGTTGCTGTGTTTTAACTGCTGTGGTCCCTTTTTCTGTTTGGGCTCAATTTTTCTTTACATCTAGTTTTACACTGCCCAATATTTTGTCCTTCATTCCATGTTTACTCTTTTTGTAGTGTAATTCAAGCTCAGCAAAGATGAAGCAAGACACATTTTGAGGCCAAGTCTTTTTAAGCCTGCATGTTCATCTCCATTTAATGTGGCTTCCTGCAGTAGGTAGAGCATCCTTTTATGCCAAGTGCTAACTAAAAATCCATCCAGCACTTGCAATAACACCAAAGTGCCCAAAACTCAGTGATGCTGCCCTGCCTATTGAAAAAAATGGAAATCTCCTATTAATTTCAACGAGCTTTGAATCAAATCTTTGAAGGCAGAGTATATACATGTGCTTCTTCAGATCTGTTAAAGCACTCCATTGTCTTGGCTGGCACTGCAGAATGACCAAAAGTAATTGCTGTGTTTTCAGAGGGTGAACAGACAGCGTAGACTGTTGAGCCGACAGTGTGCACGTGCAGCCCAGACAGCCAACCCTGTGCTGGGCTGCAGCAAGAGCAGTGTGGGCAGCAGGGCAAGGGAGGGGATTCTCCCCCTTTACTCTGCTCTCGTCAGACCCCACCTGGAGTACTGTGTGCAGTTCTGGAGCCCCCAACACAAGAAGGACATGGAACTGCTGGAGCCAGTCCAGAGGAGAGCCACAAAGATGCTCAGAGGGCTGCAGCAGCTCTGCTATGAGGACAGGCTGAGAGAGTTGGGGCTCTTCAGCCTGGAGAAGAGAAGGCTTGGAGGAGACCTTAGAGTGGCTTTGCAGTATCTGAAGGGAGCCTACAGAAAGGCTGGGGAGGGACTATTGACAAGGTCTGGTAGTGTCAGGATGAAGGGGAATGGGTTTAAGCTGGCAGAGGGGAGATTCCGACTGGATGTTAGGAGGAAGTTCTTTACAGTGAGGGTGGTGAGACACTGGCACAGGTTGCCCAGGGAGGTTGTGGATGCTTCCTCCCTGGAGGTGTTTAAGGCCAGGCTGGATGAGGCCTTGAGCAGCCTGCTCTAGTGGGAGGTGTCCCTGCCTATGGCAGGGGGTTGGAGCTGGCTGATCCTTGAGGTCCCTTCCAACCTAAACCATTCTATGATTCTATGACTTGATATTTGCGATGAGGACGAGCAGATCTTATGACTGTCTGACATATTGAGATAATTTTGCCTTCAGAAGGTTTGCAAAAATAGTTCTGAATTGCAAAGCTTATCCACATTTTAATTTATTCTCTTTCCAGAAGGGAATATGTGTGGAAACAATATGTAAAAAAGTGCATTGCTTGTTAAAGGGACCTGTGATCTACGTAGTCCATTAGGAATAGAGGTGCATACAAAACCTAGCAGCTAGTGACCCAGATGCACAGTTCTGCTCCTTTTTTCCTGAACTAGATTGCATTCCTTCCCCTCCCCCACCCCATCTCTTGTGATTTTCTTCCTGGTAGACTTTTTTGCCCCCAACTTTGCTGACTGTCTTGTTGCTCCCTTTGTTCATTGGATAGGACTTTGCTTATGCTTCAGTTTAATCTAAATTGCTGAAGCTAAAATATTTCATAAGAGCAAAAGGAACTGGGAGGTATCTTGTTTAGATATAATCTCAAATGATGATTCATTAATTATAGCTAGACTGCATAAAAGTACAATGGAATAATAAGGGATAATATCTGGTGTTAGAAAAGATGAGGAGGAAAGGAAAAGAGGTTTTATAGCAATTTTTTTATGCTGAAGGAACAACCAAGCCATTTGGCTGTTCATCATCCCAGATCATCGTGGATGCTATCTCAATCTGTGTGGTACTTAGTGTGGTGCCTCTCTGCTGTGTTCATATAAACCCCTATCTTTATTAGTGTGATTCAACCATCTTATGTATCATTTGTATCCCAGTCATTCCTGCAGGCTCCAAAAGGTCAGGACATAATCACAAACCTTTCTAAATAGGTAAGATCAGCACAAGTACCGATTTTAGAAGATCTTACTAATGAGAATGAGTGATGCAGGCTGCAGGAGTGAAATTTGGGGACGAGGGAATGACTTATGTTCTCTTAGGTCACAGATGAGAAGCTGTTAAAGCAGCTCTCAGATACAAAATACAATTCTGTAATCCTATAATCACATTAATAGATTTTTGTGCCAGAGGAAATTATTAAGGCTGTTAAGTTGGATCTCCTGTGCAGCAAAGGGATACACTTTCCTCTGAACTGGGCACTATCTTGTGGTTTCCTGACTTCAGAAATACTACTTTTATTTGCAGTTTAGTTGGGGCAAATTCAGTTTTAATAGCCCAGATATTCCATATGAATTGAAAGTAAAGCTTTTATGTGCTGTACATGAGTGGATCAAATTATCATGAATGTGGGTAATAAGATGACTTATTTTGTTGCCTCAAGGCAACAAAAAGCAATTAGCCACTGTGCTATATATAATAAGCAGTGAATGGTGAAATCTCCTAACATATAATCACATAAATAACTAGGAGCTTGCTGTAAAATGAAATAAAAGAGAATCCCAAATCCTTTGAAGAAATATCTAAGAAGCCATTGATGTTAGGATAGGCTGGATATTAGGAGGAAGTTCTTCACAGAGAGAGAGATTTGCCATTGGATTGGGCTGCCCAGGGAGGTGGTGAAGTTGCCGTCGCTGGAGGTGTTCAAGCAAAGACTGGATGAGGCACTTAGTGCCATGGTCTAGTTGATTGGCTAGGGCTGGGTGATAGGTTGGACTGGATGATCTTGGAGGTCTCTTCTAACCTGGCTGATTCTATGATCACATTTCACCATTTTCCAAGATGGTGACTGCTGTGTAGATTCCATTAACATGTGGTCTCTAATCAGAGGGTGGCAACCTTAAAGTATTAGAGCATTGCTTCTCGCCTTGGAGTACTCAGCCAAGTTCAGAAAGTTTTCAGTTACAGTTTTGATGTAGCCTTCAATAATAAGGCTTTGTGTTGCTCACTCTTCTTTCCTTTTTCATTGTGTAGAAATATTCTGTAAGGATACAGGCAGTTGATGGATTTTTTTTTTTCTTGGCTTTGTTCATAGAATCATAGAATGGTTTAGGTTGGAAGGGACCTCAAGGATCATCCAGCTCCAACCCCCTGCCATAGGCAGGGACACCTCCCACTAGAGCAGGCTGCTCAAGGCCTCATCCAGCCTGGCCTTAAACGCCTCCAGGGAGGAAGCATCCACAACCTCCCTGGGCAACCTGTGCCAGTGTCTTACCACCCTCACTGTAAAGAACTTCCTCCTAACATCCAGTCTAAATCTCCCCTCTTCCAGCTTAAACCCATTCCCCCTCGTCCTGACATTACCAGACCTTGTCAATAGTCCCTCCCCAGCCTTCCTGTAGGCTCCCTTCAGATACTGGAAAGCCACTCTAAGGTCTCCTCGAAGCCTTCTCTTCTCCAGGCTGCAGAGCCCCAACTCTCTCAGCCTGTCCTCATAGCAGAGCTGCTGCAGCCCTCTGAGCATCTTTGTGGCTCTCCTCTGGACCCACTCCAGCAGTTCCATGTCCTTCTTGTGCTGGGGGCTCCAGAACTGCACACAGTACTCCAGGTGGGGTCTGAGGAGAGCAGAGTAAAGGGGGAGAATCCCCTCCCTTGCCCTGCTGCCCACACTGCTCTTGCTGCAGCCCAGCACAGGGTTGCTGTCTGGGCTGCATGTGCACACTGCTGGCTCATGTTGAGCTTTTCATCAACCCAGACCCCCAGGTCCTTTTCCTCAGGGCTGCTCTCCAGCCATTCACCAGTTCTTTTGAGTTAATCTGAGATGTGGGTTAAATTATTCACTTCCCCCATCCCCCCCCCACCCCGAATGTATAATTAACTATGACTTATACTGAGATTTCTTTGCACGGTAACATAATGCCAGTTATTTTTATGTAAAACATATGTTTTTTTGTAGAGGTTTAGATAGTTGTGGGTTGCAGCTAGAGATTTTCTACCATGCAGTTCTCTCTTAGATTTATGTAATAGCTTGTTCAGGTTTGAATTTTTTTGCTAAATTTAAGCTGTGTCAGAAGAGATAAAACCTGAATTTCAGGTATTATGATTCTTTAGGGAAATCTAGTCTGTATAGTTTTCCCTCTTAATTACTTTTTACTGTAAATGTAATTTACATGATGTAAGGATAAAAAAAAAACCACCAACAATGTCTATATTAATTCCTAGATCTTATTTTGGCCAGGTGTTTTCAAGTTGCAGATGTAAAACTTGAGCAGAAGCATAGTGGTTTTACTTCTCCATTTTAAAGCTTTTGTAACAAAATGGAGCTCCAGCTTTTATCAAAGGGAAGGTGACCTTTTTAAAACCAAAGTAGGTAAATAGATCTTATGCTAAATGGAATGAAGAAAGCTCTTTAAAATAAAATGGAGCAAAATTCAGTGGCACTGTGGAATGCAGCCCAGGCTTTCACGGTCTGTAAGCCGTTTTTCTCTCAGTTGCTGTTTGGTGCTGTCTCTGACTGAAATGCAGTCAGTATTCTGTCTAACCAGCTGACCATTCAGCATATCTCTATTTTCCATGAGTCACGAATGCATAACACTGCCTTTTGAGGTGGGGTAATAGAAATCTGGGAACGTGTGAGCAAAGAAGAGAAAAGCTAGGGAAGATTCAGCTATTCAGATGAAATGTCAGAGATGCTGAACTCTTATCTCGTGCACACACACGTTAATTTCAGCTGCATGTCTGCAGCCCAGCACAGCACATTATAATCTTATTTCTGTAAACCTGCTTAATTAGCTGAGCACTTTGGACCCAGTGCTACTCTGTCAATTTATGCAATCAAAAAGGATTCTGTGAGGCTATTAATGAAGTCCCCCCGATTTTCATCTGGATTACATTTGGTTACTACTGGACTGAATTTGGCTCTGATTATTGCAGTTAGCAATTATTTTCAGCTCCTTTTAATTCAGGGGCTGCATCAAGAGAAGTGTGGCCAGCAGGGCAAGGGAGGGGATTCTCCCCCTTTACTCTGCTCTCCTCAGACCCCACCTGGAGTACTGTGTGCAGTTCTGGAGCCCCAAACACAAGAAGGACATGGAACTGCTGGAGCGGGTCCAGAAGAGAGCCACGAAGATGCTCAGAGGGCTGCAGCAGCTCTGCTATGAGGACAGGCTGAGAGAGTTGGGGCTCTGCAGCCTGGAGAAGAGAAGGCTTGGAGGAGACCTTAGAGTGGCTTTGCAGTATCTGAAGGGAGCCTACAGAAAGGCTGGGGAGGGACTATTGGCAAGGTCTGGGAATGTCAGGACGAGGGGGAATGGGTTTGAACTGGAGGAGGGGAGATTTAGACTGGATGTTAGGAGGAAGTTCTTTACAGTGAGGATGGTGAGACACTGGCACAGGTTGCCCAGGGAGGCTGTGGATGCTTCCTCCCTGGAGGCGTTTAAGGCCAGGCTGGATGAGGCCTTGAGCAACCTGCTCTAGTGGGAGGTGTCCCTGCCTATGGCAGGGAGTTGGAGCTGGATGATCCTTGAGGTCCCTTCCAACCTAAACCATTCTATGATTCTATGATTCTCATGGCCTTTAATTTATGGCAAAAGCTTTAGACAGTAAAATACTTTTATTACTTTTATAGATAGAGAAGCTGCATCCAAGTTGTTCCAAGTGATTTGTCTGAAGCAAGCTGGGACTAGAATGCAGGGGGACACAGCTCCCATTCTTGTGCTTCATCTACTGCATGCAGTGACCCATTTGCAATTTCTAACACATACATGTAACAGGGAAAGAGTCACAGTACAATTCTTTGTAATGGCACTGAAATGTAATCTTGGTTTTAAATAATCTCTGAATATTCAGTGTAACAGAACACGTTATTATTTCAGGCTCATGCAAAGATGTGATATGAAGTAGAATCTCCTTAAGGAGTTGAAAAATGTGTGTTTTCTTTAAGGGAAAAAGTGCTTTCATCAGAGATCAATTGCTGTTCAGAGTGCCAGCTTTATTTTTCCTACATGGTGAGGCTATTAGCAATGGAAATACCATCTCATTGCTGAGGGTTCTCTATGTAAATTATCACAAGAATGTCTCAGGAAGGAATAATCATGAGTTGACTTTAAATGGTGATGCTGTTGCACAATAAAGGACTCATCTGTTATGCTACGAAATATTGGATCTTTTCCCAGGTTAGGTGTTTTGAAAACAGACTGACTCTATCAGACAGTAATAGAATATTTCTTCTGCTAATTTTCTGTGGACTCATCTGTGCTTTATTTCGTTACTCAGTTCCAAACCAAGCTGGAGGAAGACATTCTCTCCCTGTCCAAAAACCCCAAACATAAAAAAGTCCATACCCCAAATCCTGGAAAAAAAACAACAAAGCAAAATAAAAGGAAGGTTGGTAGGAACAGGACAACAGCTTGAAGATCTGTGAGAGATTAGTGCAGAAGTAATGACAAAGGGACTGCAAGAAGGCTGCAGAGGGACTGTTTCCAATGGCCTGGAGTGTTAGGAGAGGTGCAGTGAGTTGAAAGGAGAGAAGAGGACATTTAGATTGGATCTTAGGAACAAAGTTTGCACTATGAGGGTAGTGGAACACTGGAACAGGTTGCCCAGCTTGAGGCCCCATGCCTGGATGTATTCAAGGTGAGGCTGAACAAGGCTCTGAGCAATCTGATCTAGGGGAGGATGCCGCTGCTGACTGCAGGGGAGTTTGGACTAGATGACCCTTAGAGGTCCTTTCCAACCCAAACCATTCTATGATTTTATGTTAGAATAGAAGGTGGATATAGGTGACAGTGCAGTTTAAAAATTATTGAGCACTAATACAGAGCTTTTTGTATGTGAGTCTTAGTTTCTCTTGCAAGGAATGGCTAAGCATGCTTATTTATTGATTGTTTATATCTTGACAGCCAGGACAAGGACAAACCCCAACTCCAGTACACTCTATGACTTGGCAAAAATAATTGGAAAGGTACTTTTTGTTAGTCTTACCTGCTAATCAGATGTCACCAGCTCCTCAAGAGCACCCCTCTGAGACAGAAGTGGCTGGATGCATACTAAGATGTAAAAAATAGACCTAATAGGTTGTAGTACAGTGGAATTTGCTGCCAAGTGCAAAGATTGGAATGGAATTGCTGAATCACCAAACAATCATTTTTGCTCTGAGGTAGAATCTAAAACTCCAGACAATACGAAAGAACTGAGTGCTTAGTAGGTTATTTGGTGGTTTGGGTGGAATTCCAAGCCTGAGGTAGATAATGTCTGAAACAATTATCGTTCATTTCTGGTACAGAAAGCAAAGAGCAGCAGCTCTCACTGATAGTTCTATTTGGCTGAATACAACTGAAAGAAAGAAAACCCCCCAAAGCGATATGAAGGCACTATCAGGCTGGTTAAAGACACTAAAGTACATGATGATCAGGTTCAAGAAGTAGTGAAAAGAACTGCCAGCTTCCATATGGCTGATGATTTGTCCCTTCAGTCTCCCTCTCTGAGCTCCATGCTTGTCACTCAGAGAAGCTCAGCCTCCTCCACATCTCCAGTGAGTCTCAGGTGTGTGCATGAAGTGAGGGGAAGAGAGCTTGCAGGGGCAGGGCTGGGTGACAGCTATCTAACTGTATGCCAGCACCGCTCAGCAGGCAGGAACCTGGCTCAGTTGTGAAGTTCCCACTGGGCTTAATGCCCATTCAGTAGGAGGGTCAGGATACAGACCTAAATATTAACTGACATTCTTGCTTAAGAGAGTAGGAAGTGGTTTCTACATTTCAATTTTTCTTTGATTGCATGCTGTAGAGGTGCCAAAAGGGGCAGGTTAGTGTTGATTTCTGTTTGCAGGTTTCAGTAGCTCTTTTTTTTTGTAGCCCACAGTGTCAATCTACTTTCTACCATTTTCTGTTGTCTGCTTACAATTTACTGTCTCAGTTTCCTATGTTTATGGTTTGTAGTAAATACACTGATTTAGGGCCCTTAACCAAGCTGCATCCAAGCTAGTAACAATAATACCCAAATGTGGAATGTCAGTACAAAGGCCGACTGGAATACGAGGTCTAGATGCTCCAAGGAGTTCTCTTGGTAGAACTGGGACGAAATACAACAGATGGTACATAAGTAAGATTTTGGGGGCTAATCATAAACATTTTTCTCCCTATGCTGTGTGTTACTGAGTAGGAAAGGACTGAAGGTGTGTGATGGTTTGGGAGTTATCCACTCCCCCCACTCACAGTGAGTACTCCCAGACTAGACTCAGCCAGCTGGAAGTTACAGTATCACAGTATCACAGTCTCACAGTATTACCAAGGTTGGAGGAGACCTCACAGATCATCAAGTCCAAGCCGTTACCACAGAGCTCAAGGCTAGATCATGGCACCAAGTGCCACGTCCAACCTTGCCTTGAACAGCTCCAGGGACGGCGACTCCACCACCTCCCTGGGCAGCCCATTCCAGTAGCCAATGACTCTCTCACTGAAGAACTTTCTCCTCACCTCAAGCCTAAATTTCCCCTGGCGCAGCTTGAGGCTGTGTCCTCTTGTTCTGGTG
>WAAF01020111.1:87529-126070 GCA_013400475.1 Tricholaema leucomelas
AGGCCCCTTACCAGCTTTGTTGCCCTTCTCTGGACACGTTCCTGCACCTCAACATCTCTCTTGAGTTGAGGAGCCCAGAACTGGACACAGTACTCAAGGTGTGACCTGACCAGTGTTGAGTACAGGGGAAGAAGAACCTCCCTCCTCCTACTGGCCACACTGTTCCTGATACAGGCATTCTTGATTCAGTGTTGACATTTATGTGGTATCTGTAGTCAGAAGACCTACTCACAGCAACAGTGGACAAGGGAAGGACAACTGACATCATCTACCTGGACCTGAGTGAGGCATTTGACTCTGTCCCACATGTCATCCTGGGAAAACATGGACTTGATGGGTGGAGCACTGCTGGATAAGGAATTGGCTGGATGATGGCATGCAGAGTGGTGATCAAGGGCACAATGTCCACCTGGAGACCAGTGAGAAGTGGCTCCTTCAGGGATCAGTGTTGGCATCAGTGCTATTTAACATCTTTATCAGTGATATGACAGAGGAGTTCAGTGCACCCTCAGCAAGTGTGCAGATGACACCAAGCTGTGTGGCACAGCTGACTTGCTAGAGGGCAAGATCCATCCAGAGGGACCTGGACAGGATGGAGAGGTGTGCCCAGGCCAACCTCACGACATTCAGCCAGGCCAAGTGTAAAGTCCTGCATCTGGGTGGGTGCAATCCCAAGCACAACTCCAGGCTGAGTGGTGAATGGCTGAGAACAGCCCTGAGGAAAAGGACCTGGGGATCTGGGTTGATGAACATGAGCTGTCAGTGTGCAACTGTGTGCTGGGCTGCAGCAAGAACAGCAGGGCAAGAGAGGGGATTCTGCCCCTTTTCTCTGCTCTCCTGAGACCCCACCTGGAGTACTGTGTGCAGTTCTGGAGCCCTCAACCCAAAAAGGACATGGAACTGTGGGAGCAGGTCCAGAGGAGGCCATGAAGATGCTCAGAGGGCTGCAGCAGCTCTGCTATGAGGACAGGCTATGAGAGTTGAGGCTCTGCAGCCTGAAGAAGGCTTCAATGAGACCTTATAGTGGCTTTCCAGTACTGAAGAGGGCCTTCAGGAAGGCTGGTGAAGGTCTTGTACTGACAGGATGAGGAGTAATGAGTTTAAACTGTCAGAGAGGAGATTTAGACTGAATGTTACGAAGAAATTCTTTCCAGTGAGAGTGGTAAGACACTGGCACAGGTTGCCCAGGGAGGTTGTGGCTGCTCCCTCCCTGGAGGTGTTCAAGGCTAGGTTGGACGAGGCCTTGAGTGACCTGTTCTAGTGGGAGGTGTCCCTGCCTATGGCAGGGGGTTGGAACTGGATGATCTTTGAGGTCTCTTCCAACCTAAACCATTCTATGATTCTACTGTATCCTGGTTGGTACTCAGGAAAGAGAAAATGGCTTTTGCTCACCAAGAAGTTCTAAAGTTCTTGATCCTGCATGGGGAAGAAATGAAAAATGAGGATAAATACAATGTTCTGTCACAATTTCAGCTTTTAGAAACAGTATGAAGTGCTCCCTCATGAGACCTGTTAAGGAATATAATATATGCTGGGAAAATATATCTTTCCTACTCAAGAGGCTTTTCCATCATCTGCCACTAAAAATATCTCTAAATCTGCAGTTGATGAGTTTAATTACTCATCAGCTCATTACATTACAATTCATTACCCTGAGGTAATAAAGATGAAATAAAGCATTTAGATGCCATTGTTGCAGTGTGTTCAGCAGAATGTCCCTAATCAATACTGCTTGTGTTTACACAGCATAATTAATAGAAATGTGACCAATTTTAACAGGCACCTGAGCTGCTGTTTGTCTTTGGTTTTCTGTTGCTCTAGTGTAAGGAAGGCTGGTTTTAACTAGAGGGACTTACACCTAGTACTGAATTGCCTTTGTCATGTGGAGCACCGAGGCTATAAAGCCCTTTCCCCAAGTGATCTTGTTGAGATTATTTAGTTCAAACCACCAGTTTAGAAACTTGGTCTTAATTTTCAGATCAATCAATAGATCAAAGCTCAGAGGCATCAAAGACAAATATCAGTTTGAGAAGCACTGTAGCATCTACAAAACCCAAGAGAAATGGAGACAGGACCATTTCTGTCATTAATAACACAGGATAATGACTACGAGGAGAGGCCGAGGGAGCTGGGATTGTTTAGCCTGGAGAAGAGGAGGCTCAGGGCAGACCTTATTGCTGTCTACAACTACCTGAATGGAGGCTGTAGCTAGGAGGAGGTTGCTCTCTTCTCTCAGGCAGCCAGCACCAGAACAAGAGGACACAGCCTCAAGCTACACCAGGGCAAATTTAGGCTTGAGGTGAGGAGAAAGTTCTTCACTGAGAGAGTCATTGGCTACTGGAATGGGCTGCCCAGGGAGGTGGTGGAGTCGCCGTCCCTGGAGCTGTTCAAGGCAGGATTGGACGTGGCACTTGGTGCCGTGGTCTAGCCTTGATCTCTGTGGTAATGGCTTGGACTTGATGATCTATGAGGTCTCTTCCAACCTTGGTGATACTGTGATACTGTGAAATAAGAAGGGCATAGAGCTGTTGGAACGAGTCCAGAGGAAGCCACAAAGATCATAGAATCATAGAATCACAGAATCAACCAGGTTGGAAGAGACCTCCAAGATCATCCAGTCCGATCTAGCACCCAGCCATACCCAATCAACAAGACCATGGCACTAAGTGCCTCATCCAGGCTTTGCTTGGACACCTCCAGGGACGGTGACTCCACCACCTCCCTGGGCAGCCCATTCCAATGCCAATCACTCTCTCTGGCAAGAACCTCCTTGTAACATCCAGCCTAGACCTCCACTGGAACAACTTGGGACTCTGTCCCCTTGTTCTGTTGCTGGTTGTCTGGGAGAACAGAAGTGGAGGACTTTATGACTTCTCCCTAAAATCATAGGACAGTTTTTCTAATCGAGGCTTCTAGTTTACTGTAGAGTTAAAGAGGCTTCAATGCAAGGGGGAAGAATCTCCACTGCAGCATTTTACACAACGTCACAGCATCCCTAGGTGATTTGTCTTTCAGAGCTTCTACAGCATGGCTTGATGCATAACACAAGGCTGATGTGTGCTGTGGAAAATACTGGGCCCAGCAGTGAGCTGACTTCTATGTTCCCTAGTCCCTTTTAAGACAGAAAGGGATGTGCAAGCACTGGAGTTGTGTTAAACATTTGGGCTACAGATTTAGTAGAAGACATTAATTAATCTCTTACTGATCCTAACTCATTTCATCTCTATGTTGTATATTGTGCCCTTTCATGAAACATTTTCATTTCAAACAAGAGATAAGCAGTCTTGTTTAGGTTACATAAAAGGATCACATAGGTGGTGACAAGAGCCTCTGCTTGTTCCTCTCCCTCATGACGTACTCATACTGAAAGGCCATCAGTCTGCAGTCTGAACTATTGCAGGGCATGGAGAAAATCTGGAATACACTTGATGTGGCTGACATAAGAGAGTGTTATTTTGGGACAGTGTTACAGTTTAATTTATGTCATTTAATTTCTTTAATAAAGTCAATATGCTGTATTATCTAAGCTTGATCTCTCAAGAGTTTAGCTGGGTACTGAAGTGGCATAGCTGTGTACTGGTGTAATGCAAAGTGCAGGGATACTTCCTCTCCAGCTGGAACTTGTCAAGTCAGTTCATTCTGCATTAATTTGGCTATTTCTGAAGGACATGGAACTTCTGCTCTTAAGCATTTACTGTCTTTTGCAGAGACTCGTAGTTCTTATCCCTAGGGCGATTCTTCCATGGTCCAGGTCACAGCTGCAAAGCCATGGTCTTAAACTGGAGGTCCTTCAGTTTGTACTGTTACATGGCCCAGACAATGCTGCTTCAGTTGTGTTCCCTATTCTTATAAAGGTCTTCTGTCATTGTTACAAAGGAAGATGGAGCCTTATGTGAGGGTGATGTAGTTTTGTTTCAGATTATTTTCCCTGAAGTTAGTGTGCATCTTTAAAAGCCTGACTGCAAATGAAGTGTGATATTGTACAGGTGGAGGTGCACACATTTTACCCCTGAACAAAGTGGGCTTTAAAATGGACAGGCTCTATGGTAATGATTTAAAGAAGGGATCTTCCTAGCCTTGCATTTGGTTTCTACTTGGCAAAGGTCAATGTTTTGGTCATCGGAGAATTGCCAAGAAAAAGCACATTGATGTTAATGATGTGGAAAAAAAAGTTTCATAAAAAGAAACAAGAAAACTAATATGGTTAGAAAAATAAAATAAAGCTCTAGGGGTTCTTTTTTATAAAAATAAAATAAAGCTCTAGGGTTCTTCTTCTGTTACAAATTGTAATTCTAAACATGCCTGTTAATGTCTATTCTAAGTAGAAACAAGATGGAAGAGCTGCCATGTCATTTACAAACACAGGAGTAGTCAGGTCCTTGTACTCTGAAATGTCTGTACCTTCTCATGGGAAACAGCAGTGAGGCTGATTTCAGATTCTCTCCAAGCTTCACCTGTACTGGGACTGTGGTTAAGAGTTTGTATTCACACACAGGTAAGTCAATTGCTGTCTGAGAAATGGAAATGAGCATTTTGTATCATGTACTGCTGATCCTTGACATGCCTGCAGAGCCCTGTGGCTGAACGTGGGCACCGTGTACATGCTAGGATCGAGTAAACAGCTTTCCTACGTTTGACCCCTCACTTGTGTCAGGTGTGCCTTCAAAAATGGCTTCATCTGTTAATGCATAGGCCTGTAGTTTTCCAGTTGTTGTGTTTAATCTCTAGAGGGTATATGTGCTCTGCTTTGTGATCTGGACAGCTGCATTTAAAGACTGTTTCCTGTCTCGTTGTATTTCAGCATTTAGCTATAATCCTCTGAAGAAGCTACATCAGAAGCCAGTTTTTTAATGGAGCACAACAACTAAAAGAAAAACATGGAACTGCACCTGGCTGCACATAAAGTGGGAACAATCCCAGCAAGGGTTTTCCCATCAATAGCCTTTGGATCTGATATCCAATGTGACTTCTCTTTAGTGCCCCTGAATAGGCTGAGCATGCCCTCCCTGCAGGGCATGGGTATATAGGCCTTCCTTCTGCCAAGGGACACAGGAAAGCCAAGTGGTGGTACCAAAGCTCAGGATTTACACCCACCTGGGGAGATTTACACCTGGTGTGTTCCAGTAACACAGGCTGATAGGAGATGGCTCTCCTGGCCACCTGGGCACACTGCTGGCTCATGTTCAGCCTACTACCTACTAGCACCCCCAGGTCCATTTCTGCCTGACTGCTCTACAGCCACTCTGTCCACAGCCTGCAGCATTGCTTGGGGTTGTTGTGGCCAAAGTGTAGAACCCTGCACTTAGCCTTGTTAAATCTTATCCCATTGGCACCCTGACCTATATCAGGAACAGCATGGCCAGCAGGGGAAGATTGGTTATTCTTCCCCTGTACTCAGTGCTGGTCAGATCACAACTTGAGTACTGTGTCTGGTTCTGAGCTCCTCAATTCAAGAGAGATGTTGAGGTATTGGAACATGTCCTCAGGAGGGTGAAAAAGCTGCTGAGGGGCCTGGAGCACAGCCCTGTGAGGAGAGGATGAGGGAGCTGGGGGTGTGCAGCCTGCAGAAGAGGAGACTCGGGCTGACCTGAAGGGAGGTTGTAGCCAGGTGGGGGTTGGTCTCTTCTGCCAGGCAACCAGCAACAGAACAAGGGGACAAAGTCTCAAGTTGTGTCCGGGAGAGGTCTAGGCTGGATGTTAGGAGGAAGTTGTTGGCAAAGAGAGTGATTGGCGTTGGAATGGGCTGCCCAGGGAGGTGGTCAAGTTGTTGCCCCTGGAGGTGTTCAAGGAAAGCCTGGATGAGGCACTCAGTGCCATGGTCTAGCTGATTGGATGGGGCTGGGCACTAGGTTGAACTGGATGATTTTGGACCTCTCTTCCAACCTGGTTGATTCTATGGGGCACCTGGCATGTGCTCTCCACAGCTCTAAGCTGCAGTCTGTAACCTGAATGAACACCATGAGGTCATTTCAGAGAGCAGGTGGGAATGTAGTAGCTGAACAAAAACTGTATCATTGCTAAATATACCTGAGCAAGTTTGCTGTGAAGGATGAGAATTAAACTACTTGAAGGTTCAGTTGAATTCAGCCTGCTGAGATCAATGAGTATAACCAATTAAAAAACCCCAAAAAACTAGGGGTAGCAGAATGTATCCTTGCAAAAAACATAACCTGCAGCAGAATCTTTCACACAAGGTTTGATTTTATTGTTTTCCCCCTAAGTGATGTTTATAAACCCCACATTACCTTCTTCCCTGTGTTTTCTTTAAAAAGCCCAGCTTTATACATATCACTGCTGACAAGCTGTGTTGTGATGTGTCACTTTATGTTGTGTCAGTTGCCTCTGCTTATATAATGTACCATGACATGACTAATGCAGCCCAACATGAGTCACCTGTCGTGACAGCTTTCTGCTCTCCAGAGAAACTGTTTGGCACCCCCCTCACAGAATCACAGAATTACTCAGGTTGGAAGAGACCTCTAGGACTGAGTCCAACCTATCACCTAACCCTTCTAATTAACTAAACCATGGCAATAAGTGCCTCATCCAGCCTCCTCTAAACACCTCCAGGGATGGAGAGTCCACTGCCTCCCCAGGCAGCCCATTCCAGTGGGCAATCACTCTGTGAAGAATTTCTCCCTAGCATCCAGCCTGAACAGAACACCTCTCTCTTTCATTTGTTTGCTTTTGGTTTTGTTTATTTTTCTTTCCTTTTCTCCAACTTGCTGTGGGTTATTTTAAATTGGTACCACAAAATGGTAAGTGGATACATACATTCAGTGTTAATAGAATAGAATCAACCAGGTTGGAAGAGACCTCCAAGATCATCCAGTCCAACCTAGCACCCAGCCCTATCCAGTCAACCAGACCATGGCACTAAGTGCCCCAGCCAGGCTTTGCTTGAACAACCCCAGGGATGGTGACTCCACCACCTCCCTGGGCAGCCCATTCCAATGCCAATCACTCTCTCTGCCAACAACTTCCTCCTAACATCCAGCCTAGACTTCCCCCGACACAACTTGAGGCTGTGTCCCCTTGTCCTGTTGCTGGTTGCCTGGGAGAAGAGACCAACCCCCAGCTGGCTACAACCTCCCTTCAGGTAGTTGTAGACAGCAATGAGGTCTGCCCTGAGCCTCCTCTTCTCCAGGCTAAACAACCCCAGCTCCCTCAGCCTCTCCTCATAGGGTTTGTGTTCCAGGCCTTTCTCCAGCTTCATTGCCCTTCTCTGGACACCTTCCAGCACCTCAACATCTCTCTTGAATTGTATAATGTATACGGCCTGATAATTATTGAAGTGTAGAAAGGCTTGGAGACCTCCCACTGCTTACTGTGAAGGGAGGTGATTGTGGATCTGCTACTAGAGTGCAGCATTGTACCCGAAGAAAACGCCAGCAGAATAGAAATCCCATGTGACAGGTGGGAATCTAAAGGTGAGTGGCTTTAATCAGGGCCATTTGTACCAGGGCACCATATATAATATTGCACTGAATTATTAATTCTGGCCAATGATTGTCCCATTTTGAGGCCATGAGCTACCTGAGACTGGAGGACAGAAATGGCTCTTACCCCTTTCCAAGAGTGAGACTGAGGATACTGCACTCTGATTGGAAGTTTAAGGAGAGGTTGTATTTACAAGAGCATATCTACAAGAGGCAGTCAGGTAGAATAAGCACAAACCCCGTTAGGCCCAAACTGGCCTTCTAGAATCCTCCACCCCTCCCACCCTCAGTTGGCCTGAGAGTAGGCCAAAACTGCCCTCCACAGCTGAGGCCTACCAGGCCTCGGCAGGCCGCATGACGCAGCTCACCAGGCCCTGCCAGCTGGTAGCCATTTGCCCCACAAACCGGCAGATAAGGAGGAGCTGTTCCCAGAGAGAAGTGGTGAAGGGAAGAGGAGCAGAGAGCAGAAGGCACAGGTATCAGTCAGGCGATGCCTTTTAAGCTATGATACCAGAAAACAGAACAGAATAACCCTGGGATGGGCCTCCCTCCCTATGGTTTTGTTAAGGGAGACCTAGGACCCCTCAAACTACCACGTGTGTTAAACCTGTAGCAGCATAAATGCTCACAAGAGACATACATAACAGGAACACAGGATAGAGATAAGTGCAGATTTTTGCCTGTTTCTCTTTTAGGAGAGACACTGAGATACTCTCAGCCATTGCTTATGTGCTAGTTTGAAGCTAGCTAGAATGTTTTGGTGAGAAGGACTAGATAATAGGCTGTGAAATGAAAACAATGGTGAGGTCTACTTCCCTCATAGCCTTGCTGAGATGCGTAGAAAGGAAAAGCAAAACATTAGATAATGTCACTTTGCTCTGGGCTTTGCTCGGGGCTCTTCGCCTGCCGGGGAGCTCTGGGGCTGCTGGCTGAACTCCATTTTGCTTTCTAACCTCACCCTCCATTTGCTTTTTGGCTGATTCACCTTGCTTCTTAATCCTCTTGGCCGAACCTCCATTGTTCCTTGGGATTGGATTAAGGTTGAGAGAGGTAAGGGAAACGAGAGGGGGTGGTTGAGAGCTCCTCCTGGGGACTCAGGTTTCTGGGAGGGGAGTTGTGTTTCTGTATTACCTTTTACCTTGTNAGGCAGGGACACCTCCCACTAGAACAGGTCACTCAAGGCCTCATCCAACCTAGCCTTGAACACCTCCAGGGAGGGAGCAGCCACAACCTCCCTGGGCAATCTGTGCCAGTGTCTCACCACCCTCACTGGAAAGAACTTCTTCACAGGATTTCACAGGATGTCAGGGGTTGGAAGGGACCCGAAGAGATCACTGAGTCCAACCCCCTCGCCAGAGCAGAACTGTACAATCTAGCTCAGGTCACAGAGGAATGCATCCAGACAGGCCTTGAAAGTCTCCAGAGGAGGAGACTCCACAACCTCTCTGGGGAGCTTGTTCCAGTTCCATTTACAGCTCATGCATGCATTCTCTTGTTATCTTTCATATCTTTTGCATTCAGTGGTGGCTTTTACTATAAAGTCAGGAAGTGGTTGTGAGGTTCTTCATGACCATTATATTTTTCCTCTTCAGATAAAACCAGGCCTTTTTTTTGCATAAATGAATACCATTTTTCCTTAAAGCACACTACCTTTGTGTCATAAAAATTCTCTCCTTGTTTTCCTCAAGAAATGGAATAATTGGTGTAATCAAGGAAAGAACTGAAATCATTGCATGCTTCTGAGGTTATGCAGAAAAAGAGTTCAGCTCCACTAAGCTTATTCAGATGCTAAAGTATAAGTGCAGAAACTCATGTCCTTTCTATAATTAGCCTACAACACCACACGCATGTTCCAGTAAAGACCTACTGAAATCAGCTCAGTTATCTTCCAGCAGGCAATGAATCAGCAGCAATAATTCCACTGACTATAGATAAAGCCTCAAAGTCTGTACTGCTACAGATTACAGATTTTGCTTTGCTCTGGTAAGACCTCACCTGTAGTACTCTGTGTTGGTGACCCAAGAGATTTGTTATTTTATTATCCACAAGTGCTTCAGAGTGATTATACAGTATCACACAGTATCACAGTATCACAGTATCACCAAGGTTGGAAGAGACCTCACAGATCATCAAGTCCAACCCTTTACCACAGGGCTCAAGGCTAGACCATGGCACCAAGTGCCACGTCCAACCTTGTCTTGAACAGCTCCAGGGACGGCGACTCCACCACCTCCCTGGGCAGCCCATTCCAGTAGCCAATGACTCTCTCACTGAAGAACTTTCTCCTCACCTCGAGCCTAAACTTCCCCCGGTGCAGCCTGAGGCTGTGCCCTCTTGTTCTGGCGCTGGCCACCTGAGAGAAGAGAGCAACCTCCTCCTGGCTACAACCACCCCTCAGTAATATCCTCCGAAAGACTTCATATTTTTACACTCATTTCCTCCTCCTTTTTTTTCACCTCACTTTTACTTTACATCTTTTGTGATTGTATGGAATTATTTCAGAGTTCAAAAGGCAGATAATGGAAGAATAAGCTCTAAAGCAAATGTCCTTATCTTTAAGTCTGTACTAAAGTTTATACTATCCCAGCACTCTTCTCAATTTTCCTCTGGCAAGATAGTGCCGACAGAGAAAGCTGTAAGCACAACTGGAAATCTGTCTTGTGTGTGATATAAATGTCAGATTTGCCAGGCCTGCTGAATCTGCAGAAGAGTTTTCCTGCACGTTCATGTTGAGCACAGTGATGCGCTGTCCTGTGCATTGTTAAACAGTCCGTGAAAATGTGAGGCAACACAGCGTGGCAGCTTTTTAACTGTCTGACACAACAGCATCTCTAGATTTACTGTAAATGAAAAGACATAAAGAGAAGGAAAAAAAAAATGATTTATTGATGTACATGCAACAGTTCTCCATTTGTGGAGACTTAGTGCACTAATCTCTTACTAGCTATGCCTTCTGTCTGGCACGAGGACGCTGTGGCCAATGCGTTTGAATACTGCTTTCAGCAGCTGATTGATAGCAAGACAGATTTCAGTTCCCATTCTGTGATGTATCCCACTCTGTCTATGATGTGTTTCAATGTCAATAAGTGAAATTGCTGCCTCTTTGAAAAGAAAATAAGCAGAATATTGACAGAAGTTCATGAATTATTTATATGAGTTGAAATATGTAAAACTTAGGGTTTTAAGCCATTTTACATGTTTTTGTATCCTAAGTTTGCCCCTGAAAGAGCACTAGTTGTGAGTGAGTGCACTAACCCCCTTTTTGGTGCATTTTATGTTGCTCTGCCATTCTCAGCTACAGATGACAGAAATAAACATTCCAACCTAACCTTTCTGTTTTTCTTAGGTGTGCAGCACACAAAATTTTCCAGTTTTACCTTTTTCTGGGTGTGGTTAATAATGAAACTACAACCTAATAATAAAAGTATCCAAGTCCCTTTGTTTATCCTATAACTACCTGGTATATATATAGACAAATATATACAATATCTATATACAAATCTCTACAACTACCTGAGGGGTGGTTGCAGCCAGGAGGAGGTTGCTCTCTTCTCTCAGGCAGCCAGCACCAGAACA
Organism: Tricholaema leucomelas; assembly: GCA_013400475.1. Lineage (NCBI taxonomy): Eukaryota > Metazoa > Chordata > Aves > Piciformes > Lybiidae > Tricholaema lacrymosa > Tricholaema leucomelas. Next base: position 98,545 of record WAAF01020111.1, read on the forward strand.
AGAGGACACAGCCCTCAAGCTGCGCCAGGGGAAATTTAGGCTTGAGGTGAGGAGAAAGTTCTTCACTGAGAGAGTCATTGGCTACTGGAATGGGCTGCCCAGGGAGGTGGTGGAGTCGCCGTCCCTGAAGCTGTTCAAGGCAGGATTGGACGTGGCACTTGGTGCCATGGTCTAGCCTTGAGCTCTGTGGTAACAGGTTGGACTTGATGATCTATGAGGTCTCTTCCAACCTTGGTGATACTGTGAAATACAGGCTGAGTGAGGAGTGGTTTAAGAGCAGTCTTGAGGAGGGTTTGGTGGTGTCAGTTGAAAAACTTGACATGAGCTGGCAATGATCACTGGCAGCCCATAAGACAACTGTGTCCTGGGCTGCACCAAAAGCAGTGTGACCAACAGGACAGAGGAGGTGATTTTCCTCCTCCCCCCTTTACTCTGCTTTCGTGAGCCCCCACCTGGAGTATTGTGCCCAGTTCTGATGCCCCCAGCATAACAGAGGTGTTGAACTGCTGGAGTGGGGCTAGAGAAGGCTCATGAAGATGATCAGAGGGCTGGAGAACCCTATGGGGACAGGCTTAGGAGACTTGGGGCTGTGCAACCTGGAGGAGAAAAGGCTCTAGGGAGATCTTAGAGCAGCCTTCCAGTATCTGAAGGATCTGGGGGAGAGCAACAAGAATGCTGAGAAGGAACTTTTTGAAAGGGTTCGTAGTGATAGGATGAGAGGAAACAGCTTTAATCTTGAGGAGGGTGGATTGAGACTGGATTTTAGAAATAGATTCTTTATGGTGAGGGTAGTGAGACACTGGCACAGGTTGCCCAGGGATGTTGAGGATGCCCCCTCCCTGGAGGTGGTCAAGGTTAATCTGGATGAGGCATTGAGCAACCTGGGCTAGTGGAAGGTGTCACTGCTACAGCAGAGAGGTTGGAACTAGATTATCTTCAAGGTCCCTTCCAACCTAAATCATTCTATGAATCTATGAATTAAATTCCCAACACTAACAGAGAGATTTCTCCTTGCAAATATATGCGAGCTGCTGATCCTTTCCTCTAACTGCAGCATCCGCTGGCCTCTGAAGAAAAGAGCAACGCTGTTAATTCACATCAGTAACCAGCTGTGAAGGGCAGCCAGCTTAGAGGTGAAGAGGTGTACTTTGACAAATATGCTCATAAGCCTGCACTAACAGACCGGTAGAACCTACCCAGGTGTTTGAACTATTGGTAATGACCTGGCATTTGTTTCATTCAGTTCTAGTCGCTGTTAGCTAACAATCTCCATCCAATTTGCTGGCTACAGTTGCTCCTTTTTTTTTCACTAAGGAACTTCAGATTGCATTCCCCAGCTCCTTAAGATGTTGATGTATTGTGTCTGGCACAGTCTTCTATTCAGCAAAGGTGTACAAAAGGGTAAAAAGTATGTTTTAGATTAAGGCTTTGCTGTAATCATTGAGCCCTTTTATTGATTTTAGATTTCTGTAAAATTTTATACAGGAAGAAACAGATGTTTGGAATGGCAGCTGTGTACCTATTGAGGTAAGCTTCATGAAGCACCTTGTGCCAGTGCTTGGGGAATGTGTTTTGGTCTGTGTGTTACTCTTTGAACTGTATAGTCTGAAATGCTTGTCTAAGAATCCACTTTTGCTTTCTGTGGAGGAACTAAGAGATTAGAGGAACGGGAGGAAGGGTCTGGTCTCTGACTCTGTTCAAAAGCAGCATCTGTGTTACTCTTACTAAATGTGCACTGTGGTAACACCTGATGGAGACAAGGTATATTGATTGGATATTTGTGTTCAGGAAATTCTGCTGCTAGAACTTGTGGACCTTTCCACATTTTTGGTTCTGTAGCAGTTAGGTAGTAATGGCTGCATGTCCTGTTTCCTTAAGTCTTTGGAAAGGCTTGAGACTGAGAATTGCAGATCTTGGTGCATGAACCCTTGCCACTAACTTTAAAGAGGCAGCTCCATCACTGTCCACAAGTCTCACCTGCTGTGGAGAGTAACTGTGACAGGGTAACAACCATTTCTGCACCTGGGTTTATGAAGGGTGAAAGAGGGAATATTGAGGGAAACCCAAAAGGAGAATTATTTCGTTGAGCTGGTTTTGTGATTTCGTTCAGCTTTTATGCTAAACAGTAAACTGATCAAATTTTATACAGAATATTAAGTTTATATTACTTTTATAGTGCTACCAAACAAAATCGTTAAATGGTAAAATTTGAAATAGGAAAGCAAAAACTGAAGGACTAAGAATTTGTTGTAAACCAGCTTTATTCTAGTCTTAGTCAAACCTACATCTCTTTTACTTGCGTCTTAGCAAGTATAAGTGAAACTTTTTATCTGGTCCCTTTGCTTGTACGTGGCTTATATTTATGTGTTAAACAGAACCTGATGAACTGTTCTGAAGACTTCTCTGAGAACATCAGTAAGCTAAAAGGGCTTTAGACCTTAGCTGGTGAGCTGTTGGGCACTCTGGTGCAGTTACGGCACATGTTGTGCAATACTACAGGGAGAACAACAAATACACACTGAGTAGAACAAACTGTGACTGCAGTGCAGTTGGAGTCGGTTGCTTTTTCCTAGATCTGTTTTCTAAAGGCACTGTGGAAGCATGGTCTGAAGAACTCTTCTGCTACTGATCAGAATACTTGCATGCTCTGGCCGTAGAGAGATGCCTTTCAGTAAAACATTAACAGCTGGACTGTTGTGCTTGTGAGAGCACAAACCCCACTATGTGTAGGTTAGATGTATCTTCTGTCTGAAGTGGTTGCACACTGATGTTTTTGCATGCTCTTCACATTCAGTAACATCATTCATATTGTGTGAAAGGAGGAAAAAAGGCTAGCAGAGAAGGAATAAAAATGCTTTCAAAAAAGAAAATTAAAAGTGCTTGCCAAAAATCAGTGGGAAGGACTGAGAAGAGTTGCCATGACAACCTCCAGCATTGTACCTCTGAAGAGCTGCTCTACACATTTGACACACTTGCAGTTGCTGCAGTGATTATGGTGTAGTTTCATTCTTCTTAGTTTAATTTGTATCTTTGTAGATACAACATCTCAGAGGGCTACTCTTCTGATAGAGAAGTCTTTTTAGTTCTATAGCTCCTAAATGCAGGTATTTGATAGTTATGGACTACGTTCTCCAAAACCTTACACGATGAACATACAGGATAGTTTCTCTGACACCAACAGAGCTACTTTTCCTTTTTGTAAAAGTTCAAGAGAGGAATATGTTGGTCTTATGTGATCTTAACAAAGAAATGTTTAGGAGGAGAAGGTTTGGGTTTGTTCAGTGTGGAGAGCATAAAGTGGGAGACAAATAAGAGAGACTTCTGAGACTGACAATATTCAGGAGGTAAAGAGGATAATGAAAATGATGAGAATGAGGATCTGAGAATGAAGGTTGCACAAGTTTACAGGGCAAAGATAGTACTTAGTGTGTGATCCTTGTAAACACACAAGGGTGCACTTGAAAGCATTTAGCTAGGTCTGAGCAAAAACTGATGATGTAACTTCTCCTGGAGAAGTATTACATTTTTGATCAGTAATTTGTCTTTTGAATGGATTGAATTCCCTCCCCACTGAAATGATACATCATCTATGAAAGTCAAATGCCCTTGTACATTCCTGCTTTTTTAATTTTATCAGCAAATATATATTAAAAATATTTATATATTAAAATAATTTTTTAAAATTTATAAATGTATAAATATTCTGAAGTACATTGAATTTCTTTTCAGCTTAGTTTGGTGAGTTAGCTAGAGGCATAATTATTCATACGTCCTTAGTCAAAACTACTGCTTTAACTGCAAGCAGAAAAGATCCCTCTAGGTTTTTACAGGCAGAACTAAGCCTATGGGACAAGCTGGACATTTATTTATGGACACAAACTGGAGCCTTGTTTTCCAATACCTGAAACACCAGAGTGCATTATAGTTGGATTCTGCTACTATGGATCATTAAGCTAATAGAGATGGTGACTGTCATTATGAAATCATTAGCAGTTTTGTCCCTAATGTTTTTCAGTAGGTTCATGCACAGGAATCATTCAAGCATAGCTGTCCTTGCCTCAATTATAGTTATCTATTAATTACTTTATCTTAGATTCTTGTTAAACGATGAACACTAGAGCTGGATGCTTGGGTCAGAAATTGGCAATTTTCTCCAGCTGAAGAGCTAAACCAGAATATTTTTTCTTTGGATTATTTTCTTATTCACAACTCTTATGTAAGTAACTGGCTTAATATTGAGATATCACTTTGATTTCTTTTCCTTAGAGAACTGCATCTCATCTGCAATACAGTACAGTAATTTACTGGCCCTAGATATATGAAAGTGAATAAGTATTAGCCCTAAATATATAAAAGTCAACATATATTAGCTATCTCTTTTGCTTAATTGTTCCTGTTAGCTGTCATTGACTGCATTCCTTATGGAGCTTTTCATTGGGGTGCTCGACACCATATGGTATTTGCTTTAGTAAATGAAGGATCAATATGTGTAATGGGCTAGTGAATGTGATGGATGAACAAATTATATGTGTTAAATAAGCCTCTTAGAAAAGGTGCAGGAGACAGATTTGCTGTGAGAGACCATAATATACTTGTAAAATACAACTGACTTCTTTTAATCTCAGTATAATCCCATGTAAGACTTAATAGTACAGAAATGATTATTATTTATGTTAATGGCCTATACTTGTCCTCTCATAGTACTACTTTGATACTAGTATGAAACAAAGACTATTAGAACATTAACCAAGGGAGGTTATTGTTCCCCTGTGTTCAACACTGGTCAGACCACGCCTTGAGTACTGTGTCCAGTTCTGGGTGCCTCAATTCAAGAGAGATGTTGAGGTATTGCAACATGTCCTCAGGAGGGTGAAAAAGCTGCTGAGGGGCCTGGAGCACAGCCCTGTGAGGAGAGGCTGAGGGAGCTGGGGGTGTGCAGCCTGCAGAAGAGGAGGCTCAGGGGTGATCCCATTGTTGTCTACAACTACCTGAAGGGAGGTTGTAGCCAGGTGGGGTTGGTCTCTTCTCTCAGACAACCAGCAACAGAACAAGGGGACACAGTCTCAAGTTGTGCAAGGGGAGGTCTAGACTGGATGTCAGGAGGAAGTTGTTGGCAGAGAGAGTGATTGGCATTGGAATGGGCTGCCCAGGGAGGTGGTGGAGTCACCATGCCTGGGGGTGTTCAGGAAAAGCCTGGATGAGGCACTTAGTGCTATGGTCTAGTTGACTGGCCAGGGCTGGGCGATAGGTTGGACTGGATGATCTTGGAGGTCTTTTTCAACCTGGTTGATTTTACAATTCTATGAATTTCATATCCTGTAGCTTTAAATAGCAATATCCTTCAAGGATATTAAGGCAGCTTTCATTTAATTAAATGAAATTGTCTGCATAATTTAGGAATCTGTGCACATTGCTTTGGCAAGCAATGAGGATGATAAAATAATTGCAGAATTAGAGCAGTACTGGAAAGATTAATACTATTAAAATTTATGATGGCACAATAGCTGTGCAACAGCCTCTGATAGGACCTGCAGATAGTAACAACCCACCCTACCTTTCCCTCAGAAAATGAGAAATGCTGCTTCTTTACCAGAAGCAAGCAATGACACATATGCTCAGGTTCCCCCTTTTGCTTCCCGCTCTCTTTAGCCAGGTTATATATGTGACAGTGTTCCTGGAAAGAGAGGAATAGAGAGAAGAGAAACCAAATATGGTTAGGCCTGTCATTTAATAGAGATTTGAGATACTTCAGTGAAAGCCATGATGTAAGAAGCTGTACAGAAATAACTGAAATAATGAGTAATGGAAGCTGCACTAAGAACTTTTTATAACAAACGAGTCTGCTTAAGCAATCATTTGAAATCTACTGTAGTATTTTGAGTACAAACATACTTGACCTAAAGACAGTCTCAGCTTGAATGTTTCTCTCGAGAGCCGCTATGAATCACTTTTAGTGTTTTATGTTGCACTCACTATACTTAAAGGTGCTTGGATTTCCAGCATAAAAACCAAAGCCTGAAGGCTTAGCCTGGAGAAGAGGAGGCTCAGGGCAGACCTTATTGCTGTCTACAACTATCTGAAGGGTGGTTGTAGCCAGGTGGGGGTTGGTCTCTTCTCCCAGGCAACCAGCAACAGGACAAGGGGATACAGCCTCAAGTTGTGCTGGGGGAAGTATAGGCTGGATGTTAGGAGGAAGTTCTTGACAGAGAGAGTGATTGGCATTGGAATGGGCTGCCCAGGGAGGTGGTGGAGTCACCATCCCTGGGAGTGTTCAGGAAAAGCCTGGATGAGGCACTTAGTGCCATGGTCTGGTTGACTGGCTAGGGCTGGGTGCTAGGTTGGACTGGATGATCTTGGAGGTCTCTTCCAACCTGATTGATTCTATTCTATTCTATTATATTCTATTCAAAATGAACCCACCGGTGCTGGATAAATGGTGTTAGTGCTTAGTAGTGTGTTGCTTGAACTGTGTCACAAGGATAAGGAGTTAGCTGTTAAAAACAAAATGTAAATAGCTTCTGAGGTGTAAATGCAAAACATTTTTTCTTAGCCTTTGAGCAGAAAGAATTTTTTGTTCTTTCACTGACTCGGGGCCAATACATATACTGATGGCACTTGGGAATCTATCCATGTGGTAATTGGCAACGTGTCAATTAACAGCCATTCAGGTTTCCTTCATCCATTTATTCACTTTCTTCTCTATTAAAAAACTTACATTTTTCCTTGAAGACGTATTATTGGAACAGAAAGTGTTATGAACACATTAATGAAAACATATTTTGCTGTGTGTGTGTATGTGCTTATATATACACATATACATATTCCCTCTGGAGTAAATTATTATCTGTTGACTTAGGAGTCAAGAAGTCAGGAAAGAAGATGACATGCAAAGCACATAATTAGCTGTATTTTTTTGAAGGTTTGCAGTTCTTGTCTCTGAAAATTTTCAAGACCTGGGAGAATCAAGCCCTGATTAACCTGGTCTGATCTTACAGTTTACACTGCTTTCATCAAAAGGTTGGACTTTTGATGTTGTGCCCAACGTTACTTTGTCTTATGATTCTATGATTATGCCAATAATAAAGTATGGAGAGAGAGAGACTCCTCTTGTTTCAGTCACCAGTAACTGAAATGGTCTATGAATATATATGAACTAATTGGGAATTTAGTAAGCAAAAAAACCGCATGGGCTGCAGAATGTATAAAATAGATGCAGGATGGAAAGAATTCACACATTCAGTTTCTTATTTTTAGCCTAACCAATGCAGCCTCTGTATGCTGCTTTCCATGTATTTTTCCACCATTGTGATAGTGCTCAGCTTCCATTATAGCCTAATCTGCTGCTTGAAAGCAGCAGAGAGTAATTTGGGAGCTGAAAAAGAAGAGTTCACATCATATACTTTTGGTGCCAAGTATCTGCTTGCCATTAGCGCTAGTGAGGGGAAAAACAATTTTTCTGAAGGGAGATAGTAAGAAAAAAAAAGCCTTAATTTCACTGAGTTTTTGACTGTCTAAAGTATTTGATGACTGAGGTTGTACCTTTGTGTTCTTAGATATTCAGCAGACCCTAATTAATGAGAAAGGTGTGACTGGAGCATGTTTTAGGAGTAAGGCTTATGGTACTTCCTGAAGTAGCCTTATACTCTGGTTCTTCTGAATTGATAGGTTATGTCATGTTCTAAGCATTTAACATGCAGACTGCATAGAATGCAGCGTGAATTACACTGACCTTGCGTTGGATTTCAGAGGGTAAAAAGCAGAGGCTTTCTAAGGTATGTCTCCTTCTCTTTCCACCCCCATGATAGTGTTCAGAGTTTCAATTTACTCCAACCCACTACTTGAGATCCAGAACACTTGCTATTATATAAGACGCTTCAAATGGATGTGATTTCTCTGTTAGGTTTTATCATATTAAGCTTTCACTCCTTTGCTTTTGTGGAAAGTAACAGAAGAATAAGACTGTGGAAGGAGGGGGTCACTACATGCTCTTGCAGTGGTATTTGCAATAGATGATACAGAGCTTTGCAGCATAACATTTCAAGAAGAGTTTGGTGTTGTACTCAACATACATAATCTCTGCACGTGTTTAAGTAACTACATTGATGTTACCTTCTAAGAAGGGGCGGGGGGGGGGGGGCTGTGAATAAATGGATGTGAAGGTTATATTAAGAATTATATAAATGCCTATTTTAAGGGCTTTGTTTGAAGCAAGTGAATAATGGCTGTTGATGTCAATGTAGCTAAATGTGATTTATGGATGTGTATCCTTTTCAGTCTGCTCTTTAGTTGTTTTCATAACAAAGCAAGGATTCAAGAGCCAGCTAAGCTGTGAGATGATGAGTATAGATTTTCCATTAGAATTGCAAATTGAAATTTAATATATGTACAGGGCTTTAAAATTATTATTAAGATTTCTGCAGCTAATGCTCTCTAAAACACTGTGTTAAAATGATATTCCTATGCCCTGCTGGATTGATGTCCAAATTTTTTTGCCCATGCAATTACAGATGTGCATGATACTGACAGTGATCCTGGGAATGGCCCTTTAGCAGCTGCTGGCACAAAAATAATAGTGGAACAAATGAACTCTGTCTCAGAGATCCTCATTCTCCAGGGCGTGCATGATGTATGAAACAGAACGTAAAAATGAAGCAGAATCCTGAGGTTTGCCACAGGAGGGTCCTAAACCCAGTGGCTTTTAGCCATCCTTGAAAAGGACATCTTCAGTTCTCCCCTGTGATTCTCCCACCAGTCATAACAGCACAGCTGAGGCGGCAGCTACACTATAATTAACTGCATAGTTGTAGTTGTGCTTTCTGTCCCTACTGAGGAGGACAAAAATCACAGAGCATGCAAAAGGAGTTAATCATCCTTCATGCAGGATTAACCTTGCTTGTTTTAAAAATGAAAAAGATCTTTGAATGATGTTAATTAAAAAAAAAGAGAGATAGAGATAGAGATAAAATGGCAATCTAGGAAAAACCCTCCCCTTTTTCTCTTGAGATGGAAGACACTCATCTCTTTTATTAGAATTCTCTTAGAGATGAGGTTGCTTGCAAGATGTGAATTAATTATGGCAGTAGTGCTTTTATTACTCCTTTCCTTTTCCTATTAATCTACCTATCCACATCTTTCCTATTTTTGGTTTCAGCGGTGAGCAAGTAGGCTTAATGGGAGATGGCCTGCAGCTCTTCAGGCAGCTGTGGCTTCTGTGACATCCCAGGGTCTGTAAAGTCAGCAGGTCTGTTAGAGAAGCTCAAGACACACTTGTGTGAGGAAGAGAAGAAGTGAAAGCTACAGTGGTAGACCTAGTTAGATTGCTTAGGAGGTTTCTGCATGCCTGTTTTCACCCGATACTGGTATGCTCCACTGTAGAAGCGGTTTTCATGCCCAAAATCTCTGCAGAGATAAGCTTCTTTAACAATGGCATAAGCACGAGCATCTCAGAGAGGCTTACATTTTGTTATAAACATTATAAAATAAGGTCTGCATAAAATATGTTCCAATAAGTGATGAAAACACTTGAGCTTAGTCAACAGCCAAACAAAAAGGTGATGAACTTTCTCTAAATATGGATTAGAATAACGTGCTTATTTAATAAACATAGAACCCCTGCAAATATTTTAGCTTTCATGGGTAGCAGTTCCCTGATGTGTTTCTTTCCTGAGCATTTTGACTGCATTTCTTCTTACAACTAACTTTTGCAGGCAGCTGCCAAATAAGCTGTCTCACTGTCAAGTGCTCAGTACTACCATGTACCCTTTTGGTCCCACAATTTCAGACAAAATAGTTCCAAAGACCTTAACATCATAAATCTTGCAAAATAGAGGGTTTCATGGCTATTTTCTCTTGTACAGAGCTGATGTGGTTTTGTTTCGGTTTTAATCTTTTCAGAGGGTATAGTTCATATCTAAAACTCACACAGGTGAATTCAAGAGCTACGGCCACTGAGATGAGCTGTTACTTGAGTAAGCAAGTGAAGTAGTTCAAGGTAGATCAAAGGTTCCTGAAATGACCTGTGACTTTGGTATTTATCAATGCTCCTCTCTTGTTGTGTTGGTAACACTAGAAGGCCTCAGCCAAGCCAGGATGCATGTATTAAACAAACACACAGCACTCTCTCTTCTGTTGTAGACAATGTAAGCTAACAAGTATGTAAAGATAATATGAAAGATGCAAAAGACTCAGGGTTGTGTATCAATAGTAGACACCTCCTTATTTCAACTCCTAGCTCTCAGTGACTCTCTTGTGCTAACCTCTGACTTGTAAATATCATGTTTCCCAGCTAACAGTTGTGTGTGTCCAATGCACTTTAAGTACTGCTTTTATTGCTAATATTGCTAACCCAGATTCACTGCTCTGCAACCTGAGCAGAACACTCATCCATGTTCTGAGATGAAATACAAAATCCTTCCTAACAATGTAAATGACCCCACCTGGAGTAATGAGTCCAGTTCTGGAAACCCTGTTATAAGAAGTACATGAACATGCTGGAATATGTCCAGAGAAAGGCTGTGAGGATGATCAGAGGACCGGAGCTCTTCTCCTATGAGGACAGGCTGAGAGATTTGGGGCTGTTCCATCTGGAGAGGAGAAGACTCTGAGGAAACCTTATTGTAGCCTTCCAATATCTAAAGGAGGCCTACAAGAAAGCTGGGGAGGGACTTTTTAGGGTGTTGGGTAGTGATAGGACAGGGGGGAATGCATCCAAGCTAGAGGAGGGGAGATTTAGATTAGACATTAGGAAGAAGTTCTTCACCATAAGGGTGGAGAGGAACTGCAGCAGGTTGCCTAGGGAGGTGGTGGAAGCCTCTTCCTTGGAAGTTTTTAAGGCCAGGTTAGATGTGGCTCTGGGCAACCTGATCTAGTGAAGGGTGTCCCTGCTCATGGCAGGGGGGTTGGAACAGGATGATCCTTGAGGTCCTTTCCCACTCTGACAATTCTGTGACTCTTTCATATACTTGTTTCTGTAACGTCTGTCTGGTTCATCTGGCTTATCTTACCTAAATGTTTAAACAATTACATTTGTCCTATTTGGGTCATACCTTGCTGGAACCCACAGTTCAGACACTGCTCCCTCGTGACTGCTTTAAGAACATACAGTCTTTATGCTTACCAAATAAGAAAAAATCTTTGAAATCATGTTGCTTGTATATTCAGTGATTTAATGCAGACTTAGCTCCAAGTTTATGTGAATTGTTTAAGATCAAAAAAAGGGCTATGTCAGATATTGGGGTATGTATAGAGTGTATGTCGATTGGTGAGTTGGTGACCTCTAAAAACATTGGCATTTGAAATGTCTGACATGGCTCAAAAGAGTTTGCATGTTTGACATGCATGTCTTTTCACAGTCAGCTTTTGTTAGCTTTCTGTTGCAGCAATTCACTATGGCAATATGAGGGAAGATCTGTCCCTTGCTATCTCCAGGAAATCAGTGACAGCTCTAATAGTCTGTATTATGCTATCACCCAAAGACATCATTCAGGATTTTTGTCCATCTGTGCAGTTGCCTTACAAGCAGAGATGACTGAATTCCAGTTTATAACTACTTTTGTATTAAAAAGGGTTGCTGCATGCAAGCATTCAGGAATGCAAGCATGAGTTGCTTTAATAAAAGTGCAAACAGCTGCTTTGCTTTTACCTGTCACTGGCAATAGTGGAGGAAGAGGGCCGGAGGCAGGCAAGAGGCAATGTTGCAGTTCTTCATTTACTAATAATTCTAATAAGTGCCTTAAAATCCTATGTGGTCAGAAAGGAATTTGGCATGCCTGCTAAATTAAGTGCTGTATTTCTCTATACAGAGATTTTGTAATATCTTTTTCTCTATATCTCTGAAATTTATACATGAAATAGCTCTCCATTGCCTCATGATTTGCCTCATAAAGGCTGTTGGAAAGTGCTTGGGCTAGTGTCCTTTCATAATAGTTTTTTCCTTTGGTCTTCAAAGTGTCCAATAGTATGAAAAGGGGGTAATTTTGGAATACAATTAAAATAAGTTAATCTAACTTTAAGACCTGAACAAATTCACTCTGTGGTACTTAATTTTTTATAAATCAGCTTAAGATGTCATTCATGAAATTCTGATCGATATTGTCCTGATCTGAAGTCGTGTTTCCCTTTTTCTAGATCAGTAAAGCTGATACAGCCATTTCAGATCCACTGCCAGTTTTGATTCATTAATTACAGAAGTGAGCAAACATGATGGGCTGGCAAGTGAGAATAAACTCTTGCAATGTCAACTTCTTCCAGCATGTAAAAGCAGGGCAGACTGTCATCTTACAAAGAAAGAGAAGGAAGAGAGACAGCTCTGTTAAAATCAGCAACAAAAAAAAACCAGCCTCAAAACAAAACAACGAAGAGTTCTTTGAGCCAGTGAAACCTTCAATTTGGTAATCAGACGTAGCAGTTTCTAAGTACAGCAGCTTCTATGTTAGCAGTTTCAAACTGAAGGTGGTCAAAACCATGATCCAAATCAAAGCACAGTGGGTTGTAAGCTCCTCTTGCACATCTTTTCACCCATAAATTTTCATTCATAGGATTTTTACTGAGTGACATTCTACGTGAGTTAACTAATTAAATGGCAAGTTATTCCAGATCAGGGAACGATCTAGTTTTCAATGGCATCACCATTACACCTTTTAAACCCTGAATTGTCTCATTTGCTACACAGGCCTACCTCCAACTGAGTGACAACCTTCCAGATATTTCAAAGGAATATGGAAAAAAAATACAGAAATAGATTAAAACCTGTAACTAACAAAAAATATAAGTACCCATAATATTTCTTCTTTCAAATCATTACAAATCATTATAAACCATGTTACAGGCACAATATAGCTCCCTGCAAGCCAATTTTGATATTTTTTAATCAGTAACTACTTAATTCTTTCTCAGGAATCCCCTCTGCTTCCTTCCCTCAGATCTCATCTTAAAAAGTATGGGGGGATTTTAGTAGAGATTTGTGGGGCATCATATTTTTGTCTTTCTTAGTCAATAATGACTTCTGTGGGCTAAGATGTCCAGAACTTCATACCTGCACCTCTTGAAAGAGAGCTCTTTGTGATGAGCAGTGTAGTACAATTCATGATACCCAACACAGCAATTAAGATGGTATCAGAACCAACACTATTAAATGCAGTGTACATTTTCCTTTGTGTTATCATACCCTACGGACAAGCTCTTGACAATGCTTTTTTTGGGCTCCCTCTCTGTAATATGGTATGAGTCTGAAAAAAGTCAATGGAAAAAAGCATTAATTATTGATGCTTGCTTCACAGAACTTCCAGCATTTCATTTCCTGCCTTAATGTATTCACGCCCCAATGTGTGCTGCTTCCTCAACACCCTTAGTAATGCCATGGCCAGTGCAAATAAAGACATGGTTCCCATGGCTTTAATAGGATCATACATTCATTCTGCCTGGAGGAGTTTCTGTAATGACAGGGTGAAGCATGAGATGCAAGGCTCTGCAAGTCCCTAGTGACTTCTGTTCTTGTGTCTTTTTTTTCACCCCATTCCTTTACTTTTTATTTCTGTATTTCTACAAAAGGAAATTGGCAAGTAACTTTACACAGTCTCTACTGTGGGCTACAGCTTCCCTTAAGCAGTCATCTTTTGAGCAAGCCGGAGGTTTATGCACTCACATTATATACCAATATTTTATTTCTTCTGTCATCTTGTATTAGAGAGTTAGAATGTGTTATGTTCTTCTGGTAACCTCAGCATAAGATCTCTTTTAATGAGGAATATCAGCAATAAAGTCCATTTCTAAGGGTCTTGAGGAACTCTTTTCTGAATTTTCACTGTAAGTAGTTCCCTGTCTACCGTCTTGTAAGTTCCCTGAGGAACAAGCTGTTCTATTCTGGTTTGGTTTGTGTTTCTTTTTTCCCCTTTTCCAGTTTGAGTGTGTCAAGCACAGAGATTAAGGCTTCAAATTGCTATGGACATTCGTAAAGGCAACAATTACCACACTGCATAACTTCTAAAGCAGATATTTTCACACAGCATGGACGCTGCCTTCAAATGGAAATTTATCTCATGTTTTATCCCCTCTTTCCATACATACACATTTTTTCTACACTTTAAATGCCTTTTACAGACTGCAAACCACATAGATTTCCTTACAAGAATTCCTTGTTGCAAGCTAGACTTCACAGAGTTTGCCTGAGATGCTGACAGTGTCCTGAGAAGGAAGTGAAGATACATGTATGAGACACACTGATGGACCCTTTTTTTTGGTTATTTTTGTCTGGCAAGTGAATTTACACATTTGTTAAGGGAGACCCAGGATCCCTTAAACTACCACAATTTTACTCAGTAGGAATGACATTACAAGGAGAAAAAGTTGAAGAGGAGTGAGATTGACAGCCTGATGAAAAATTGTCTCTCTGTTTATTTCATAAATATTCCTTTTTAAAAATTATATATAGATATATTTGAAGGGCAAACACATAGTGGCTGTTCCCATTGCTCTTTTTAGGAAGAAATGATCCCCTTTATTTATATATGTTATATATATATATATATGTTTTTTATATATATATATAAAACATGGCTCAGGAGCTCTGAGAACTTTGCTTTTGTGAATACAAAGTAGGAGGTGGTTCTGTGCTCCTCATGATCAGAAGTGCTGAGTATTTTGCAGTGTGTACTTTAAATAAATGATCCTTTTTAAAATAGTTCAGTGTAATCTCTCAGGAGCTTTGGTGCTGGCAGCTAACTTGCATCTTTCTTGAGAGATTATTCTTTCTGTGTGAACTAGAGATATCTTTTTCAGACAGTGGATATTTAAAATTACATAAGTTTTATTCTCCAAGTTGCGAATGCTTTTTCAGGGGTTGTGATCTGTAAAGAAAGATGCTTTTGGGTTTCCATGTCCCACATCAATCTGCTTAAATGCTGTTTGAGTTTGCATTTAGAGTCCTTAAAATCTATGATAATGTCCACTTTGATTGTGATTTATGTAGCAATCGGGAAACTGACCTATGTGTATCAAAAATTGAAGACTTCTAAAAACAATACGTTGTTTCCATCACACTTACTGTATTCACGTCAGCAAACTTTGGCTTCAGAAGCATAGCCTGCTTGAAAGGTACATGCAATTTGGAATGTAAATCAGGAACAGCAGAAGGTTTAAAAATAGGTATTTTGCCAGTACAATTTTAGTCACAATTTTAGCTCACTTGAATCGTGATTCATTAGGAAAAAAGCTGTTTACTGTGGAAAATAGAGGTGGTAATTAACTAATACGAAGGGGCAGTAAATCATAAATGCACTTACAGTGTTTACAAAGCCTATCTTTTATCTGCTGTGTAACTGTAGAATGCACTTAGTTGTGTCAGCCTACTTGGCTTACCTCTGATGTTGTCTCTATGAATAGTTTTTATTTCTCATGATTGTAACTTAAGACTAGCACCAGACAATGTCTCAGCTCTCATTTCCCTTCACCGTGCTGGGCTGTTTTTGTGGCCAATGAGGCTGTATTTCCCACAGCAGCGTCCCGCAGGAGCTCAGGGCACCTTGTGAGTTTGCCAAGCAAGGCAGCAAGATGACAGGTGTAAAATGTCTGCATGGAAACTATGAAATCAAGGACTTCATTAAGTCTTACATTTTAGTCCCTACCGCAGAAATATTTTTGACCGACGTCAGTGTTGCATATTGGCAACTTTTATGTAGGCTCTTGTGCATTCAGTGGTATTGTGTACAATATCTTGAGCTCTCCATTAGATAATTTTCCAAGCATTGTTATTTCAATTACCTTATGTCTATACAGAAAACTAAATATTTCATAATGAGGATAATTTTCCAGAGTAAGGTATGCAGCTGGCAAGTGATCGTTATACTTTTCCTACATGTGGTGGGTACCCAATAGGTCTAAATGTTGAGTCGTCTTGTGGATATGATAAATAATTAATGGATAAAAAGTGTCATAGGACAGCTCAGGATTATCCCTGTCAGGTATGCAGTTCTCTTTTAAAACACCTATATTGTGAAAGAGTCCAGAGTTACAACAGAGAGAGGTAAGAGACTTTGCCGTCTGAATAGACCTCTTAAAGTTTAATGACTCAGAGGTCATCAAGGGGCAAGCACACAGGTGGTGGTTGTGAAAAGCCATATTGTGTCAATGTCCTGAAATACAGAAAATCTTTTTATAGTTTCATTATTTAAATAGATATTTTCCTTTTAAATAGTGTTTTGATTTTATTTCCCTCACTATATGATAGACAATAAACAAAGGCTGAGAATTCTTTGTAAAGGTGGGTGCTAAATGTTGACAATGTACCAGTGTAAGATCAGCAGTAAGACAGAAATCTTAATTAGAACACATAGCTAAGGTGGCCTGGTGCAAGTATGACAGCTGAAATTGCAGCACTCTTTTTTCTGAAGCCTGTAGGCTCCAAAATCTGCTCAGTATTAGAGAAGTTGTTATTATAAAACAAAATTTTTCATTTTGGAGGGATCCACGCATGGCATGTTTCAAGGTGAATGGTCGTTTGTCTTCTCAGTGGAACTTAACAGCTATGCCTGTTGCTGGAGGCATCAAGCTCTCCTGGTAGGATTTGTATTGAAAGCTGAAAGAAAATAATATAAATTGCAGGAATTTGTTGCAAGTTTCAACTGTACATCTGAATGGAGCTCATCTGAGGGAAGCAGTGACCAGATCCTGTTTTAAGAGGCTATAGACTACGCTGAAACTTGCAGATCTTTTCTGGGTGTGTATACACTAATTTATTTTCCCAGTGCTAGAACTGTTTCTGTTTTAGTGAAAAGGAACAATGATTCACTGAGAACTTCTCTTTACCATTCCAAAAAGGGTGGTTTTCTCTACCTAGATAGGTTCACGTGGCAAGGAAATACTCAAAGCATCACTTTAACAAAAGGTGGTATATCTAGTGACATTAAAATTATAGAATTATATATAGATAGAGAAGTAATTATTTGATAGTCAAGTGGTAACCTGCTCCTATTCAGTTTAGAGTCAATGAAGTGTTTAGTTCGAACATAATTGAGAGAAGGAGCAAAACTTCAGAAAGATGGAACAGGTTGCTCAGGGAGGTTGTGGATCACAGAATCACAGAATGTGATCAAAGAATCATAGAATGGTTTAGGTTGGGAGGGACCTCAAAGATCTCATCCAGTCCCAACGTCTCACCATAGGCAGGGACACCTCCCACTAGAACAGGTCACTCAAGGCCTTGTCCAACCTTGCCTTGAACACCTCCAGGGGGGGAGCATCCACAACCTCCCTGGGCAACCTGTTCCAGTGTTTCACCACCCTCACTGGAATGAACTTCTTCCTAACATCCAGTCTGAATCTCCCCTCTGCTGGTTTAAACCCATTACTCCTCATCCTGTCATTACGAGACCTTGGAAACTGTCCCGCCCCAGCCTTCCTGTAGGCCCCCTTCAGTACTGGAAGGCTGCTATAAGGTCTCCTTGAAGCCTCATCTTCTCCAGGCTGCAGAGCCCCAACTCTTGTAGCCTGTCCTCATAGGAGAGTTGCTCCAGCCCTCTGAGCATCTTCATGGCCTCATCTGGACTCCTCCCCTTGTGCTGGGGGCTCCAGAACTGCACACAGTAACAATGACAAAACTAATAACAACAATAATGCAAATTAAACTTCGGTATTTAGTTTATTGTATTTTTACATTCTATCTTCTATTTGCTGAAGTAGTTCTCTTTCCAAACTCCCAGCATTCTTTTTCTGTTGGAATAAATTGTATGTAGCTCATTGGGCAGCCGAGACACTTAAGATGGAATTTTTATTTTAGTTGCTCTACTTCTTTTCCTTAGCACTTCTTTAACAAAAAGTTTACACCTAACTCGATGCAAATCAAGCATAAAAGCCCCACACTTTAATATTCAGATGAAAATGAGGATTCTCTCATATAAATGTTTTATACCAAAAGAATAGAGATTATGCTGATTTCTTATCAATAAATAATATTTATTACTATGGCCATTTGGAAGATGCACTCCAAGGAAGATCAGAGAAATATTTGTGGAAGAATAAACCTTTTCAAAGGGAAATCCTTTCAGAGGAAGGCTGTTCAGGAAAGCAGAAGTCCTTCGAGTTGTACCACTGACTTGTCTACTTCTAATTTTTCCATCTGGGGGCCTATCCAGTACAATGAAGCATTTACACACTAATTATTTCCCCTCTTTATGACATGAGAAACATTTTGTCCAAGACCTTGTTGATGAAAGCTAGAGGGGACAAAAAGGAGTAAAGAAAAGAAAGTATCTTACCACTGAGAAATTAAGTGGTCTAATAAACCTGTCAAGAGCAAGCCTTGTTTTGAGGACATGCAGGAGAAAATGTTGCCCACATAAACATTTGATCAGAAAGGAGTACAAAAAGAAATTAAAGAGTGGAAGCCTTCGAACAGCAGTACTAACTACAGGTTCTTTTCAAACATGATTCCTATTACTGAGGGAGAGTGGAGGCTTGTTGTGTGGTTTTGGGGTTTTTCGGTGGTTTGTTTTCTTGTTTGGGTGTTTTAATTGACTTTTTAGTCATTTGCTTTTTTATTTATCCCAGCTCTGAGACTAGGCTTTTAAATCCTGTGGCTCTAACAGTTCTTGAAATTCCTAAAGGAGAATTTCCTTAGAACATGGTGCAACCAGAAGCAATTGCAATGCTGCAGGCAGTTTCTCCAAGAACAAGGCAACATTTGCTAGTCACAACTCGTGAAGCCTCTATGGCAATGCCGCTTAGTCAGTGGTGAGGAGATGTAGATTTCAGTGGCAGTGGCATACATGTCAAGTGCAGAGCAGAGCATCTGTGGTAGAAAGATCCAGAAACGTAGACTGACTGTTTGCTTTGCTTGTTTTGTGCCCTGAAAACATGGCCCACATTCAGGTGGCACAATATTGTTAGATTTCTAGAGAAGGCATCATTTTTAACCTGGTACTGTGTGATCTGAAAACAGCACTCACAGAAAAACTTCTGTGAAGTGCAGTCCTGCTAAATAGCAGTTTTAAGCCAGACAACCACTATATGCTGCCTGTGAGACCCAGGCACCTTACTGACATAGAGAAAAGATGCATTAGAAATAATATCTTTCCTTGAAGTAGCACTGAGTCATTAACATGCCCTAGGAGGCTGTCACTTAGAAGACAGTAGGCAGCTTGTGATTGAAGGATACTGAAAGTTTCCAATTTGTGGACTTGTAGCCCTCTGTGTCTCCTTCCCATGGTCTTGTCTGTTTACAAAAAACTGAGGTGGTGCCACTTTTCAAAACCTTTGGAGGATTACAGCAGGATGTCCTATGGACACCCCTTTTAAACTGAGATACTACCTTTGAAAGAAGACAAGACAGGACTGTATTTACGTGTGTCAGCATAGGAGGGTGATGCTGTATCAATATTGTGCTCTCTCTGTTTGGTTATGGTTAATGTTAATCAGTTGAGTATATCTACCTGCAGAACCCCAATGGATTTACTAACAGATTTTGTTTGAAATTGTTATCAGACTGTGCTACTTGCATTTGCAGGTAGTGGTTGCTTTGATGTGTCATTGCATGGTGTGAACCTTTTAATCTGAGCTTTGCCTACAATTAGTGATAATTAACTTTGAGTGTTGTTTTCTACAGGATTTGTCTTTCCTGCAAAAATGTAAACACCTGCGTGGTGAGAAAAGGGGGGCAATCATTGCAAATACTGCCTTCACATCTGGCAAGGCAGATACTTAATCTGGAAGGGGAGAAGGGGTGGTGAAGAAGTGTGCTGTTTAGATGGGTCACGTCACCTCACTTCTCAGCTATGTGGCTCAGGATTAGTACCAGCAGTATCATTCTTCCTGTATTCTAGGTTACATCATGTTGTCACCCTGCAGAGTCACGGAGAAAGTCTGTCTATCATGACTAGATTGATGAATCCCTCTTGCAAAATATTTACCCCAAACTTGCTACCTGCTTTTTAAGTACCATGCTCTAAAATTCTATGTCCTCATGCTCTACCTGTTTCTCAGGCACTGTGGCAGAATCTTGGCTGCCTCTAACTTACAGCTGTATTCAAATTCAGCATAGTCTAGGTTTTGTATCTGAATTCCTTCTAAAGATATAGAAGGAAGGCCCTCTTCTTAATCAGCACTAAGCTGGACCACGTGGCTAGCTCTAGGACTTGCTATTCTTGCCAATTGATGTGGGCAAGAGCAAATTCCTACACAAGCACATTGACTGCAATGTGATTTCCTCGAGAAGTTGCTTACAAGCGATACAAAAATGAGCAGAACGTGGAAGTGTGCTATTAAAACTGCCAACTGGAAGTATACTCCTGACTTTCAAGCATTACATGCATTCTGCCCTAAAGGCATGCTTCTCATAATTCAAGGGACCAGCTTTAAATGCTGTCAACAAGACTTTTTGTAACCAGTAATTATTTCTGACTTTACTTTAGGCAGCTTTATAGAGGCTTGTTAACTCTGCTTGTTCTATCGTTATGTATTTCAGGATATTTTAGCTTTGTGCATTTGCTTTTCTGTTACTGCTTTAGATGCAAAGCTGTTACCGTAGCATGCCTATGAAATATGAGCATGATGTGTAGCAAGGGGTTTTTTTTGGTGCATTTTAATTGTTTTAACCTGCCTTTAGGTCTGTCTGTATACAGCACAAGAAGTTACAGTTCTGGTCACTCAGTTTTAATTCAGAATTTTATAAAGCCTTGAGGCTGATTTGACATCTAGAAAACATCAGCAGCAAATAAAGATTTAAATGAATGGACTGCTTTGAAAAAGCAAAAAACTTGAATAGAAGTTATAATGTTTCTTTAATATGTATTTTTCTTTCTATGTCCATCTTTGATAGGGGAAGATTTAATGGGTTTAAATATCAGTGAGGAGGATTCAGATCAGAAGTGAGAAAACCTGTTTGATAAGATAGACAGTGAAAAACATTGGAAACATGATGGGCTTGTGGCTTCAGAGCTTTTTAAGAGTAAAAACTGAACAAAAATCTAGCTGCTAATGCTGCTGGAATAACTGTGTTACAGGACAGGAGAATGAATTGGACTGGACTGAGAGGCTAATCTTCATCCCATTCAAATCTGATATTCTGAATTGCATTCTTTTTTTAAGCTGTGGTAATACCTTTCCTCTTCTTCCCAGCCACATGCATCTGAAATGCTAGTAGTAGTTGTTACTGGATGTATCAAAGCTCTCTGGGAGAGGAGTAAATGTTTCTAATTTTAGAAGTGTATAATATGATCTAGTTAGAATTTCCCTAGTTTCTTAAGTATTCCCCAAAGATATTCTTCACATGCATCCTCCTCGTAATAAAGGTTATGAGAGCCCTTTCCAGCACAGCATTCTAGGCTTTTCTTTGAATAGTTGGAGTGCTAATATTTCAAGCAATGATTAGAGTTCACTAAATGAGTAATTTCTATCGTGGGATGTGGAAGCTCTGCATAACCATTCTCATAAAGAGACATTTCACTTCATCATATCCTCAGCACTGTGGCTGCTGATGGCACACAGCAGGGTATGGCAATGGAATGACCCCGCAGCAGTCAGTCTTGTGAGAAGAGGATGAGTTTGCAATGAGTGGAGGAGAGAAAGATGGAAAAAAAAAACCCAAACCACAAAAGCTGTGGAATAATGCTATCCTCTGGACATGTGTGATTGTTTTATGGTTACAGAGATACAGGGACACTAAATATTGCTGTAATTTATTTGCCAAATAAAGGCAAGAAGAGGCCCAAGAAACACCTGCTTAACACTGTAGTACATAACATAATAGAAACAGGAGCAAAGACGGATTTTAGGTAGCTAATGTAACTGTTCCTTGCCTGACATCAATATATTTTTCTTTTGGAGAAAGCTCTGGCTTGAGCTTGAACACTTCTATGGTATTTTAACTAGTGTTGTTTAAACCTCTGATGCATTACATCAGAGAAATATTGGATGCCATCATAGCTTTAAGTCAAGGCATGGTACATATTCCTCTGTGCAGTTTTAAAGTTTGTCTTAGTATGATTTAGGTAATTGATATTAAAAGTAAAAAAAAATGTATCTGCTTTGATGTATCTGTTTATCCTAAGCAGTGATTGCCCCTTTGTTTTATACTGAGATGTTTGCCTCCTTTATAGGATTTCCCAGCAGCTTACTTGGACTGTTATAAATTATTTCCATTGGAAATAAAGAGTCAGGACATTTGAATACACTTACTAAAGCTACCAAGAAATTATATCTGGGTCATATGAAACTTCCTGCATTGATGATTTTTAATTCTTTTACATTTTTGTTCCCTCAAAACATACTCAAACGTCATATAAACCCCCGTTTCCTGACTTAAAACTTCAACTTAGCCAGTCTGAGAACACAAGACCTATAAAGGACTTTTTAAAGCATTGTCACTACCACCTAGTCTTTGCAAAAGTCTTTAAGGTGGGACTAGCTGCATTTGAGGCACCTGGTGTGGACAGCAGAGAAATTAAAGCAGAAGCATTAATTAAGCATCAAAAAAGATGTGGAAGGCGAAGAGTCCCTGGAGGAAGGAGTTAGGAGGATGTTGCTTGGAAGGTAAGTGCCGCTAATCAATGGTATTTGCACTGTGCCCTGTGGCTATGTAGGGATTGTGAGGTGGGCTGCTTGGAGCCAAAGACTAGCCCACAAAATCTTGTTGGAAGAGGTATGGCTGTTGCAGTGATGGGGGCAAAATGGGCCTGCCATGGCACACCAGGTAGCTCCCCATGCCCCCTTCTGTTATACCTTGCTGGGTGTGCATGAGGTCCCTGCGTTCCTGGCTCCCTGCGTTCCTGGGTCCCTGCGTTCCTGGGTCCCTGCCTCTTCAGTGGCACATGCTGCAAATATTGACTTGTACCATCTCTTTAGGTTTGTGGGATGTGGCCACGTTGTCAGAGAGAACGGATATTTGTACTTATGTTAAATGAAACAAAACCCAGAGCTGTCCTGTTGTGATCACATGTACTTGCTGCATTTAGATTTTATAGTCAGGCTGCAGTCAGGCTCAAAATCACTCCTCAGACTTGCAGAGAACTGTTCAATTTATAGGGAACTTAAGCTGCCCTCCAAAGCTGGGAGGATTAGCCTTTTTTGGAAGCAGAATAGCAGGCTGGATGTATTATTGTTTTCTTCTGATATGGCAGTCCTGGTTTTGTGTTCAACTGGATTTCATTTTTTCCAAGGAAGTATTAAAACGTCATTCTTCTTGCCTAGAGTTTGATTTTTCCTTCAGAGCATGTGTGATAATCTTTTGTGGTTGGAAAATAGCAAGTCACTTGTAAAGAGTTTTCCATGAGGAAAGATGAGTGCTATGTTTATCTCGTCATTGCCAGTGCATTAGCAAACAGCTTCTTGTCCTTTCCAGAAACCTTTCAGTAAATGGAGTGTCAATGATTTCAGTGTTGGCAATGTCTTATTATTGTCATCCAATGTATCTTAGGCACAACAGAGAGCAATTGTCACTTGCACTGTGTGAGTTTGCCTCATTGTGATTGTGAGCCAGGAGAAGTTGAAAAATTATCAGATAATGTCCCCAGGGCTGTAATGCAACTGCCCTGTCCTATCCCTGCTATCCAAAAAGCTCTCCCTGCTAAAACTCTTGCCTTGGCTTCACCTATACAGCCTTCCAAGTAAGTTTATTTCCATTTATGAACAATTTTGGACATCTTATAAAATGCACATTCCTCTGTAAAGATCTATTAGAATTTCAGTTTGGATCAAGACTGTGCTTTTTGAATTAAATCTCATGGCTTTTCCTAGTTCCACTGCTTGGGCTCACATTGGGGAATGGTTTAAGAGTGCATGAACTGAGTTCCTCTGATGTGAAATTAAGCTTGAAGGAAACACTGGGGAGCACAGTTAATGCCTTTCACTATTGCAGGGCATAATTCATCTAGGTTACCAGACCAAAGCCTCTTGAGGTAAAACCCCATAAAGCATTGATAAGTGTGGACATGGGGCCCTCAGCACCACCTGCTTCTCTCTGCAATCTGCTTGTGCTGATCCTCATTACTTGCTAATTTAGATGAAAGCCCTCCAGTAGGAACAATATTAAAGATGGAAAAAAAGTCCAGAAGATGATCCACGTGAAGCTAGGGATCTGTTCCTCAACTAAATGAGGAACAGAAGAGACTGAAAGACTTACCTGCATTTCTGAAGCAGCTGGCTGCTGTGCCTGTTTGCTTCTTGCAGATACTTGATCTGCTTTGACATCTGCTCTTGTGCATGCTGAGTTTGGAGTTCTCTATTGACAAAGCGTTGCCTACGGATGAAGCCAGGATCAAATTCTAAGTCTGAAGGATCCATGACAAAATAAATAGAAAACACCTTTTATTATCATCTTGACCTTTTTGTTCTGTTTTAATATACTGTATGGCCAAGGTCCAAAATCTTCTGAAATCAATAAAGAACTGCCACTTCCTTTGCCCCAGTCTCATACCCAAGAGTATTTGAATTCAATGAAAGAAAGAGAAAAAAGAAACGTTGTAGAGATGGATAGTCCTGCATTCAGTGGATAGCTCTGGTCGTGAGCTATTGAAATTCCCTTCACATGGATTTGTTGGTAACCATTAGTCACTACAACATGCTTTGTCAGTTGCAGTTTAATTGCTTTTCACCAGTTACTGTTTTTTTTTTTCACTTTCTTATCCATTTTCTGCTATGGCAGAGGCAGATTGATAATGACATCTGTACTCTACATGCGTATGTGCTTGCGTTTGTTTCTACATTGAAGCCTCTCCTTTTTCCTTGTGCAGTTGTACATGCCTAACATTTAAAGAAATCCACATTGATTTATGGAAAACTTTTTGGACTTTAGATGCAAGGATTGGTTTGTTTTTTGTTTTCAGGAATAGCTACATGACTGATGCCAAGAACTATGTTTTAGAATGACTTTGCCCTTTGAAAATTCACTTCCAATAGCACCACAATGAGTTTTGTTATTTATTGGTTTAATGAATTGCATGCCTTCCATTGAAGTCCTGAGTTCTGAGCTTGTGAGTGTTGGACATCAAGAGGCAAATTGTTATAAAAGGGAATTTCAAGCTCTCAGCGTTTTTGAAGCCAAATCATTAGATACCATCTTCCAGACAACCAGCAACAGAACAAGGGGACACAGCCTCAAGTTGTGCTGGGGGAAGTATAGGCTGGATGTTAGGAGGAAGTTGTTGGCAGAGAGCGTGATTGGCATTGGAATGGGCTGCCCAGGGAGGTGGTGGAGTCACCGTCCCTGGGGGTGTTCAAGAAAAGCCTGGATGGGGCACTTAGTGCCATGGTCTAGTTGACTGGATAGGGCTGGGTGCTAGGTTGGACTGGATGGTCTTGGAGGTCACTTACGACCTGCTTGATTCTATTCTATTCTATACTTACTGCATTATTAAGTATACCTAGAATAGAATAGAATAGAATCAACCAGGTCAGAAGAGACCTCCAAGATCATCCAGTCCAACTTATCACACAGCCCTAGCATTATATTATATATAAATAGCACTATATCTATAATAAATAATATAAACTGCATCAATAAGTATAAATATTCTTGGGAAAAAAAAAAAAAGGCAAGTTAATCTTAGCTAGCCTTAAGCTCTAAGTTGGAAGATCATTCAAAAATGAGATTTCCAGATGGTGATTTTTTTCTACTCAAAACCCTCTAAGGATTTTGCAACTTGTGACTCGAAATAGGTGAGACAGGTGTTCAGGCCTTTGCTTTTAAGGGCATGAATAAAATAACTATAAAATATTTTGGCATCTACAGGCTTAAGTGTTGCAAATAACACTAGAATGAAGGAAAGATGAGTAGGAAATACTTGGAAAAGCAGAAGGGTAGGACAAATAATTGATTTCTTGTTTTAAGCCTAGCTGCTAATGACTGAGACCAAAACCTGGATAATCCAGAAAGAGAAGACTTTAAATAATTCAAAGAGTGGCATAGTAACTCATTCAGACATACTCTACTATGACATTGTACTGCAGACTCCACAGCCTTGTTCTGGTGTTTCATTTTGTGTCATGCTGATAAGGTAATGTGCCCTCTATAGGCTTGCAATCACATAGATTTATTTTGACTTTGGAAGCAGCCTCCACAGATTTGCCTTAATGACATTGCAAAAGGTTTATCATAATGGTGCTTCCTTTCCCCTAAATTATCTGACACTTAGCAGAAGTTTAGCCTGGAGAAGAGGAGGCTCAGGGGTGACCTCATTGCTGTCTACAACTACCTGAAGGGAGGCTGTTGCCATGTGGGGGTTGGTGTCTTCTCCCAGACAACCAGCAACAGAACAAGGGGATAGAGTCTCAAGTTGTGCTGGGGGAAGTATAGGCTGGATGTTAGGAGGAAGTTGTTGGCAGAGAGAGTGATTGGCATTGGAATGGGCTGCCCGTGGGGGTGGTGGAGTCACCATCCCTGGGGGTGTTCAAGAGAAGACTGGATGAAGCACTTAGTGCTATGGTATGGTTGACTGGATATGGCTAGGTGCTGGGTTGGACTGGATGATCTTGGAGGTCTCTTCCAACCTGATTGATTCTATTCTAAGTTTGTTAGGAGATAACAATTTCTGAAGTATATTTTCCACATCTGTAGCAACTGCCAGTCAGCCAGCTTGCATTTGTGCCCTTTTTTTCAACAGGGAAGGCATAGCATAGTTTACGTGCCTAAAGCCTCATTTACCTTGATAAATTCAAGAATGTAGGGACTTGGATCCATAAAAATCCACCTTAGTGGAAGATTCCCCCCTCAGCAACTGGTTTCTGTTGCCTCCCTCCCTCTTGTAGTTGGAAAAGTAGATGGCAGCTGTATAAACTTCCTCTAGGAATTCTCTGGACAAACAATGATACAAAGTCATGCTACATCAAATTCTTCTACACCTGGCCAGCTAAAATCTGCCATTCACATCTTGTTGTAAGGGTGTTTACATAAGGAGAGTCTTCAGCAGTGTCCTATCACTGTGTCCTTTTCTAATCACCTTTGTCTTTCCATTTGGAAGTCACCAAGCTACTGGCACAGGCAGCATTCAAATTAATCAAGGATAGAGAGGGGAACTGCGGTCATCCTAGCACAGGCAAAGAGTCGTCAGCTTTCATAGTTATAGTGAAATTGTTGTGTTTTTTTCTTTCTTGTGAATGACTCACTAAAAGTGGAGGCTGGCTGTAACAAAAATACATATGGTACCCGCAGTTCATTCAGGCAGAAGTGTGAATTAACTTTACTAAGAATGTTGTTTGGAATGATGCTGTATTTCTTAGCCACAGTCCTCGAACTCCATTGTGCTGTCTTTTGTAGTGCAGAGCAGACGAGCAACTTTTGGGTAGGCTAAGGCAACAGACCCTTTTCCCCAGGTAAGTTCCAGGAAGCTGGCATTAGTTTTTTCTTTTGCCCACAAGCTCAGGAGTCAGTGATGGGACCAGTGCTCTTTAACATCTTTGTCAGTGACATGGACAGAGGAATTGAGTACACCCTCATGAAGTTTGCAGATGACACCAAACTGTGTGGCACAGCTGACTTGCTGGAGGGCAGGGATGGCATCCAGAGGGACCTGGACAGGCTGGAGAGGTGGGCCCAGGCCAACCT
>WAAF01020119.1:10351-22338 GCA_013400475.1 Tricholaema leucomelas
TGTGCCAGGGCAGGTCTAGGCTGGATGTTAGGAGGAAGTTGTTGTCAGAGAGAGTGATTGGCATTGGAATGGGCTGCCCAGGGAGGTGGTGGAGTCACCATCCCTGGAGGTGTTGAAGCCAAGCCTGGCTGGGGCACTTAGTGCCATGGTCTGGTTGATTGCCTAGAGCTGGCTGCTAGGTTGGACTGGATAAGCTTGGAAGTCTTTTCCAACCTGGTTGATTCTATTCTATTCTATCAGTCAGGGTTGGAAGGGACCAGAAGGATCAGCCAGTTCCAACCCCCCTGCCATGGGCAGGACACCCTACCCTCGATTCCTAAATGGTTCTTGCCTTGTTTTAACCACCTGACTTGTTTTTTTCCCTGCAGAAAAGATGCCAAGTGCTTTGAAGAACAGCAAAGCCCAGGCAAGACTTGATTCTTGAACTTCCCATTGCTCTCCATCAGTTGAACTGAACAAAAGATTTGGGCTCTACCAGAAAGCCTTTGGCTGACAGCACTGAAGTTTGGGCAATGGCATCTGACCAAAGATGGCTCTGCTGAAAGCAGAGTGTGGTGAAGTTACACAATAGGGAGGACCTGAACATTTGGCTCACATGATGTCAACTTCAGATCCTGCTCAGGCAATGCTGAATGCTGATGTCCACATCTATTAAATCTGTTTACTAAACTGTCTCATTATCTATTTTGTGTCAGGATTTCTTTAGGGTGTGGTGGAATTGGACAGATGGGCTTTGAAACCTTCCTTCTGGCATGGAACAGTCCGGATTGGACAGATGGGCTCCAAGAAGCTACCTTTAGGCCTCAAACACATGGGAAGAGAAGGAGATCAAAAGAAAAGCATGCACTCCTAGGCTGACAACAAGCAGCCAGGGTAACTGTGGGAAACTGGCAGAGTCTCTAAGCACCAACCATCCCCACAGCTGAAACCAGAGCATGGTAACTCTCCAGAAGATGCTGGACCACGATCCAACAGCTGCAAATACCTGTTTGGCTTTTAATATCATGACTAGTCACAGATGTGCTGGAGGGGAGTTTGTGCAGCAAAGAAATGCCTCAATGTTTTTTTAATCAGTGTTTTTAGCAATGAACACATGCTTTTCCTTAAAACCAATATGAAACCATGCTTAAGCTACAAAAGATTGCAAGGCAGAAATGACTGAGACTCTTTTAAGTGTGTATATATCTCTCTCTATATATTAACCTCCTAGATTAGGCTTCTTCCAAAACACAAGACAGCAAAATAAATCTTTTGGCCAGTACTGTATTAACTAAACAGTCCCTTGAGATTAACAACAAACAAATATTGGAGCAGAATTCCTCAGGAGGTGATTACACAAACAAATTCTCTTTTTAAAGTTCATGAAACCAATCTTGAGAAAGGTCAAGCAGTGATCAACAATGTGATCCCAGCGTCCTAAGGATTCCTGTAAGTAAATACAAAGCCTGGCTCTAGGAACTTTGATATTTAAAAGGAATTATGTGAGTAATTACTTCTGTGTGGAAAAACACAGATCCTTGCTGGTGCAAATTATCTGGAACAGCCCCAGTGACATTGGGGACTCTGAAATCACTAGAAGTAGGAACAAGTTGGTGCCTCTCTGAAGTCCTGGAGCTCACCTGTACAGTAAGATAGAATCATAGAATCACAGAATGGTTTAGGTTGGAAGGGACCTCAAGGATCATCCAGCTCCAACCCCCTGCCATAGGCAGGGACACCTCCCACTAGAGCAGGCTGCTCAAGGCCTCATCCAGCCTGGCCTTAAATGCCTCCAGGGAGGAAGCAGCCACAACCTCCCTGGGCAACCTGTGCCAGTGTCTTACCACCCTCACTGTAAAGAACTTCCTCCTAACATCCAGTCTAAATCTCCCCTCTGCCAGTTCAAACCCATTCCCCCTCGTCCTGACATTCCCAGACCTTGTCAATAGTCCCTCCCCAGCCTTCCTGTAGGCTCCCTTCAGATACTGCAAAGCCACTCTAAGGTGTCCTGGAAGCCTTCTCTTCTCCAGGCTGCAGAGCCCCAACTCTCTCAGCCTGTCCTCACAGCAGAGCTGCTGCAGCCCTCTGAGCATCTTCGTGGCTCTCCTCTGGACTGGCTCCAGCAGGTCCATGTCCTGCTTGTGCTGGGGGCTCCAGATCTGCACCCAGGACTGCAGGGGGGGTCTGAGGAGAGCAGAGTAAAGGGGCAGAATCCCCTCCCTTGCCCTGCTGCCCACACTGCTCTTGCTGCAGCCCAGCACAGGGTTGCTGTCTGGGCTGCATGTGCACACTGCAGGCTCCTGTGGAGCTTTTCATCACCCCAGACCCCCAGGTCCTTCTCCTCAGGGCTGCTCTCAGCCATCACCACCCAGCCTGGAACTGTGCCTGGGATAAGATAAGAGGAACAAATGTGCTGTATCCAGCTGTGCCAGTTTCATGCCACAGCTGTGTTTCCAAGCACTCTGGAGATTCTCTTTGACTGCTCATGTTGACTTCAAATGGTTTCATGTCACCTAGGAAGTTTCTTGCAAATGCTCATAAACACAAGCTACTACCTGAACACAAAGGTAGAATCATAGAATCAAGCAGGTTGGAAGAGACCTCCAAGCTCATCCAATTCAATGCATATTCAGTTCCTGTAGTTCAAAGCCAAAACATTGCTATGCTCTTATGTGATTTTTCTTCCCCATCAAAAGGGCAGACAGACTACACTTGACTGCTTCTGCTGGGGAGAAAAATGTCATCCTTTTTACTACTTGGAGTGAGAAAAAACACAAGTCCCTGAAAAGAGGCTGTAGCCAGGTGGGGGTTGGTCTCTTCTGGGCAACCAGCAACAGAAGAAGGGGACACAGCCTCAAGTTGTGCCAGGGCAGGTCTAGGCTGGATGTGAGGAGGAAGTTGTTGGCAGAGAGAGTGATTGGCATTGGAATGGGCTGCCCAGGGAGGTGGTGGAGTCTCTGTGCCTGGAGGTGTTGAGGCCAAGCCTGGCTGGGGCACTTAGTGCCATGGTCTGGTTGATTGGCCAGGGCTGGGTGCTAGGTTGGACTGGCTGAGCTTGGAGGTCTCTTCCAACCTGGTTGATTCCAGGATTCTAGGATTCTGTAATCCAACCTAACACCCAGCCCTGTCCAATCCTGCCCTGAGGAGTTAGTCTCCTAAAGCAATCCAACATGAAGTAAGGAGGACTTAACACTAAGGAGGACCACAAATATGATCAGAGGGTGGAACACCTCTACTAAGAAGAAAGGATAAGAGGGTATCTTTTAGCCTGAAGAAGAAAAGGCTGGAGAGAGACCTTTTTGCAGCCTTTCCTGACTTAAAGGGGGCCTGACAGAAAGAGGGAGGCAGAATTTTTAGCAGGGCCTTTTGCAGCTGGACAAGGGGTGGTGGTTTGAAATTAAAAGAGGGAAGATCTACATAGATAGAAGGAAGTTTGTGTTTTTTCTCTTGAGGTTAAATACTGGCACAGTCAGCCCAGAGGGGCAGCAGAAGCCTCAGCCCTAGGAACATTCCAGGTCAGCATGGACTCAACTCTGAGAAACCTGCTCTAGTTGAAGATATCCCTGCTTATTGCAGTGGTTTGGACTAGCTGACCTTCAAAAGACCCTTCCTATCCAAACCAGTCTACAGTCCTGTGATTCTTTGACTTCACACACATCAGATAACATCTCAGTCATTATGAGTTCAGGAGTACTGCCACTAGCTTTGCCAGAGTGAAGGTTAGTGGTATTTGTAATAGGTTGTTATAAATTAACAAGCAATTGCTATCAATTAACAAGTAACAGTCCTGCATCTGAGTCAAGGCCATGCCAAGCACAAACGCAGGCTGGGCAGTGAGTGGCTGGAGTGCAGCACTAAGGAGAGGACTTGGAGGTGCTGGTGGATGAGAAGCTCAACAGGAGCCAGCAGTGTGCACTTGCAGCCCAGAAAGCCAAGCAGAGCCTGGGCTGCAGCAGGAGAAGTGTGGCCAGCAGGGCCAGAGAGGGGATTCTCCCCCTCTGCTGTGCTCTGCTGAGACCCCACCTGGAGTACTGCAGCCAGTTCTGGAGCCCCCATCACAAGAGGCATGTGGAGATGCTGGAGTGTGTCCAGAGAAGGGCCAGGAGGATGCTCAGAGGGCTGCAGCAGCTCTGCTGTGAGCACAGACTGAAAGAGTTGGGGCTGTGCAGGCTGCAGAAGAGGAGGCTCCCAGGGGACCTTCTTGTGGCCTTCCAGGATCTGAAGGGGGCTACAAAAAAAGCTGGGGAAGGAATTTTTAGGCTCTCAGGGAGTGCCAGGACTGGGGGGAATGGAACAAAGCTGGAGGTGGAGAGAGTCAGAGTGGAGGTGAGGAGGAAGTTGTTGAGCATGAGAGTGGTGAGAGGCTGGAATGGGTTGCCCAGGGAGGTGGTTGAGGCCCCATGGCTGGAGGTGTTTCAGGCCAGGCTGGCTGAGGCTGTGTGCAGCCTGCTCTAGGGTAGGGTGTCCCTGGGCATGGCAGGGGGGTTGGAACTGGCTGCTCCTTGTGGTCCCTTCCAATCCTAACTGGTTATACAATTCTGATTAGTTCCAGTGGATAATCCTTGTGCTTAACATGGATTCTGTCTGACCTCATTGCAGATATCCAGAGAGCTATGGAGCATGAGGATGAGGATGTCCAACATGTCTACAGTAACAGTATACAACATTGCTTCCCATTTCCCTGTCAAGAGCAGAAATAAGCTCCAGGCACCCAGAAGACAGGTTGCTCACTTACCCACTTTCAGCATGCCCCCCAGCACGACAACACAGGCTGCACTCAGGACATTGCTGGAGTTGCTGGGGAACTCAAGAGTCCCCAGGATATAAAGACCTCTCAGGGGAGGAAGAGCCACATCCACCAGGATGGTCCTGTCTGAGAAACAAAGCAGAAGACTGTTTAGAACAATGGCAGCTTACACACCTGCTCACAAAAAGTGTGGTGTGGAGGTGAAGAACTTTAGCTCTGCTTGAGTTTTTGCACTGGTGTCAGATGGGAGAGTCTTAATTTTCTTTGTAGTAGCTCTATGGGGCTGGGTTTGGATGTGCTGGAAATGCTGCTGATAATTCTGGGATGTTTCAGTTACTGTCGAGCAGTGCTTGCAGTCAAGGCAAAATGCTGATACAATTCAGATGCAGTAAGAGTCTACAGAGCAAGTGCAATCTCCCAGCCTGGAGGTGAGGAGGAAGTTGTTGAGCAGGAGAGTGGTGAGAGGCTGGAATGGGTTGCCCAGGGAGGTGGTTGAGGCCCCATGGCTGGAGGTGTTTCAGGCCAGGCTGGCTGAGGCTGTGTGTAGCCTGCTCTAGGGTAGGGTGTCCCTGGGCATGGCAGGGGGATTGGAACTGGCTGATCCTTGTGGTCCCTTCCAACCCTGACTGATTCTATGATTCTATTCTATGATTCTATTTTCTCTCCCCCTAAATCTCATTCTATTACTATATGATGTATTTTTACAGGCTTGAAGAGACTTCTGTCTCTACTCTCCTTACAGGACAGGTATGGTCCTGTGCCTTGCAGAGCTAAGGACATGAAAGAGAGAGGAGAATAAAGGAGAAGCTGTTGTTAAAATGCCATCTCTATGACAGGAGGAGAAGCTAGTTTGTGAAATCACAGCTTGGAAATGCAGCAAGAAGCTGCAGCTGACAGAGGCTGAAAGTATATTCATCAAACACAGACTGAAACAACTTACAAGACAAAGAAGAAGTGCTCCCAGGCACAGCATTTACAAGTGGAGCTTCAGTCTAGAACAGGTATTTTTGCTGAGTTGCACATCTTTCTTTAAAGAAGAAAAGGGTTTCTAAAGGAAATGCTGACAACTTCCTAACTGCAGCATCATGGATGTAAGCCCTGAGACACAGGAGTGAGACATTCCCCCTGTCACAGCTACCTCTGCAAACCTGTGCTTCCCTCTCTTTAAAAGAACAGCACTCTCGGGGTGTGAAGTTCTCAGAGGGTGGAATGTTGCTCTGGAGAAACAACAGAGTACTCTTTTGAGGGGAAAAAAATCATGGAATCATAGAATCTACCAGGTGGGAAGAGACCTCCAAGCTCAGCCAGCCCAACCTAGCACCCAGCCCTGGCCAATCAACCAGACCATGGCACTAAGTTCCCCAGCCAGGCTTGGCTTCAACACCTCCAGGCACAGAGACTCCACCACCTCCCTGGGCAGCCCATTCCAATGCCAATCACTCTCTCTGCCAACAACTTCCTCCTAACATCCAGCCTAGACCTGCCCTGGCACAACTTGAGACTGTGTCCCCTTGTTCTGTTGCTGCTTGCCTGGCAGCAGAGCCCAACCCCACCTGGCTACAGCCTCCCTTCAGGCAGCTGCAGACAGCAATGAGCTCTGCCCTGAGCCTCCTCTTCTGCAGGCTGCACACCCCCAGCTCCCTCAGCCTCTCCTCACAGGGCTGTGCTCCAGGCTCCTCCCCAGCCTTGCTGCCCTTCTCTCAACACCTTCCAGCACCTCAACATCTCTCTGCAATGGAGGAGCCCAGAACTGGACACAGCACTCAAGGGGTGGCCTGAGCAGTGCTGAGCACAGGGGCAGAAGAACCTCCCTTGTCCTGCTGCCCACACTGCTCCTGAGCCAGCCCAGGATGCCATTGGCTCTGCTGCCCACCTGGGCACTGCTGCCTCCTCTTCAGCTCCTCTCTCCCAGCACCCTCAGCTCCCTCTCTGCCTGGCTGCTCTCAGCCACGCTGTCCCCAGCCTGTAGTGCTGCTTGGGGTTGTTGTGGCCAAAGTGCAGAACCCTGCACTTGGCCTTGTTCAATCTCATCCCATTGGCCTCTGCCCACCCATCCAGCCTGGCCAGGTCCCTCTGCAGGGCTCTCCTGCAGAAGGCAAAGTCCTTTTACACAGCAAACAGCCTCCAAGCAGGCATCCTTGCAGAACTGACTCATTTATGCAGCAGAGGGAGATGATGACTAAGCAGTTCAAATCATAACCTTTAGGTCACCGAGCTCATGGGATTTACCTTCAAAGACAAACAAGCTGGAGCTATTTTTCCCCTCTGAAGACTTTCATATAATTGCAAGCAGCCACTGTCAGCAAACCATAGTTTGAGCCTGAAAACAGGGCTAAGTTTCATTCTACACAGCCTTCCCTCAGACAAAAGCTCCCAGGTATGGCCCAGCCTCCACATTCAGCTGCACAATGCTGAGAAGGGGCTAATGACTCCAGCAATGACACCAAATGCCTTTGATCAGCCACGCTGCTGTATAAAACACCATAGCAGGCCACTGAATGAAAATCAGGCACAACAGAAGAGCTATTATATGAGATACAGTACTGCAGCATTCATCTCTTCAAACAGAAACAGTTCAAAGAAAGTCAGAATCAGAAAATGAATAACAGAGTGAATTCCACCACTGGAAAAGAAAAGGGGGGGGTGAGGGGAAGAAGAGAAAAACTTGCCAGAGGCTACATGATATCATATCAATAGCCTTCAAAACAGCATTCCACTGCCTGGAATTATAACATGTTCTTCTTCCAGCCAGACTGCAGCATCAGGAGTGTGTCACACTGAAAACCAGAAACCAAAGCCCTGTAAACCCAAGGGCTTGAGAAGCTAATGCCACTCTGGCTGCCACCGTGGCATGACTAAACTCTCCCAGCTTCTTTGTCCAGCTTGTGTGACCGCTGCAGCCTGATGCATGTGAGAGGTCCTTGTGGGATGGCCATGGCTCTGGAGGACGAAGCTCCAGAGATAAAAGCACAAATTGTTGCAGCCTGAGCTAAAGATTTCCAGCTGGTGCTGGAAGACACATCTGCTGTGGAGTGAGGCACGGAGGGGACTTGCAAAGTCACCTTGCTGTGAGGGACCCACCTCTGCTGCAGTGAAATCCACCCTTCTGCAAAGAAGCCTATGGACTCCTGAAGTCTCACCAATGCTTTCAAAACAAGGCACACAGACTCGTAGAGTATTCTGGGTTGGAAGGGACCTTTACAGGTCACCTAGTCCAATCCCCCTGCAGCCATCTGATCCAATCACCCTGACAATGTTCAGGGATATCTTCAGCTAGAGCAGGTTGCTCACAGCCCTGTACATCCTGACCTGGAACGTTGCTAGGGTTGAGGCATAGAATCATAGAATGCAGCCGGTTGGAAGAGACCTCCAAGCTCAGCCAGCCCAACCTAGCACCTAGCCCTGGCCAATCAACCAGACCATGGCACTAAGTGCCCCAGCCAGGCTTGGCTTCAACACCTCCAGGCACAGAGACTCCACCACCTCCCTGGGCAGCCCATTCCAATGCCAATCACTCTCTCTGACAACAACTTCCTCCTAACATCCAGCCTAGACCTGCCCTGGAGCAGCTTGAGACTCTGTCCCCTTCTTCTGTTGCTGCTTGCCTGGCAGCAGAGCCCAACCCCACCTGGCTACAGCCTCCCTTCAGGGAGCTGCAGACAGCAATGAGCTCTGCCCTGAGCCTCCTCTTCTGCAGGCTGCACACCCCCAGCTCCCTCAGCCTCTCCTCACAGGGCTGTGCTCCAGGCCCCTCCCCAGCCTTGCTGCCCTTCTCTGGACACCTTCCAGCACCTCAACATCTCTCTTGAATTGAGGAGCCCAGAACTGGACACAGCACTCAAGGTGTGGCCTGAGCAGTGCTGAGCACAGGGGCAGAAGAACCTCCCTTGTCCTGCTGCCCACACTGCTCCTGAGCCAGCCCAGGATGCCATTGGCTCTGCTGCCCACCTGGGCACTGCGCCTCCTCTTCAGCTCCTCTCTCCCAGCACCCCCAGATCCCTCTCTGCCTGGCTGCTCTCAGCCACTCTGTCCCCAGCCTGTAGTGCTGCTTGGGGTGGTTGTGGCCAAAGTGCAGAACTCTGCACTTGGCCTTGTTCAATCTCATCCCATTGGCCTCTGCCCACCCATCCAGCCTGGCCAGGTCCCTCTGCAGGGCTCTGCTATCCTCCAACAGCTCCACACCTGCTCCTAGCTTGGTGTCTTCTGCAAGCTTACTGGTGCTGGACCAAGTCCCCTGGTCCAGAACCTCAATAAAGATACTGAACAGGAAATCAGTTAAGTGTTTGTAAGTTTAGAGGTGACAGAAGGCATAGAAATGCCCTTACAGGGGTTTGCTCATCTCCTGTAGGTCCTGTGTCCCATGTGCATCTCAGGCAACAGTAAGCACCTCTGTTTAGGTGCCTTAACCTGTTTCTCATTATTGCAGTTAGTAGAGCTGGAAGAGTTCCTGAGCTGAATGAACGTGGATATCTAATGTGAATTGAGCTGTTCTTCATTGCCAGTGTTATGCAGAGCTCCAGGGGCCAAGTTTTTGCTTAAATGCTGTTTGAAATACTGCAGGAGAAAACTTAGATGGTTGCAAGTGTCATATTTTCCATTCCTGTGTAATGTCTGAAATCTGAAAGAGTGTTTCATAGAATCACAGGATCATAGAATGGTCATGGTTGGAAGGGACCTCTGGAGACTCCAGCTGCCCTGCCAAAGAAGTATCACCTAGGGCAGGTCACACAGTAACAGCTCCAGAAAGATTCTGACTGTCTGTAGAGAAGACTGCACAGCCTCTCTGTGTCAACCAGCGAAACATTCACCCATGGAAGCCATGCACAGTGAGTCTCTCCAGGAAGGTGATGTGGGAGACTGTGCCAAATACCTTGCCAACGTCCAGGTAAATAACATCTCAGACCTTCCTCTCATCCAAGTGGTCACCATGTCATAGGAGATCGAACTACTTTGTGCTTCCTGTGAAATTAAGTGTAATCCTCTTGATAACAGAACTCATTTTGGTCCCACATGAGATGCTGACCACAGTCTTTGTCACATACCACAAGTCCCTTCATGACTAAGCTGTGCCTGAAGCGTTGTACACTGCTGCCCACAGCTGAGCCTAACTGATCTAGTTCTAGGATTGAAAACAATACTGCTGCACCATCATGATGGTGTACTAGAATTAATTAGTTCTCCTGAGAGGCAAAGCTCATTAACTCAGACTGGGCACACACAGCCTTTGAGGGCACAGCTAACATCTCACAAATTTAGAGTGATGCTGGTTTGGTCACCTTAAAGGAGGAGTGTCTGCACTCTGCTGCTAGGCATGGAACAGGGGTTGGGAGGAAGCAGAACAAGGACTAGACAATTAGACTCTCTTATCTGGCTTACCATGGACAGGTATATTCTCTGACCATGAGGAACTGAGGAGTCAGGACAATAAAGATTGCCCAAGCTGGTGACTGAGCAGCAGGATGAGACCCTGGGATTGCCCAGTTCTGAATCACAGTGACCAGCTACTTAGAGCAGGAAGCTCTGCAGTACACAACAAAGCTGCCTCTGCTCTTCACAGGAGCTTAACTGAACAGCAAATCCACAGTAAAATGCCTAATGGATGAAAATGAAAGAGGGAAATGCTAAGCAGAAAAGCACTGCCTGCACAGGAGTGGTGCTGAGCCATGCTCTGCAACTGTCTTTTTCTTATCACTAATCAAAATCTCTCATCAGTAGAGCAGATGCTTGTGTTTAATTGGGGTGCAGAAACTATTCTCCTCACCATGTCCTTTCTGCAGTTCTTCAGTTTTAACCCAAGAAGATCACAGAATCACAGAATCATAGAATCAGCCAAGTTGGAGGAGACCTCCAAGCTCATCCAGTCCAACCTAGCACCCAGTCACCTAGACCATGGCACTAAATGCCTCATCCAGGCTTTTCTTGAACACCTTCAGGGAGGGTGACACAGGTGGTCTTTCACCCAGTGCATTGTGAGACAGAGCTGCTCTGCTGCATGCCTGCCTTTTCTCATCAACCTGTCTCTACTTTCTTTTTACTCTCTCTTCAATGTTGCTGGTTTGGAGGGGTTGAAGCACTAAGCAGTAAGCAGAATGCAGGGTCTTAAACTGGAGTTGCAGTTGCTGCTGTGATAAGGGCACTGGAAGCATTGCTCAAATGAAGCCATCTAAAATGTTGTTAGGCAAGATGAATTTTCTGTGACACTGCTTTGCTTGAGAGAGTCCAGCACAGAGCCACAAAGATGCTGAAGGGAATGGAACATCTCTGTTATGAGGAGAGCCTGAGGGAGCTGGGGCTGTGCTGCTGGGAGAGGAGACTGAGAGGTGACCTCAGCAATGGTTACAAAGATGGAAAGGTGAGTGCCAGGAGGCTGGGGCCAGGCTCTGCTGGGTGATGCCCAGGGACAAGCCAAGGGGCAATGGGTGGAAGCTGAGGCATAGGAAGTGTCATGTAAACATGAGGAGGAATTTTTTCCCTGTGAGGGTGACAGAGCCCTGGCACAGGCTGCCCATGGGAGTCTCCCTCTTGGGAGATATTCAAACCCCACCTGGATGCATTCCAGTGTGATCTGGCCTAGGTGATGCTGCTCTGGCAGGGGGGTTGGACTGGATCATCTTCCAGCCCCTGACATTCTGTGATTCTGTGTTTCTGTGATTCTGTGATTCCAAAGTTCACTGAAGAGCTGTGGCACTGCCTAAATTGGCTAATGAAGGCTTCAGCACAAGCAAAATTGTATCAGTAGTGCTGCCTACTTTGAAAAACTAGAAAACACCTTGATTAGTAAAATCCTCCTATTTAAAACAGGTTTTGTGTTGCTGCTTGGTGCATGCTTGACATCTATAGACTGCTTTTTAGGGGGCTTGGAAATTGAGATTGTGTATTAAGTTATGACTGGAGAAGAGAAG
Source organism: Tricholaema leucomelas (assembly GCA_013400475.1). NCBI lineage: Eukaryota > Metazoa > Chordata > Aves > Piciformes > Lybiidae > Tricholaema lacrymosa > Tricholaema leucomelas. The sequence goes on from WAAF01020119.1 coordinate 21,980, forward strand.
GCTCTAGGGTGACCTTATTGAAGCCTTTCAGTAATTGAGAGAACTTAGAAGAAAGAGGAGGGCAATAATTTCAGCATGGCTTGTACAATAGAACAAGAGGTAATGGCTTTAAGCCAAAAGAGAGGATTTGCATAGGTAGAAGGAAAACATTTTTGCACTGAAGTGAAACACTGACACTGGGCAGAGAGGTGGTACATCAGTGCTGGGCCCAGTCCTGTTCAGTATCTTTAGTGATGATCTGGACCAGAGGATTGAGTCCATCATCAGCAAGTTTACAGATGATACCAAGCTAGGAGCAGCTGTGGAGCTGTTGGAGGGTAGGAGAGCCCTGCAGAGGGACCTGGCCAGGCTGGATGGGT
>WAAF01020119.1:22567-34865 GCA_013400475.1 Tricholaema leucomelas
TTCTGTACTGTGAGGGTCCCAGAGCCCTGGCACAGGCTGCCCAGAGAGGTTGTGGAGTCTCCTTCTCTGGAGCCTTTCAAGGCCTGTCTGGATGTGTTCCTCTGTGATCTGTGTTAGATAGGATTGTCCTGCTCTGGCAGGGGGGTTGGACTCGATGATCTCCTTGGGTCCCTTCCAACCCTTAATATCCTGTAAGCCTTTGAGAGCCTGGAATGGGTTGCCCAGGGAGGTGGTTGAGGCCCCATGGCTGGAGGTGTTTCAGGCCAGGCTGGCTGAGGCTGTGGGCAGCCTGCTCTAGGGTAGGGTGTCCCTGCCCATGGTAGGGGGCTTGGAACTGGCTGATCCTTGTGGTTCCTTCCAACCCTGACTGATTCTATGATTCTATGACCTTGTCAAGTCCAGTTTTCCAATCAGAGCAGAGTCAGCTATAATACAAAATGCTTATCACAACTTTTTTCCTCCAGATTTCATTGCAAATTGCCCAACATATTTGCTAGGACTGAGAAGATTGTTGATACAATAGGACTGTAAGCTGAGCTGGGATTCAAATGCAGCTTGGATCTGAGGTTGAAATGCAGACCATAGGCTAAAGCTTCTAGGAGTCAACCATGGCAAATAGTTCAAGAGATTACTGTTAGCAGTGGGAATTGCAACAGGAACCATTGTGCAATTGTGGAAATGTAAAATATAGTCCCTGAACAAAACACAGAGGTGGGGCAGGAGATGAGTTCTTGGTGAACTCTAAGTACAGGTGTTGCAAATTATCCAATGCTGAAATAAAGTCCCTGCATGTACTTAAGACTGCACAGAGTTGGCTCCGGGGAGACGTAACAGCAGCAGTCCAGTAGCTGAAGTGGACCTGCAAGGAGGCTGGAGAGGGACTGTTTACAAAGGCCTGGAGTGACAGGGCAAGAGGCAGTGGTTTGAAATCAGAAGAGATTTAGATTGGATCTTAGGAACAAGTTCTCTACCATGAGGGTGGTGGAACACTGGAACAGGTTCCAGGGAGGTACTTGAGGCCCCAACTTTAGAGATATTCAAGGTCAGGCTCAACAAGGCTCTGGGCAACCTGATCTAGTGGAACTTGTCTCTGCTGACTGCAGGGTGGTTGGACTAGCTGACCTTTGGAGATGCCTTCCAACCCAAACCATCCCATGATTCCATGATTCCATGGTTCTACGATTCTATGATTCCATTCCAAGAATCAGACTTCTGTGCTGTAGCTGAGATTTCAATGTTACAGAAAACAAACATGCATACTCCAGGAGCCCAAACTGCCACACAAATACACATCCAAGAGGACACAGCCTCAGGCTGCACCAGGGGAAATTTAGGCCTGAGGTGAGGAGAAAGTTCTTCACTGAGAGAGTCATTGGACACTGGAATGGGCTGCCCAGGGAGGTGGTGGAGTCGCCGTCCCTGGAGCTGTTCAAGGCAGGATTGGACGTGGCACTTGGTGCCATGGTCTAGCCTTGAGCTCTGTGGTGAAGGGTTGGACTTGGTGATCTGTGAGGTCTCTTCCAACCCTGATGATACTGTGAGACTGTGATCCTACTGTAAACAGACCCCAGAACCACCACAGAAATCAACACCTTCCCTTCCTTCCTTCCTTACTAGGTAAGATTATGACATCTTCTCCAGGGCCTGGAATGCTGCGATTGGATCCACCCCAGCCTTTCTCCACGTCACTCCATGTCTCTGGGTGTGACCATTTCAAGACATCATCAGAAGGAACTACAAAACAGGACATGCAAAGGCAGAGTTATCATTTTCAGTGGCTGGAAGAACTATAATTTCTTTGATAGTCCAGCATCTTTCCAGTAACATCCTCCTTTTGTCACCGATGAAGAAACACTAAACGCTTTTTGTCATCTTCTGTGCTTAAAGGAAACTGCCTGGTGGGGAAAAAAAGGATCTCCCTCAAGACCATATTTTCAGAGTTAAGAGACAGGGTAAAAAAAACCAAACCAAACAAAAAAACCCACAAGATTCAAGTTCTTTGGGACCCATCAAAAGCTAAACAAATCTTAAAGCTTTCCAGACTCAGTTTAAGACTTGCGAACACAACTTGCAAGCACTTGCTACGCTGTTCTCCTTTATGCCATCCAAACCTCTGGTCACTTTGAGCATAAAATTAAGATGAGCAAATGAAAATAAAAGCAGGCACCTGTGCTTGGTGGCAAAAGCAGAGGGCCACTAAATAAAAGCCAGTCCATTGTGCTTGGTGGCAAAAGCAGAAGACCAGTACCTGTGCTTGGTGGCAAAAGCAGAGGACCGGTAAATAAAAGCAGGCACCTGTGCTTGGTGGCAAAAGCAGAGGACCAGAAAATAAAAGCCAGTCCATTGAGTTTGGTGGCAAAAGCAGAGGACCAGTAAATAAAAGCAGTCACCTGTGCTTGGTGGCAAAAGCAGAGGCCCAGTAAATAAATGCCAGGCACCTGTGCTTGGTGGCAAAAGCAGAGGACCAGAAAATAAAAGCCAGTCCATTGTGCTTGGTGGCAAAAGCAGAGGACCAGTAAATAAAAGCAGTCACCTGTGCTTGGTGGCAAAAGCAGAGGGACAGAAAACAAAAGCAGTCACCTGTGCTTGGTGGCAAAAGCAGAGGACTAACCCTGCAATAAAGTGCCAACTGTTAACTCATTTTTGCATCCCCAGCGCTCTCCAGAGCAGACTGCAATCCCAGGGTGGTGCAATTCCCATACTTTGCAAAGTACTAACACAGCTCAGAAAACGTGAGGGTAACATTTCCAACCTCGTCAGCCCTCAGAAAAGCAGAGGTCTTCCCATCACAATGGGTAGTTAAGATCTGTGCTGGAACAGTAACTTGACTGAGACACAGATGGCAGCCCCAAAGTTTTGTTTTTTAGCTCAGTCCAAAAGGAACTTCCAGAACCTTAGCATCAGGAAAACACTGGAAGAAAGTTAGTTCCTGAAACGTAGGGGCTTCAGTGGCACTTGTATTTTAGAGAGCTAATGAGCTAGGCTTCATAAGTTAATTGCCTAAGTTTGTTCTGCCATCAGGAGAGGGAGAAAAGCCTTCCAGGGAAAATCCTGCAGACTAAGTTTAGTAAGCCCTGAACTAATGCAGGCAGGGCCTCCCTCTGGAGGCCTCTGCAAGCAGCTACCTCTGGCCTACCAAAGGAAATTCTGGCATGTTTTCCCTTCTTCCTTAGGAACTGAAAACACAAGAAGCAGCTCATGCCTAAGCATCGGAGCTAGATCCAGCTCAGTAATACCATCAGGCAGAAAAGCCTTCCTTGGCCAGCACAGGGACATTAAACTCGGTGGAGCTTCTTAAGGCTGGATCTGTCTTTCCACCACTTGTTTGTTCAGGGAGAAAGAGTCTCCATAAATGGTCTCTTGACCCTATTGCCATAAAAGTGATTATTGTAGTCAATACATAGCAAGGCAGCCATGCAGCTGAGACTGCTGAGGTCTCCTTTGTCTCTTGTGCATATTCTTCTGCCTGATTCTACAAGTACCTGTGCAATAATGTCAAACCATTACACTAAGATGACAATGGGGCACTAATCCACACTGTAGTCTCACATTCTCCATAACCTTTCTGATCTGCTATGGTATTTCTCAGCAAAAGTTTATGGCTTTTATACTGTGGAACCAGGCACTTATCTTGAGCAATGGTAGATATGGCTCAGTGAAATGCTTAAATGAATGGCAAGAACCCCTCTTGGGTTGATAAATGCATGGAACATCCAAGTGAAAACCAGCAGCCAAGTCCTGAAAAAGTGGTACAAAATAGGATGTTACTCCCAGCCCAAGCAGATTGTCGCTCACCTGAAGCAGGTAGAATCACTCTTTCCTTCTCTTTCAGTGTGACCTGAATTAAATCAGCTCCTGTGACTGAACACAGAGATATTGTAGGGGGTTACAGCAAGGCCTTAACGAATTAGCACACACACAGAGAGACAAAACAACCACAGTAAATCAATTGCTATGTGTGACTGTCGGAGAAGATTTTACATCTCTAACAAACAGATGTTTTTTTAAGAGCAACCAAACATGTTTTTTTCCAAGCATTTCCTTTTTTTTTTCCTCCTTTTGTACTTTGAGAAAGGATTAAACAAACACATTTTAATTTACAGCTACAGAGGGTCTCAAGACAACTCATTAGAAACAGCTAAAAGAAAACATTCAACAACCAGAAAGTCGAAGCTGGAACACAAAATCTCATTTATCCCACTATAAATCCACAGCAGTCCCACTAACACAAGCAGCACCACACCACTGAATGCATAATGCATTAACTGGCTCAAACAGCAAATTATGCCTTTTGTTTTGGAGTTGGGGTTTGATTTTTTTTCCCCTCTCTTCTATATCTGGTATCTGAAAGGGATGCCTTAATTAGTCAGACTTTATAGACTGGAGACAGGGCCCTTGTGTTCTCTACTGTGAAAAGAGGTCACAAGCAATTATCACAGTTGTAACCTTTGTGCCACTATATTGTCAGCAGGAGAAGGGCCAGGATAATGCAAATCAAACTAAGAGGAGCAAGAGAAAACTGCTTTCAGAGCCAGCTAGAAGGCTGCCTCCTCTTCATCTCCAGCGGAATACAAAGGCACTTCCTTGCAGTCACCAGACTGGAACAGCCATAGGTTAAAATAGAAACGCTCTGACAAACATAACTCTTCTTTCCTCTAGCCAACCCCTTGCAGTGACCCTAAAATGTCATTGGAGGATTTTTTGGGAGGAGGGTAGAAGATCTGGATAAATGAAGCCATTGTCTGAGCCCTCAGCTCCAGAACACATCAGGAACTTTCCTGCATGTCTCTCAACCCCACCGAGGGGATTTCGTGCCATATTGTCATTTACTGATTTCATCTTTAAACAAGTCTCTGTCCTTTTAAATTCTGAGATCCCTCCTCCCCTACCTCCCTCCTTTTCTCCCACTGCAACTGAGCAAATTTAAAATAACTGAGGCTCATTAATTTTAAGTGTTCAATAAATTAGTATGAATAATCAAAAAACTTGATTCTTTCTGATAATTACTATTTGATGTCAGTTGAAAGCACTCGATTGAGTTGGCAGCATATGCTCCTATGCCAAATGAGGCTTCCATAATTAAATAGAAACTGATTCCATGAGGTTTTTCTCACGTCTGGTTAATTAGTAATCAGGTGCCTCAGCCTTGTTCTTCAGTGACACCTTCTTTCCCAACGGTAGCTGCGATCTGATCTGTAGATCAGTCAAGTCAGTCTGCGGCAAATCATCACACAGAGCTCAAACTGTCTTTGGGTGGCCACGAGGTGAAGTTCTGAGTAGAAAGAGTGACATGAGGAGGTTAATGCAAAGTCTTTGACTAAGAGTTTATGTGGCTTTTAGACAGTGCTCTTCTTTGGTACTTCAGTTGGACAGGACTAGGGGGAACGGAGCAGAGCTGGAGGTGGGGAGATTCAGACTGGACGTGAGGAGGAAGTTCTTCAGCATGAGAGGGGTGAGAGGCTGGAATGGGTTACTCAGAGAGGTGGTTGAGGCCCCATCCCTGGAAGTGTTTAAGGCCAGGCTGGATGAGGCTGTGGGCAGCCTGCTCTAGGGTAGGGTGTCCCTGCCTATGGCAGGGGAGTCAGAACAAGATGATCATAGAAACATAGAATCAACCAGGGTGGAAGAGACTTCCAAGCTCATCCAGTCTGACCTAGCACCCAGCCCTAGACAATCAACCAGACCACGGCACTAAGTGCCTCATCCAGGCATAGCTTCAACACCTCCAGGAAGAGCAACTCCAACACCTCCCTGGGCAGCCCATTCCAATGCCAATCACTCTCTCTGACAACAACTTCCTCCTAACATCCAGCCTAGACCTCCCCTGGCACAACTTGAGGCTGTGTGCCCTTGTGGTCCCTTCCAACCCTGACTGATTCTGTGATTCTGTGATTGTATGATTCTACTTTTATGGTTCTGGTGGACTTCTTTCTCACTTATAGCAGAGCAAATCAGGAGTCAAAGTTGTTACCATCACCCTTGAGAAAAGCAAGCGAACCAAGGACTGATACTACCTTTGTTTAGAAGAAATATGTTTTGTCAGATCCATTAGAGGTTTTTTTTGCTTCATTTTGCAGGCACTACATTGCAATCATCTAATTGAAGCTGTTTGTATTGTGCAGAGAGAAGTAGCTTTAATTAAATCCTGAGAGGACAACAAAAAATCATCAGGATGCTTATATAGACCTGATAAAGAGCTTCAGTTCCTTTACACAGTGAGAAAAGGAATTGTTAAGACTTAACTCAGCACAGCCACATCCAGATTCAGGGGAAGGGTAAATGCTCCTCATATTTGAAGTGCCATCCAACCCCAGAACATGACAATTCTAACCATTATATGTCCTTTATACCACCCACATGAGCTCTCCATCTCCCTGCAGCGCGCACAGTAACTACGTCACTGGGGTGTAAAGTGCCAAGGGTTGTGAATTAGTAGTATTTTGCTGCCAATCTCTGCACATACTCCTAAAAACCTCAAAACAGGAGAGGTACAGGCCTTGGTAATAATTGGGACTACAGTAACTTAGTCATAAAATCAGAGAATTCCTCAGTTGGGAAAAGACCTTAAAGGCCATGGAGTCCAACAGTTTACCCAGCACTGCCAAGTAACCAGTAAGCACCATGGGTACCTCATCTGCACGGACAGTGAGTTCACCAGTTCCTTGGGAAGTCTGTTCCAGGCCTTGACAATCCTGTCAGGGAAGAAATTTTTCCTAATGCCCAACCTAAACCTCCTCTGGTGCAACTTGAGGCCACTTTCTCTTATCTTATTGCTTGTTTCATGAGAGAAGAGATCAGTCCCCACCTCACCACAGTCTCCTTTCAGGAGAGAGATGTCTCGCCCAGACTCCTTTTCTCCAAGCTGAACAACCCCAGTTCCCTCAGCTGTTCCCAGTGAGATCTGTGCTCTAGACTATTCACCAACTTAAGCTGCCTTTGGACCTCAGTGTCCAAAGTGCCTCCAGCACCTCAGTGTCTTTCTTGTTGCAAGGGACTCAAATCTGAACCCAGTATTTGAGGTGCAACCTCACCAGTGCTGGCTACAGGAGGACCAATCACTGCCCTAGACCTGCTCATCACACTATTGCTGATCCAGACCAGGATGCTGTTGGCCCTCTTGACCACCTGAACACACTGCTGGCTCAGTTTCAGCTGGCTGCTGATCAACGCCCCCAGGTCCTTTTCTGCTGGGCAGCTTTCCAGCCGCTCTTCCTCTTAGCCTGTAACGCCACATGGGGGTTTTGTTGACCCTAGTGGAGGGCTCAGCACTTAACCTTCTGGCTTTGTTTTGCTGCAGCTATGTTATTGTTGTTTCTGCACAGGACAGGAAGAGATATAGGCAGTACAGACCAAGGATGTCATTAGTAAGCATTGAATTAAGGTGACTCTTCACAAAATGTAGTTATAAGGCTCCAGGGTTTAGTTGTATAAAACCTTTATAAAGCTCATCAATTTTCTGTCTTATTACAGCTCCTCCTGAATGTTTGGGCTGTGAATCATAAATATAGACCTTCCTGACAATACTCCTGGTAACTTTCTTCTGGTTCAGGGCTCCTTGAGTGAGCATGAAGGAGGAGCAACTTAGTCTTTTATCAGCTTTGCAGCGACGAGAATTTTGTCAGAGGATATTAGGAAGGGCTGAAACGAAGACAAATGGATCAAATAGCCTGACTTACAAATAACAAGCAGCTCCACATTATTTAACATCAATTGGGCTAACATACATCACAGGGAAATCAAAACTCTAGGCAGCACAGGCAACACAATGAGACACATCTCTAGAACCTGAAGAACCGAGGGCAGGATATTTTGTCATTCTCTAGCGGGCCTTTGTAGAGGAGGTACCCATGAACCTGGGGCTTTGCAGTGGGGAGAAGAGATGTAAAAGAAAACAGAAGTAGATCTCTGGGTTGATAGACACAGGTTGCTGCTTACAGCAGGTTAATTTTTGCAGAGGCAGAAGCATGAGATTCCTCCTGTAGAGATCAGGTAGCTGAAAGCCCATCCCTGACAGGGTTATAAAGTCATTTCATCATCTTATCTCTGTAGCTACCACATTCTCTGGTCTCACTGCTGCCAGGCCAGAAGGACAGGAGTTCATCTACCAGGAAAAGGCTGTCTTTCCTCATTGTGCCCATTACAAAGGGCACCTCTTTGCTAAGAACTGACATTTCACTTCATGGAGACCACTCAGCAGGCCACATCTGCTCGATTGACCTTCCGAAACAACTGAGATAGGGGGAGTTTTATGTAGGTAGGAGAAAAGACTCACGTCTGCACAAGCAGCCCTCTGTAACAAATTAACTCCATTCTTTAGGTCCTTCACCCAGGATTCTCCTTTAGCCCTGAGCAGGAAGGCTGCAGAGAGTGTCTTTGTTTATTTTCTGTATTTTAATATTAGAAACAAACATTCTTAAAGGTCTGTTGTTTTTTTTTCCTCCTATACAAAGAGCAATTAGAGAAGCCCAGAGAGTGTATTGGAAGTGAGATCACTCTTTAGGAATTTAGGAGAGACAATATGTATAATCAAATTAATTTTTTGAAGAGCTATGGAAACTGCAAACCTGCTTCTGACACAGCAGTAAGATGAGTTTGAGCCTCGGGCCCTCCTAACGACTCACACATGAGTTCCTTGAGCAAAGTCAGCAGCATGAGCCAGCTCCATAACAGTTGTGTCTACTGAAAAAAAATGGATTTGGGGTAAATAAAAGGTTTGCTAATCCTTTCAGTGCTGTTTTCAATTGTATTTGTGTCCAGCACTTCAGCTTTAGGAAAAAAAGCCAGGAGAAATCTGGAGGTGAAGCCAGACAACATTTCTCTTGGGGCTGTTCAGTCTGGTGAGGAGAAGGCTCCCAGGTGGCCTTATTGTGGCCTCTCAGTGTCTGAAGAGGGCTACAAGAAAGCTGGGGAGGGACTTCTTAGGCTGTCAGGTAGTGATAGGATTGGGCGGAATGGAACAAAGCTAAAAATGGGTAGATTCAGACTGGATGTTAGGAAGAAGTTCTTCACCATGAGGGTGGTGAGAGCCTGGAACAGGTTGCCCAGGGAGGTGGTGGAAGCCCCTGGAGGTGCTTAAGGCCAGGGTGGATGAGGCTGTGTGCAGCCTGACCTAGTGTGAGGTGTCCCTGCCCATGGCAGGGGGGCTGGAACTAGATGATCCTTGTGGTCCCTTCCAACCCTGACGGATTCTATGAGTCTATGGGACTGAGACTGCTTCCTGCTATTATTCTCTTTTCTTTCTTTCCATTCCAAAATAAAGTGGTTTAAGGGTTTCAAAAGTGAACAAAAAACCAAAAAACCCAAACCAAATGGAAACATCATCTCTCTGGTTTTTAGCCAATTCCAGTATTGCCCAGAGACCTTAACCAAGGAGCAGCACCATGCTGTGGCACCATATGCTCATATTTGTAACAGACTTAAAAAGCTCTTAATATGATTGTAATGTAGAGAGGATATTTCTCCTAAAAACATCCCAGATGTCCCAGTGTGGCACTTCTTTCCACCTTGCTTCCTAAAATAAGATAATCTGGGCTGCATCAGGAGCAGTGTGGGCAGCAGNGTTAGGAGGAAGTTCTTTACAGTGAGGGTGGTAAGACACTGGCACAGGTTGCCCAGGGAGGTTGTGGATGCTTCCTCCCTGGAGGTGTTTAAGGCCAGGCTGGATGAGGCCTTGAGCAGCCTGCTCTAGTGGGAGGTGTCCCTGCCTATGGCAGGGGGTTGGAGCTGGATGATCCTTGAGGTCCCTTCCAACCTAGACCATTCTATGATTCTATCATTCTAATCTTCTTTTGATTCAGCATGGTCACATCATGTTAGGATCATTCTTTTGAAACATGGCTGAGCCACAAGCCACAGTAATTTGGAGAGCCATCCAGCAACTGCAGGAGCCATCAGTGACCTTTGAGAAAGGTGCCTTGGAGAAAATCCAGATGATGCTACCAAGACTGAATCATGTCAGAGCAAAGCTGGTGGTGTAGAAATGACTGGCATGGGATGCCTCAAGCTTCTTCCTTTTCCCTTTCACCCAGCATCCAACAGAAACACAGGATTGGCTGTCCTTCTGTGTCAGTGGTCTGAAAAGATGCCTTTCAAAGGGACTCGTGGGTTGGTTAACAGGGTTTCACCTAGGTAGGCAGCAGTGAGTATCTTTGTTAACAGGTAGCTCACATAGCAGAAGTATAGGCTGGATGTTAGGAGGAAGTTCTTCACAGAGAGAGTGATTGGCATTGGAATAGGCTGCCCAGGGAGGTGCTGGAGTCACCGTCCCTGGAGGTGTTGAAGCAAAGCCTGGATGAGGCACTTAGTGCCATGGTCTGGTTGACTGGATAGGGCTGGGTGCTAGGTTGGACTGGATGATCTTGGAGGTCTCTTCCAACCTGCTTGATTCTACAATTCTACATTCTCCAGTACAATGAGTTCTCTCCGTTCAGCATCCCCTGCATTGTCCCAAGCCCAAGACTAATTAACAAACCTCTGAGTGTGCAAAGCAGTCAGGGCGACTTAACTCCTCTGATGCCCTCCATACGGTCTATTTTCTTGCCTTTTGTGTTAGGCAGACCTTTTTTTCTCCCTCAAAGGTAAACAAACACTTGCCCGACGCCAGGCAGTTTCGGATGGAAGGGGGCATGGCGAAAGCCCGAGTCTGACACAAACTGGTCGGCAGGCCAAGGTGGCTTCATTCAGCTGCTCGCTTCGTTTGAATAACAATATCTTCTCAGTCACGGGCTTTCCCCTCCCCTTCTCCCTCTTCTTTTTCCCCCATGCAGGCCCGAGCCAAAAAAAAAAGGGCTGTGTGAATTCAGGAGGCTGCTCGTGAATGAGCTGGCATCGGATAGGTAGTTACCGCCGCTCCTGTCGGACCTAACGCACCCCTGCCACTTCCCCACCGCTCGCCCTAAAAGGCTTTTCGACGGGCACAAAAGCAGAGGGTCAAAAGTGAGGCGACCCCTGGCAGAACGTACAATTATTGGGAGCAGGCGGTGGGGCGGCAGCTGTCGGAACCCCAGCGGCGCGGCGCGGCGCTTCCCGAAGCCGGGGGCTGACTAATGCGCCGGCGCTCTCCCCTCCGCCCCGCAAGGAGCTGCCTACTTTCCGCAGGAAGAATTATGGCCCTCCCGAGCAGCTGCAATAATTGTCTTCCCATTGTCCCCGAGCCCTCCCTCTGCCACCCCCTACAAGTGCCCATTGTCGCGGTGGAGTCAAGTTATTATACGCTGGGGCTGCTGCGGTTTGCGCCCAGCTGCCCGGCTGCTGACACACGAGCGTGGGGAGGGGGCACCCGCGTCTGCGAGACGGGACTCCGACATACCAGACCTTTGACATAAGTCAAGCAGGAACAAATGACTCTTTATCAGCCCCTTCTCCCTTTGAAGTGGCGGCTGCTTATAGGCCCTTACAGCTTTTCCTCTTTAGCCCGAGCAAACATCCTCCTTTTGATATGCTACATGCTCATTATCTCTGCCCCATTTAATGATTTTTGATTGAAGGGTGGCAGCGCAGTTGCCAAGAGGGTAGTTAAAGAGGCTCCACGCAGGCAGGAGGACAAGAAAGGCTTTCCTTGTGCAGCAGCCTAAATTTGGAGTTTCTTAACAGTGTGTTCTTGTTCTTAGCAGCAGATAAGGGCTGAGCGTGAAATTCTTAATTAAGCAGTAAATAGAGAGTGGGGTGTCAGCAGATGCAGCCTGTAGCCATGGAGACCAAGGCAGATGAAGCCGAGACTCAGCGCCGGCCCCAGGCTCGGCCGTGACTGACAGCTGAAGAATCCGACAAAGCTTGTAAAGGGGATTAATTAGTTGGCTAATTATTTCATATAGCTAGATGTAAATAAAAATAAAACGAAGGCCAAGCTCGCAGAGTCAGGCAGGAAGACATTCTGAAGGCCAGACCTTCCAGCACTGTCCTCTCCAGGTGGGGGAGTGGGCTGGTAGGTTTTTAAGGCCAGGAAGGACTATTGTGGCAGCCCTCCCTGACCTCCTGTGGAGTGTGAATCTCGCCTGGTGAGGTTGCTAATGGCTTCACGTAGAGCCAGAGCATATTTCTCTGAAAAGACTCCAAGCACCGTCTAAGGACCCTGAGTGATGGAGAGTCCACCACATGCCACGAGTCTGCTCCGATGGCTAATTATAGTCACCCTCTCATCCCGCACAGAGGAGATTAGGAGAGAAATTAAGTGGAACACCAGAGCTAGGAATTTACTTGGTGTGTTGCAGACTTTTACCCCACCAACAGCACTAGATATTAGTTACCCAACCTTGAATTATTGATTGTGCTGTGTGGCACGGTTGACTTGCTGGAGGGC